>JAMPIV010001523.1:340000-522500 GCA_024509875.1 Oreohelix idahoensis
TAGTGCAGAATCTGTTACAACTCATCGCCTAGCATAACCTCCCCTTTTACTTCAATGTTTTTGAAGGAAATTAGCTTATTCTTCATAAAGCTCGGCGGAAATGTGTATCAGCCACCATCAAAACAACATTTTCAAATGGAAGTAACACAAGCAATTCTAACTTATTTCAGATGAACATCAGGCCTGGAGGATGTTAGCCCGCCTGAATGAATTATTGATGTCAGCTGGTATCAGCATTGAGGCTTTTGAACCCAATTAGTCGTATTTGCCTATCAGTCAGGAAAGGGAAGATAGCAGGAGGTCATATTCATTGGTTTCCAACCAAAGAATCCCTACTGTCATTGAGGAACCTGTTAAAAGTCTTGGCAGGGTGTGTACGGATGCCTCTTTAAAAGACTCGAAGGCAGTGCAACAGACAATAGAAATGGCAGACAGAGGACTACAGATCATAGACCAAAGCAGACTCCTGGGAAAGTTCAAACTGTGGTGCCTACAGTTTCATGTTGATACCGAAGTTGCTGTGCCCACTCCTTATCTATGAAATAAGCACAAGTATAGAGGAAGCTATAGAGCAGAAGGTCAACAAGTTCATGAGAAAATGGCTAGGGGTACCACCAGGTCTGTCAGATGTAGCACTGTACTGCAAAAAGTCAAAAAAACTTCTGCTTCCTTTCAAGTCAGTTGTTGAAGAGTACAAAGTTGGAAAAGCAAGGCTTGCAATGATGCTATGCGAGTCAGCTGATGATGTGGTTAAGTCCATTCAGCCCACACTGAAAACGGGAAGGAAGTGGAGAGTGGAAGAAGCTGTTGATGCTGCCCAAGAGTCACTCAAACTGAGGGAGGTAATTGGATACACACAAACGAATAGACGGGGATTTGGTAATGGAGACATCCGCTGGTGGTCCAAGGCATCAAGCAGGGAGCGCAGAGACATGGTAGTTCAGGAGATATGAGGAGCTGAGAATGATAAGAGGTTGCAAAAAGCAGTGCAGCAGGTCCAACAAGGCCAATGGACTACA
The DNA here is from genome assembly GCA_024509875.1 of Oreohelix idahoensis. Taxonomy (NCBI): domain Eukaryota; kingdom Metazoa; phylum Mollusca; class Gastropoda; order Stylommatophora; family Oreohelicidae; genus Oreohelix; species Oreohelix idahoensis. The sequence goes on from JAMPIV010001523.1 coordinate 341,020, forward strand.
TGGGAAGGAGCCCTGCAGAGGTCCTTGACATGGAATGATATATGGCATATTGCACCTCTTAGGCTCAGCTTCGTTGTTAGATCAATGTATGACCTGCTGCCGTCGGCCACAAACCTTGTGAAATGGGGAAAGTCGGATGATGAGCAGTGCCCCTGTGCCAGGGGAGGCAGACACTTGAACACGTGCTCTCAGCGTGTAAGGTGTCATTAGGGCAAGGGCGATACACTTGGCGCCATAACAAAGTGCTAAATGAGCTTGCTGCGACAATAGACCTGGCAAGGATGAAGGCGAATAGCAAACCCAGGCCGAGCACCGCAAATACATACTTTCTGAGGGCAAGAAAGTCAGCACACCCCAAACTGAGTAAACCTGGTAGCAGTTTACCATCTCTTCTCGACTGTGCAAACGATTGGGAGATGGCGGTAGACCTACCTGGACGAGGGGCATATCCAGAGAGTATCAGAAAATCGCGGAGACGGCCGGATATAGTGCTTCATTCTTCAGCAGCGCTTCAGGTTATACTGATTGAACTGACCGTGCCATTTGAATCCAGATTAGACGAGCAACATTCGTTCAAAGCGGCCAAGTATAATGATCTGGTCGCGGATCTGAGACACGATGGTTTCACTGCAAGGGTCATGGCTGTTGAGGTGGGCGTAAGAGGGCTTGTGGCTGCATCAGTTTATGATTTATTGAAACTGTTGGGGCTGAGGGGACAGTCGAGAACAAGGGCGAGGAAGAGGCTTAGTGAAACGGCCGAGAGGGCATCAAGCTGGCTGTGCAACAACCGCAAGGGGCAACGAAAATCGTGACAGTAACCGCTGCGGTACAGAAAACACCAGGAATTTTATCAAGTCCACAATACGTTGAGTTTTTTTGGTATACTGGCGAAAGGGCTGTGACTGAGGGGGGCAACAGGCGGCGTCTATTTAAGATTATAAGGAGGTTGTTAGGCGCCACAGGCTCGCTGTCGGCTTCGCGAGTTGTTCAGTGTGTGCTATGGGTCGCGCGGCAGTGTCTTCTCTTGTTACTTTCACAATTGCCTCCACGGATGGCGGAGGTGTGGATTTTAAAGTTGCTACCCATAAGTGAAATGGGTTCATTTTTTCGATACAAGACAACAGGAGGGGCTGAGACGCTTGGGAGTCGATGGACCTTCAAGTGGGCCCGCCCCCTTAGAGTGTAAAGGAGTATACTGGGCCGAAACACTTGTCGGATGGGGGGACTACTTCTGATGATCAGATTGCCTCCTGTTGTATCGCTCTGTAAAGAGTTTCCTATCATTCTCTCATTAACGAGAGAAAGAAGAAAGAATGTGTAGGTAGTAAAGTGATGGTGTTTCTCATACATTGTCCATGTTCACTTCTTATCAACTGGGCGATTGAAAAATCACTTCCTAGTTTTAAATTGTTGTATCCAACTAATTTATACGAAACAAACGTCAAGATAAAGAAAATTAACTGGCATTTTATGACATAAAATGTCACATTACCATTATAAGTCAGCGTGAGATCCGGCCTGTTTGACACGTGACTTCAAAGCGGACAGCAATTTATTTTTTCTGTCTGTTAAAACGTCATTTTATTGGCTATCTTAGATTTTATGTTTTTTTTCTTTTCTTTCTCGAAATATTTAACTAACAACGAAAGGTAAATAAAACTTAGTTGTCACATGGCAGTTATCTCTCCTAGTTTTACATTTGTTTTATGTATATCTAAGGGAGACAAGTGAGGATGTTGATATTTAACAAATAGGAAGTCACTTTTCAACCACTCTGCATTATATTATATTATCAGTCTCTCATTGCGTGTTTTCTTTTTCTCTCTCATTCTTTTGAATGTCTCCTCTGTGCCTGTACAAGAAAGTGTAGAGAATGTGTACTTCTAAATCCCTAACTACCGTAACAAAAGTCTTAGATGTCGTGTTTTCAAATATCTGCGTAGAAGAAACGGTTGTTGCTGTCTTTATTCTCTATGTAAAATTTTTAACCAGTTTTCTTGCGTGAGGGAGGTGATAAATTTATTGAAGTTTTTCGTGCTCGAAGTTTATACAGGACAGAGTAGCCGATCCTATGCCCAACCCTCCTTAATCGCCCCTACGACTTGCATTTCAGGGTACAGCGTTAATATTTTTTGCTCCTCTTTCGGGCGATCTCGTACAAAATAGAATTGTGTGGAAATCACCCCGGACCTTCAAGGAAAATCCTCGTTAACTATCCTAATCATATTTGTAGTGTACTTAAAAACTGTCTTAGACACTCTTGTAACACGCGAGTGCTGGGATTTCGCAACTAGCACGTGACTTCACAAGCTGTTATTTTAAGGACATTTAAGTCAGGACGAAAAAGCCAGGTTTTTAACTGGGGAAGATTAGATCGTTATGCTCCATGACATCGAAAACGTGTTTAATTTAAATTTTTTTCCCGTCATCTTACATGTTGTTAGTTTTTCTTCCCTTCTGCCTTACACTGTAATAATTAGATGCGATCTATTTTTATCTCCCTTTTTCTACTGTCCCAAAGTTTTAGCTACGGTATGTATCGTCATGTTCAGACAAAAAGCCACAAATGGACTGGTCAGATTTTGAAACATATGACACGAAAATACTTTTAGAAGATCTTCGGTCTGACGTGTTAAAAGCGTAAGTCAAATAGAACATTTTAATATTTGGGTCAGACAACTTATTTCTCAGTGAGAATTAGATCAGGCATCCTAATGAGGTGTTAGATGAGACTGGGTAATGATGATGTTTGGATGAGGCGGTTTGAAGATGATATTTAGAGGAAACAGTCTGATGAGGCTGATTGGATATGACGTGTCAAATACTGCTTCTATTGAGATTTTGGTGCATTTTTTTTTTTTTTTTTTTTTCCTTAACCAGCGGCACTTGGGCTTTCAGCCCTTCGGCCCAATGACATGTCATTACGAGGCTGGGGAACCTGAGGACTTTCCTTCCAACCCGGTCAGGAGCTTCGCTCCTTCCCATCCACAGAGGGTTTATCACAGGAGCCGTTCAGGCTATTCAGTCAAATTTCCGGCCGTAAACATTTCTTCAAACGCCGACGCCCGGGTTTGAACCATGAACACCTGGTCGCCAGTACAACGCCGAAGCCATTACACCAGCGCGGCTCCCATTTTGGTGCATTATGAATGAGTTCTTCGTTGTTAACGGTATTTGTTTCTTTCAGATTTTGATGAATACGTTATGGGTTTTAAATGTTAACATTATTTGTTTAGTTGAGATTTTTGCGAATAATTGATGGCTTTTCATATGATAACAATATTTTTTAGTCGAGATTTAGATGAATAATGGATGGATTTTAGAATGTTAACATTATTTATTTAGTTGAGATTTAGGTGAAAAATAGGTGTAGTTATCGAATGTTAACAGTATTTATTTAACTGAGATTTAGGTGAATAATAAGTGTGGTTCTAGAATGTTAAAATTATTTATTTAGTGGAGATTTGGGTGAATAATGGGTGTTGTTCTTGTTCTTCTTCTTCTTCCTCGTTCGTCCTGGAAAGGACGTTTTTTGCGTTGTGTCTGTTTACACCGGAGCTGCGATATCTGCACCTTTCGGCCGACACATCCGACTTCAGCACGGCATTTTTTTGGGACCGGGTTTGCCTTCCCTCTTCGATCCCTACTCTCTCAGCCAGACTGCAGTGATGCAGCCTGTTTCCAGGACCACCACGTGGAGGTGGAGTAGGGTTTCCGTCAGCTCTGGTTCGCTGACCCTGACGCAAGCAGTCAAGCTATGGGTCGCTGACTGCATTCTCTATTGCTGCATCTTTGGGTCCCGGTGTGGTTCTAATATGTTAAAATTATTTATTTAGTTGAGATGCAGGTGAATAATGGGCGTGGTTCTGGAACGTTAACAGTATTTATTTATTTGAGATTTATGTGAATAAAGGATGGGTTCTTAAATGTTCACATTATTTATTTAGTTGATATTTTGGTGAATAATGGGTGTGGTTCTAGAATGTTAACAGTATTTATTTAATGACAATTTTGGTGAATAATCCATGGATTATATAAAGTTAACATTGTTAATTTACTTCAGATTTTGGTGAGCAAAACTTCTTGAATGTTAACAGTTTGTGTTTATTTGATATTTCGTGAAACATGGGTATGTTCTAGAACACTAACAGTACTTGTTTAGCTGAGATTGCGTAAATAATTAATGAGTTCTAGAATGTCAACAGTATTCTTTTACTGAAGATTTGGGTTAATAACGGATTGATTTAAAATGTTAGCATAATTCGTTTAGATAACATTTTTGTGAATAATGGACGATTGCATCAGTTTACCCAGACTGCCAGCTTCTGTTGTGAAAAGCTAATGACTATTGGATTAAGTACAAGTGAAAAAAGGTAGTCCCATGGCAGATACTACCGTAGAAGAGTAAAGTGTTATAGACTTCATTGTACTAGGTCCAGCATCGAGAGGTGAGGTCACCAGTTTTCTTCCTCGTTTTCTTTTCCTTCCTTAACTCAACAGCAAAGTCATATACCTATTTACAGCTGGGTAGACTGAAGCGTGTCGATTCCGTGAATCGAGCCCGGCACTTTTGCCACGTCGGACCAGCGCTCTAACCACTCTGTCAATCACCACTCTGTCAATCACCACTCTGTCAATCAGACGAGTAAGTACAAGTAGATAGTAGACAAATCTATATACGGATCTGGAAATCCTCTGTCTTAATTTTTCGTGAATCCGGTAGTCCATACCGATGTGTTCTACTTCTTTCAGAAACAAAAGACGTAAAATCAAACGAGTTATAGCAAAGGTCGTAAATGTTGTGGTACGTTAAAGCTTGTACTTCAACATGACCGGATTCAGCTAATGATTCTTGCCAAATAGAACCTGCCGTAAATCGAGTGATTGAGTGACAGATGAAAAAAAAAAAGGGGGGGGGGGGGGGGAACCTGTTTGTTTGGGTACTTATAAGTCACGCGATCTATTTAATCATACGGTCAGCACAGTTTTGAAGACTGAGCTTTGAACTTTGCCCCCATGACGTCACAGATAACATTTCTGCTGTCGCGTCAAAGTTAGAGTCGACATTTTTTTTTTTTTTTTTTTATATTTTGAAATGTAATTCAAATGATAAGTTCCTACCCCTCACCGGATCCTTGCCCTTCTTTTGGCAACTACACTTACGGATCAAATCTTCGTGATTTTGCAAAATGGTGTAATCGTTACACTTACTGATACTGTATTGCTCCTGTAAGTAAAGTATAAATTCCGTAACGAACCACGTAATACCTGGTGACACAGCTGTGTTTCACTATACACTTGTTGCGAACCTTTGCCTTCATTTATTATCACAAGTCAGTAAAACAGCTAGTGCTTTTAATATCCAAAAGAAAGAGGCGGGGAAAAAACCCACTAACAATTCTACTTTTGATAGCGAATAAAAAACTTCTATTTTTTTGACAGAGAAAAAAATATATTCATCACAATCAAAAGTAAAATAAAAAAAATAAAAAATTCACACTCTCCACGAGAAAAGCACTTTCCGTTCGCTACAAAGAACACACACACATATACAAATGTTACTTCCACGATAGATTGCTCAAAATACTCGTCTGCACTTTTAATATCCCGAAGCAAAAACTTTTTTTTTTCATAGTTGACACAAAAAACAAACAAACAAAATCAACAACAACCCCTTGTAGGCCAGACAAAAAAAGCAACTCTTACATTTGATAGCAAAACGCTATTTAATTAGTTAATACACACGTAATTCTGACAGACATCGTAAAAGGTCCAAATAAGAATGTTAAGATGGTTTCTGTCGACGTGTTCAGTCTTTAAAGGATTATATATGCGTAGATCGTATTTTTAATCCTGATTTGTGAAGGAAATTTGATTCTGTACAATGATGCATAACAAGCAAGTAACCTATTAAAACGCAACGGGATGTAGGTGGGGCGGGGGTAATTACTATGTTGCGTAATTTCTGAAACATATTCTGGTGAATGCACTTTTTCTCCTGTGGTCATTACATTTTTTCCATTTCACCTTCTTTGGACTTTTTTTGTCAAGCTGAATACGTCAGTAATCTTTTTTTGGGAACAAACTGCGACAGTAAGAACTGGCAAGAATTATTCAGTATTTACTCGTATAAACATAACAAAGAGGTGTGAGACAAGGTTTGCGTATTGTCCCCCTGCCTGTTTAATATCTACACAGAGAACATTTTTAAACAGATACAGATACTGCCAAGACTGAACATGGGTGGAAGATCAATAAACAACCTTATATCTGCGGATGATACAATTTTATTTGCTGAAAGTGAACAGGAACTGCAAAAGCTAGTGAAGCAAAAGAAGTAAACTTCATAAATAAATAGGGATTGGACATTAACACTGAGAAAACGAAAAATATGATAAGATGATAGGAAACTCTTTACAGAGCGATACAACCGGAAGCAATCTGATCATCAGAAGTAGTCCCCCCGTCCGACAAGTGTTTCGGCCCGATATACTCCTTTACACTCTAAGGTGGGCGGGCCCACTTGGGTCATGACTCCCAAGCGTCTCAGCCTCCTGTTGTCTTGTATCGAAAATGAACCCATTTCACTTATGGTAGCAACTTTAATCCACAACTCCGCCAGCCGTGGAGGCAATTGTGAAAGTAACAAAGAGAAGACAAATTATTCCGTTCGTTCCGTCGCACACACTGAGACACCATCGTGAAGCCGACGAGTCCTAGCCACCGGGCGTTCGCCACTGAAATTCTGACAGACACCCCTATAATAGACACCGCCTGTTGCCCTTCAGTCACAGCCCGTTCACTAGTACACCAAAAAAAAAACTCAGCGTATTGTTAACTTAGAAATATTCATGGTGTTTTCTGTACCGCAGCGTTTATTGTCACGATTTCCATTGCCCATTGCGGTTGTTCCACAGCCAGCCTGATGCCTTTTCGGCAGTTTCACTAAGCCTCTTCAGTGCCCTTGTTCTCGACTGTCCCCTCAGCCCCAACAGTTTCAATAGATCATACACTGATGCAAGTGATAAGTAGCAAAGCAGACGATAAGCCAATGATACAGATAAGAATAAACGGGAAAATCCTGGAACAAGTCAAGAGTTTCTCATATCTCGGTCATATAATAACTGAAGATGGCAGATGTTAAACAGAAATCAAGATGAGAACCATATCTCAAGGACCTCAATTCTTCCTGCTAATTTCTTGTTCATTGTACATGTTTTTACACCATAGAGTAATGAACAATAATATATTCTTTCTAAGAATAGTATATTCTTGTACGAACAATATATTCTTCTAAGAATAGTATATTCTTGTACGAATATACCCTAAACGTACAAGTAATACAATTACATATGCCCTGGTTGATGGAGTTTCAGACAGCCACCTCAGTGCTGCAGTAACTGCCTCTACCTCCATTCTCATGCTGGAGGTTGTTGTCATGTAGGCTCCACTCTGTTCAGCGACGACCCTGCCCTTTATTCTCGCAGAGAAGCCCCATCCTGATTTCTCACCACGCACTACAAACCCATCAGTGTACACAATGGCGTCATCATCCCCGGCATGATCACTTATCAGCTGATTAATCTCCAGCTCTGCTTTTCCATTGCCCCACGATCTGCACTGTCTGCTAAGGCTAATGATGACCTGCTGGTAGTTTATCCAGTTTTCCCCCTGACTTACTCCACTCTTCGCCTCTGGATACATGTTCAACTCTGGTCACCTGACCATTCGTATTTCCATGACATCCCCCTCTTGATTCTTGCTCCTTTGATGCAAAAACAGCGCAAAACTAGTCGGATTTCTTCATTCTGAATGCGTTCCATACGTTCCCATTGTGACACTGGCAGCGTGAGTATTCCTAGCCCATACTCGATTACTGAAATTACGAGCTGACGATACAGGAGAAACAACAGTCTCTGTTCCAAGCGCGCAGCAGCCATTGTTTGTAAGGCTGCCAGTCCTCGCTTGCACTTCTGTACGACCAGTTCGACATGATACTTGAACGATAGCCCACGATCAAACGACTCTCCCAGATACTTCAGATGCCTGTCAATGTTTTGCCCATTTAAAGTGATATATGGAAGGTCTGCTTTCACTATGGAGTTGTTTAAATAGCACCACATCCCAAAGGCCTTGTTGGGATTTACCTTTGATCCGCTTTCCTCACACCATTTAGAAACCGCCTGTAGTGTCTCTTGTATGCCTTGGACCATTTCCTGTCTGTCTGAGCCAGTTTTGTGCATGAGTTTGTCATCTGCAAAAGTTAATGTTCGTCCCAGTCCTGTTGATTGAAAGGTTGCTACTTTTGCTGTGTAGATGTTAAACAGCACTGGTGCTAGTGTTCCGGGCAAATGCGCATCCAAGTTCCCACGCGAAATGCAACTGATCACTCCATTAAGGCAGCTGCTGTCCACCTTGTTATCCAAGGGTTTACACCACATGCGATTATACAGTCTATTAGGGTTGCAAAATCTACACTGTTATAAGCATCCTCTAGGTCAATTGCGACAGCCACCGTTTCACTTTTACCCTGGAATCCCTCGTACACATCGTACGCAAACGTTCCAGCGTTACCCCATGTTGTTTTCATAGGCCTATAGCTACCCAGGGTATCAGGAAGGATGTGTGCATTTTCGAAGTGGCTTATTACTTGTCTTGCAACTATCTTTTCAAGTCATTTACCATAGACATTCTGTAGTGTGATAATTCGATAGCTGGTGAGCAGTTTGGGGTCTTTGCCAGGTTTAGGAAGTGGCCGAAGGTAACTGTGTAGCCAGTCTTCCGGCACCTCAGCATTCTGTAAGCTGGTGTTGAAATTGCTCACTATATTTATAATGGCTGTGTCATCGAGCTGTTTAATGTGATGGTATTGTACACCATCAGGACCCGGAGAAGTGTTTCTGCTGGTTCTCAATGTGTACACCACGTCCTCTTCAGAAATGAAATCGAAGTATATCTGGCCCCTTAGGGCATTTTCCAGAATACTGTCCTTTATTTTCAGGCGGACATTTGTTTCACCTTTGTCCGTTTGCTCCACGTATCGACTGAATAATGCTCTTCCCTTCTCTTCGTCCGTCTTCAGGCTTACTCCTGTACAGCTTTTGATATTAGGGATATGTTGGCTTACACTTTTCCTATTCATTCTTCGATGTAAATTTCTGTAGGAATTTTTCCGTGCCCACCTGTGTCACAAAGTCCTCCCACACTTTATCCTCGGCCTCCCTTGCCAAGCTCTTGAATCTATTAACAGCTCTTTGCTTTTTCTCCTTCATCTCTTCAACCTGTCCATCATTCATCATTCTTCTGTTTCGTGCTTTACGCCATTCTTTTGTTGCTCTTTCCTTTTCTATCCATGCTTTCTCCACTGTCTTATTCCACCAGGGAAGTTGGGTGAAAGGTGTTCTCGCTGTCTTTTGTTTGGCATTTTGACGTAATGTGTGTAAATGGTTGTTACAGTCAAGTGACCCTGTAGGATACATGAAGGTTTGTTTCGGTTTCCTGCAAAATTTTTACTAAACATCATTAATCAATAAAGTGCATTGATTTGTTTATAACTGCAGTTATTGAATTATTTAAATTTCCAGTTATAATTTTGTTGTGTGGTCAAAGAAATATTAATAATTTAAAATTGGTAGGGAATAAATACGAGCTGCACTCACATATTTACATAACACCACGAGCATAGGATAGATCTAACGAGGTGAATTACCTATGAGTTCTCTTCTACAGATATCATCGAGAACTGTGTAATTAGCTACCTGGCTTGTGTTGTGCCATCCCTACCTCTGGCTCATCAGTTCTCTCCTCCATTTCTGGGAACTAGTTTCTAATTTTCTATCAAACATCCATCTCGCCACACTAGGAATGAAAATAAAATTAATGAAAGAGATCAAAATTATAGAAATAAAATATCTTGGCCATGTAAGAACACCTTATTGTAGACAATAATAGAAGGAAGATTTGAAGGCAAACGTGCAATGGTAGGACAGTGCTACAAGTGAGAAGAGTTGAAGGCAAACGTGCAATGGTAGGACAGTGCTACAAGTGAGAAGAGTTGAAGGCAAATGGTAGGACAGCGCTACAAGTCAGAAGACATCAAGAGATGGACAGGTAATAGGCCATTAGAGTGCACCATTGTGACATATTATGATAATAGCTTTCACTATCTATTTCATTATCTACACTTTTCTTTTACCTAGCTTTCACCTACCCCTGTTGGTTAACATAAAACCATTCCTATACTCAGAGATCTGTCCCTTTTCAAATTTAGCACGCAGATTTTATTGCAGTTCGCTATTTCCTTTGATGAATGTTGACGAGCAGACCTATTAGCTAACATTACCTGTAATTTTTAACGCCAGCGATTGAAAATCGTGTAATAAGATCAGACAGCGATCAGAGCAGATTATTTGGACTAAGGTGAGGCAAATTTCTATTACCTCCCTTGAAATCCGTTCACTAGAGCAGGTAATTAAACATGGCGAATTGCCAGATCAAAAGACATTGCTCACTAGAAAGACCACGTCTGCATGGGGTTATAGTGTGATTTTACGATCGAAGAAATCTCGCACGGTCTGGTCAATTACGTTACGCCTGATCTAGAGAGAGACCGTTCGCTCGGTGCTCGAATTTGCAGCGGTAATAGGTTGTAGATTCCTTTTGATAATAGAATTTGAGCAGAGATTTCCCCGTAGGTGCTAAATCTGAGAGAGAGTCTGGTTTTCGGTGTATAGTGTATATTCCCTTTGATTTCAGATATATAAACCCCAGCATTCTAATTCAAATTATCCAGTACCGCCACAGATTCAGAAGACATCTAGCTACGATTCTAGAATCACTTGTATTAAGTAGAGTTCTTAGTTTTCGGTTGAGATAGTCTTAGAAGTTTGTGTGAAGGTAAATACTGTACTAGAAGTTTGAGTGATTTAAGTGGTAAAATCGTCGATTACACAGCCCTACACAAAAAACAATTTTTTTTGGGTGCCAAACATTTTACTCTTGATTGTACATAAATGAGGCCTGCTCAATCCAAATATTACATTTACTTGTCTGTAGCAGCTCTAGTTTTTGAGATACAGACATTTTTGTATTTCATTAATACAGGGTGACCAAAAAAATAAAACGGGCCCGCGCGCGCACAAACAGTGCCCGTTTTTTTTGGGTCACCCTGTATTATTACAATATTTTCTATATAAGGCTATGTAAAAAAAACTATTGCTGTCTAGTCCTTTACAAAAGAAAACTGCTTGTTTATTCTCAGTTTCAGTTTTCCAAGTATCTTCCCAGAATTGCCTTTTTTAGATTTTAAGCCACTGCATGCATGTTAGTATGCTACTTATTTTATTACACTTCTAACAGTGAATGGCATCATCTTCAAGAAGAGCATGTTTTCTTTCACAGCATTTATTTTGTTATATTTGTGGAGAGTACACTTTCAAAGAAGAACATAGGAAGCATATTACTGTTTTTGTGAAAAAGGCATACTTTGCTTACTTTAAAGTAAAACTAGGTGACCAGGACAAGTCTTGGGCTCCTCATATTGTTTGCAAAACATGTGTTGAACACCTGCGACAGTGGACTTGTGGGAAAAGAAAATGTTTAAAATTTGGAATTCCAATGGTTTGGAGAGAGCCCAAGAACCACTATGATGACTGTTATTTCTGTGTTGTGAATTAATGTAGGAGGTCTTGTTAACAAAATGGGTGTAAGTTATACACCAGATGAGTGGCGACTTTTCATTGACAGCTCTAAAAGAAGTTTGAATGGTGTTCTCTTACACAATGGTAACAAATATGGCTCAATTCCAATTGCTGATTCTACTACAATGAAGGAGGAGTATGCTACAATAAGCACAGTTCTGGAAAAATTGAAGTATTTAGAACATAACTGGATGGTTTGTGTAGATCTTAAAATGATGAACTTCTTGCTTGGCCAGCAAATGGGATTCTCCAAATATCCATGCTTTATATGTTTGTGGGATAGCAGGGCAAAAGATATGCACTGGACAAAGGAACAGTGGCCGTTGAGGGATGAATTTAAAGTTGGAGAAAAAAATATTGTCAATAAGCCTCTCATTGATCGAAAAAGAGTTCTACTGCCACCATTACATATAAAGCTTGGCTTGATGAAGCAATTTGTTAAGGCACTGAACAAAGATGGTACCTGTTTTAATTACTTATGCAGAAAGTTTCCAGAATTGAGCATAGACAAACTTAAAGCTGGAATTTTTGATGGACCTCAAATTAGAAAGTTAATAAATATCCAAATTTTATTGATTCCATGAACAAAACAGAGTCCACAGCCTGGTCATCATTTGTTTTAGTTATGCAAAACTTTCTGGGTAACTTTAAAGCAGACAATTATTCTGAATTAGTTGGAAACATCCTGTCGAGTTTTTGTGAACTTGGATGCAACATGAGCATAAAATTGCACTACCTAAATAACCATTTACATTTATTTCCGGAGAATCTTGGCGACTTTAGTGAGGAACAAGGTGAAAGATTTCACCAAGATATAAAAACAATGGAAGAGAGATACCAGGGACTTTGGGATGCCCACATGATGGCAGATTACTGTTGGACCCTTAAGCGTGACTGTCCGGGCATATCACATTCCAGGAAGTCCTCGAAAAGATCCTTTTTGCGTGTTGACTAAACAAGTGCTAGTGATAAAGTGTTATTACATTTTTGGTAATATATGCACAGTAATTACACATAATATGAATGCAGACTAAAGTCAAAATGCCACTGATAGCACCAAACTCTAGGATTGTACATAACAATTGCCCTAATGTTACGCACAAATAATTACTTTTTCCAAAGTCTTTGTATGATCATTTTTCGTATGTATGATCATTTTTTGACTGAAGTGTGTATTATGTTTTTTACGGTCAAAGGGATATCACCCGAGTTATCGAGACTACAATTTTTTAGGAGTTTGCCTTCTCTTGTATAGAGACACGTTCGGTCTATAATTTCTTGAACGAAGCGTGACCATATCTCCTTATTTGGTAGTATCAGTCAACTGTTGTAGATGTCTGAAACATGTCTTAACGCTTCTGTTCATGACCATAAAAGGCGCGACTGTATAAGACTTTTATCTCGAATGTTCTTAGAATCGTCTTATTGTGAACGGCGACTCAGAGATTGTAGTTCTGCGCATGTCTCGACTTGGAGTTCGTTTGTTGTTCCGCCCAGCTCGGGGCAGTTTAGAAATGGTCTGAGTAGCGAGCGGACGCAACCTGCGTCTTGTGATTTTCTGAGGGAAATACATTGTCTTTGTGAGTTAGTTAGCTAACTAGACTATTTCCCAGTATTATTCAAGCCTGCCTGGAGGCATATGTTCATGGCTGATTTTCCGAAATAAGGTAATTCCTCTTGTATCGAACTTTATGCTATCATCTAGAGGTTCGTCATTTTGTCGCCTTTTTGCTCGCCTGTGTGATTCAAAATGGAGAGGTACTTTGACTAGGATTAAGTCACCGGTATCTTTATACCTGAACTAGTTATATATATATATGGGTCGCTCTAGACCAACAAGACTATTGTCTGTGTTCCAGGATTCGTTATATCAGAGATCACGTCCAAGTCAGATGGTTAGACTTAGAAACGTTATAAAGGTCGGTATGACCTATATGCCCAGTATGCTATTCACGTGCAGACAGTAAACGGATTAGTTATCTCTGTGGTGTAAAACTAGAGCTGATATAAACAAATCTGATTACATTTTTGGAATCAGCAACCCAAAATTACCCAAGAACAGCTATAAAATTTAAGGCCTCAAAATGTGTGTATACCAGTGTTATCAGTAAGATTAGATATACGACGTTAATTTCAGCACACAGCAATCATCATTATCAGCATCGTCATCATCATCGGCTGCCATCTTTACACTCAAGGTTGGCTGCAATATATCTCCAACGTCTTCTGTCTCTTGTCTTCATGGTGCCCTCTGATAGACTATTTCCTGTCCATCTCTTGATGTTATCTTCCCACTTTATAGCGCTGTCTTCCTCTGGCGCGTTTGCCTTCAACTCTTCCGTCTACTAAGGTATTCAGGTATTCAGGTATTCAGCAATGACTTTTTAACATGGCCAAAATATTTTATCTGACTAATATTGAGCCACTTCATTAATTCTCTTTTCTTTATTTCTCACGAGTGTCTGACACAAACTTGTGTGTGTGTGTGTGTGTGTGTGTGTGTGTAATATTTATTTCTTTTCATAACTAGGCTTCATTCCTCAGTATTAGAGCTTTTTAATTTCCTTTTTTTTTTAAATTATTTTTTTGGTTAACATGTATCTATCTAGTTGAGCATCACATGGTATATTTACTACTGCTGGCACAGCGGTGTTGCTCTGTTGGCTGATTATACAGTTATCTAATTCATTTATATAAAACATTCATCAAAACAAAGACAAGTAACTGTCATTTTATTATATAAAAATGAAATGGCATATAAACATTATAACTTAACGTGAAATTCTATTTGTTCTACATAAGATTTCATAGCGCGTGACAATGTTTGCTACCTCCTGGAAGGTCGGGTTATTGACTATTTTAGATTTTATTGTTTTATTTTGTTCTTGGAAATAAAAAAAAACTGTTTGTAAATGAGCAGTTATTGCTCACTTTTTGAATAGTTATTTCAAGTATTACCCACAAGATACAAAAGGGCATGTACACTTTTTAAAATACGAGGTGACTTTTCAAACCCCCTAAATCTGGTTATGTACGTACACACACAAACACACGCACGCACGCACGCACGCACGCACGCACGCACGCACGCACGCACGCACGCACGCACGCACGCACGCACGCACGCACGCACGCACGCACGCACGCACGCACGCACGCACGCACGCACGCACGCACGCACGCACGCACGCACGCACGCACGCACGCACGCACGCACGCACGCACATACATACATACATACATACATACATACATACATACATACATACATACATACATACATACATACATACATACATACATACATACATACATACATACATACATACATACATACATACATACATACATACATACATACATACATACATACATACATACATACATAATCAGAATCTTTATTCTCCAGAAAATACATTGATATGTACTAACATGATACAATCAAATACAACATGGTGTCACAGAGTGCTCGAAGGTTTTGTCTAGATTATTTTAAAATTCCTTACTTTTCTTTTCCTTCACATTTTGTCTGTTTCTTCTACGGAAATATTTGCACCTGCGATCGTTTCTTTAGCTGTTTTTCAAGTCTTCACTAATAGTCCTGTCATTCTATCCAAATTCTATCTTCTTCTACAAAGGCACTTTAAAGCATTTCTTTAAGGATGTCTATACGATTTATTCGCTTAGTCGAAACGACAGTGGTTCTCAGAGTATCATATTTCCGTGTTCAGTGGTCAACTGGAGACCGTCGATAAATCTTGGTACGTGCCTAAACATGAGACGGGAAATAGTTAACTCTGGACGTGGGAATCAGGAAATGTTTAACTTCATGCGAACAAATGCTGAGTTTTAAGATCACTTGCTGATAACCGCTAAAAGAGAAAACACGCTTATAGAATAGAAGTCTCAAACTACCTCATATCTACAAGTATATGTGATTGAGAGTAACGCTACTCAAGTTCTATTTCTTAAGCTGTGGATCAGTCCTGAGCGGTAAGCAAACTCTCAGTATTCGCTTAATTAGCTAACTCTAATATCAAGGGATTAGTTAATTGATGTAAAGTGTGAAATACTAAATATTGTGGTTTTATTCCTTTACATTAGATTAATAGCTATTTTGCATTTATGTATTTTGAATGTTATTGATGCATTATAATGATGTAAGTACTGGCTGATATGAGAAAGTACTACATTCTAATTATATTGGGAATGTGGGGAAAAAAACAGAAAGCTGTTGTGAACGAGAGAGAAGAACCATGTTGTTCAATGGACGAGTGAATGAAATATTCCTCCACTGCAGTCACGCATGGACGCACACGGCCAGGCGTCTGCTTATAACAAAGGTTGGCCTGACTGACCCGACCAGTGTGAGACTACCGCTAGACAGGAATTTGTAAACAAATGGACAGTCGCCTTTAAGGAAAAGACTGACGTTACCGGTTCAGGTAAATATATTATTAGACACCATTCTGAGACGAAATGTCCAGATTGGCTGTAGTTAATATATCTGTAAAACAAACAGAAGATTGATTGCCTGTATTGTCTTCCACAGCCCAGTTGCAGAATCCTAGCCAGTTTCTGGATTTTGATTGCTGTAAATTGTTGCGATTAAACCGCCTAGTTGCTCTATGCTACAGAGAAAACTAGTGCTTACGTCTCAAACCCTCTAGCGGTGATCACAAGTCAGCAACCCTGAGCAGTCTATAGCATACAGATTTAAGCAGACAACACCTCGTCAGTCTACAGTAGTCATCTCTTGGACTGTAGCTCAACTGAATCACCTTATCCAGTTGGTAATCCCTACCTACTGAGACGCCCAGGAGAAGTCCAAGCAGATAAGTCTACTTAAAACCCAGCCAAAATCAGAATTCACTTATCCAAGAAATAGCCGTAGGAATAAACTTTCGTCAGTGAGGAAAATAGCCTCTTAATTCTTATCTGAACCAAAGACACTGACAGTTCTAAATTTCCTAGTATTTCTTTTATTCAAAGTACATGTCAACATTGATTTTATATTTCTACTGTAATTAAAGTAATTATGTACATTCTGTAACTCACCATCATTCTGAGTTTGACTTAGTAGATTGTATGTTCTGTTCAGAAAAACATTCTCAACCCTCTTTGTATTACTTGTTACTACTAGTTCATCTTCAAAAAGATTTGAGTAAGAAAGAGTTAGTCGTCGCCAGAAAAATACAAGAGTTGGTAGTCTGAAAGGTGAGAGAATCACTGACACCAACCTGTGCCCTTCTGTTAACTCTTTCCCTCAACACTAGCTCACATCTGTGAAAACTAGTGTCTAAAGGTCTATGTGCTTTCTACACATCTTCCTCACTTTACAAAACTCTTTATTCGACAATTGAATTCTCATTCAACGTCAATTGGAGAGCACCAAAATCATATATATCTGCGACACATGGCATATAGGAGAATCATTAGAATTTACATAAAGTAAATTTACATAAATTCATATAGCGTTAATGAGGGCTGTTACCACATACATACATACATATATACATACATACTTAAATATATATCAGAATCTTTATTCTCCAGAAAATACATTGATATATACTGACATGATATAATAAAATACAACATGGCATATAGGAGAATCATTAGAATTTACATAAAGTAAATTTACATAAATTCACATAAATTCATACAGCGTTAATGAGGGCTGTTACCACATACATATCAGAATCTTTATTCTCCATAAAATACATTAATATGTACAGACATGATATAATAGATACAACATGGCATATAGGAGAATCATTAGAATTTACATAAAGTGTTGAAGATGTCTCAAGTAGTTCTATGTGGGTGTTTTTATATCTTATGTTTGTGTTACACATACATTACAATCTTTAAGCTTTCTAAAAGACATTGGCATATAATGATATGATATGATATGATATAACCTGCCAAAAATGAGTATTATTGAAATTTACAAAATGTGTGTGGAATAACATTCAAGTAGAGCTATATGGGTGTTTTTACATGGGGGTTTTATAAGAATTTTTATTTGCCATAAAAAGCTTTGACAGCTAGTGGAGTGAGATATTAAATATAGCTTTAAATACAATAGTCGTTTGGTATAGTAGACAGAGCACAATTGAGATTAGACTGTGGGACCCAAAGATGCAGCAATAGAGAATGCAGTCAGCGACCCATAGCTTGACTGCTTTCATCAGAGTCAGCGAACCAGAGCTGACTAAGACCCTACTCCACCTCCACGTGGTGGTCCTGGAAACAGTCTGCATCACTGCAGTCTGGCTGAGCGAGTAGGGATCGCAGAGGGAAGGCAAACCTGGTCCCAAAAACTGCCATGCTGAAGTCGGATGTGTCGACCGAAAGGTGCAGATATCACAGCTCCGGCGTAAACAGACACAACGCAACCAACGTCCTTTTCAGGACGAAAGAGGAAGAAGAAGAAGAAGATTAGACTGTATGGAATACATCTCCAGCAATTTACAATGGGTGTTTTTTACATCGAAGTTTCCATATTCTGTAAGAACCTATAATTGCACTAATGCTGACATATTTACATAGAACTTTGGCTTCAAATACATACATACATACACACATACATACACACATACATACACACATACATACATACATACATACATACATACATACATACATACATACATACATACATACATACATACATACATACATACATACATACACACACATACATACATATCAGAATCTTTATTCTCCATAAAATACATTAATATGTACAGACATGATATAATAGATACAACATGGCATATAGGAGAATCATTAGAATTTACATAAAGTGTTGAAGATGTCTCAAGTAGTTCTATGTGGGTGTTTTTACATCTAATGTTTGTGTTACACACACATACCAATCTTTAAGCTTTCTAAAAGACATTGGCATATGATACTTCTTCTTCTTCTTCCTCGTTCGCCCTGAAAAGGACGGTGGTTGCGTTGTGTCTGTTTACGCCTAAGCTGTGATATCTGCACCTTTCGGTCGACACATCCGACTTCAGCACGGCATTTTTTAGGGACCGGGTTTGCCTTCCCATTGCGATCCACACTCGCTCAGCCAGACTGCACTGCTGCAGACTGTTTCCAGGACCACCACGTGGAGGTGGAGCATGGCCTTGACCAGCTCTGGTTCGCTGGTCCTGATGCAAGCAGTACAGCTATGGGTCGCTGACTGCATTCACTATTGCTGCATCTTGGGGTCCCGGCATATGATACGATATGATGTGATATAACCTGCCAAAAATGAGTATTATTGAAATTTACAAAATGTGTGTGGAATAACATTCAAGTAGAGCAATATGGGTGTTTTTACATGGGGGTTTTATAAAATTTTTTATTTGCCATAAAAAGCTTTGACAGCTAGTGGAGTGAGATATTAAATATAGCTTTAAATACAATAGTCGTTTGGTATAGTAGACAGAGCACAATTGAGATTAGACTGTATGGAATACATCTCCAGCAATTTACAATGGGTGTTTTTTACATCGAAGTTTCCATACATACATACATACATACATACATACATACATACATACATACATACATACATACATACATACATACATACATATCAGAATCTTTATTCTCCATAAAATACATTAATATGTACAGACATGATATAATAGATACAACATGGCAAATAGGAGAATCATTAGAATTTACATAAAGTGTTGAAGACGTCTCAAGTAGTTATATGTGGGTGTTTTTACATCGAACCTTTGTGTTACACATACATAAAAAATTTTAAGCTTTCTAAAACACATTGGCATGTAATGATATGGTATACCCTGCCAAAAATGAGAATTATTGAAATTTACAAAATGTGTGAGGAATACCATTCAAGTAGAGCAATATGGTTGTTTTTACATGGAGGTTTTATCAGAATTTTGTTTGCCATAAAAAAACTTTGACAGCTAGTGGCGTGAGATATTAAATATAGCATCAAATACAATAGTCCTATGGTATAGTATACAGAGGAGCACAATTGAGTGTAGACTGTGTGGAAAACATCCCAGCAATTCAAAATGGGTGTTTTTTACATCGAAGTTTCCATATTCTGTAAGAACCTATAATTGCACTAATACTGACATATTTACATAAAACCTTTGCTTCAAATTTCCGCAACCCTAGCGACACTAATCCACTCACACACTTTGCATGCACATGACCCAAACTACCAATTATCAGTACGATTACATGCGTACGGTAGCCTAGTTCGTTAATTTCTGCAGTCAATGGATAGTACTTATCAAATTTATGTTGGTAACATTTATCTAAATGGGCATCATATGGTATTGCTGCCTCCACTATAAAAGCTGTTTTGTTCTGTCGATTGATTATTGTTAAATCAGGTTTTACGGCATGAGTCTTAAATGAGGCGTTGCTGCTGCCGAAAAGTGATGGTTCAACTATTATCTCTTTGTTTATTGTTATGTCACCTTTATTATTGTATGCAGATTTCAGTTTCTCATAAATAATGTCTACAGCTCTATTGTGCCTTTGTTGGTATAATGTTTGAAATTTGGTACATCCATTCAACAAATGTGACACTGTTTCGTATGGGTGGTTACATATTTTGCACATTTTCGTGTATGTCTGTGGGTAGTATAGATGTAAAAGACTTTCGCATTCCAGCAACTGTAACCTCGATCTCACAGCAAATGAAAGTATTTTATCACCTAATTTAACATTAGATAGAAAACCAGATGACAATGAGTGGTTTACACATTTCATTTCGCGCACTATTCTCCCTTGTGACGATTTACTTTTTAGTTCACTTAGAATTAGGTTAAGTTTATGTGATTTAAATCCAGAATAAAAAGCATTTGCTGACTTGTATGTTAGACTTACATCTTCATCTACGTCTAATTGTACACTGTAATGGCCACTGTCATCCACTTTCACACTCACTCCTTCACGCGCGCATTCTTCATTCAGTTCTACCCAAAATGATCTTGGCCAATTCACCTTCGATCTTTTAGCTAGATGGTTTGTTTCGTTTAACTCGTAGCTTGCAAAGTTATTCCTATCTTCACCTACTTGGTCTATTTTACGTTTTTTCATATGTCTATCTAACGAGTTTATTGCTGCAGTTTTTACAAGATTATCATCACAATTGAGCATACTGACATACATACATACATACATACATACACACATACATACATACATACACTCATACATACATACATACATGCGCATACTGATGTAGAGGCCCGCAAGGGTTCCCCATTAAGATTTAAGTTTATACTGTTCAGGGTTCTCTGATCCAAGAAAGTTTGAGAAACACTGTTTTTAAATTAATTGTGAATTAATGTGACTTTAGTTTAGCTGCTAATTATGTCTTCTCGACCTGCACAAAGTTAATGATGATAATTAGTGTCACGTAGGCGGTGTCATGGTTTCTGGGAGGCAGACGAATGACTTTAATTAACATGTTAATTATCATAATTGTTCATAAGCATCTCAGGTCAGCAGGATTAGATACATCCAGGAGTGAAGAGCCAGTTAGTAATTGCGATCAAGGGGGAGTGGGTTCAATTCCTTGTGCAGAACAACAACAGGAAGATAACACTTGGGAGTTGTGACCTGAGTGCTGCAAACTCCGCCCAGTGCCTAGAGCGTCAAGAAGATAAAATGGTTCTTCTTCTACTTCTATTTCTTCTTCTTCTTTTCTCTTCTTCTCCTTTTTCCTCTTCTTCGTACACTATCAGACGTTAACTTGAATATTGTTAAAGAAAGCAATGGTCAGTCTGTTTAGGGCTGGTACTGGTGACGACCATATGTACGTTTTCTCTTCTTCATATGTAGGGCACATTTGCAGCAGATGTTCAGCTAGCATTTTGCCTGTGTCACAGCTACACGCAGCTGTGTTTTCTATCTTTAGCTTGTTGAATAGAGGTTATCTCAATCTGTTGTGGCCCGCGCTGTGTCTGACGATAACCACTTGTTCACTTCTGTTAAGCTGGTAATATGCATTGTTCTTCAAGTGGCCTGGATCTTCTGCTTCCCACTTGTTTCTGTTTCTGCTTCTGATAAAACTGTTGGTCTCTTCATAAGTTATGCTTGTATCAGGCTGAGGTAGCTTTCCGCTTTCGTTTGCCAATCTGTCAGCCTCTTCATTGTCAGGGATGTTGAAATAACGGCTGTAGAAGGGAAGATGATGATCTGATTACGTCTTGTTGTAATGTGTTGTTTAGAGTTTTCTATTATATAATAAAATTAGCATATCTTAGCGTATTGTGAAATCTGTGAAGATGTACGTACAACCTACTGTTCTTCACATTCATACATTTTCAAGCTCTCAAACCTGGACATTTAAATATAGGGGACCTCAAGACGCAGCAATAGAGACCGCAGTCAGCGACTCATAGCTTGACTGCCTGCGTCAGGACCAGCGAACCAGAGCTGGTCAAGACCGCACTCCACCTCCACGTGGTGGTCCTGGAAACAGTCTGCAGCTGTGCAGTCTGGCTGAACGAGTGTGGATCGAAATGGGAAGGCAAACCCGGTCCTAAAAAATGAAGTGCAGAAGTCGGATGTGTCGACCGAAAGGTGCAGATATCGCAGCTTAGGCGTAAACAGACACAACGCAACCACCGTCCTTTTCAGGACGAACGAAGAAGAAGAAGAAGAAGAAGAAGAAATATAGAAAAATGGTTTCTTTCAAGCTCTCCAAACAGGACAAACAAACATACACATCAAAAGGCTGTGTTCTGTAGATTTCAGGCTTAGATGTGATGATGTCACCATGATACAACGTTAAAATATCTCCAAATTTAACGATAAAATGTAGGGTTAAAAATAATGCGTCAGATACTAGGAGACATGCTCGCCCATGCCAGCCTTTCCCACCGCCATTTAAAACTAACGAGTTGGAAGTGCAGACGAAACGTTTACCCTTTGTAGACGGGAGAGAACGGAGGACACAAAAAAGGAAAAATATGACTGAACACGTGTTTGAAGTTCGAACGGCAAAAAGACGCAATTGGGGGTGAAAGGAAAAAATTCACGTCCCTAGTTGACATAAAGTAAGGAAATGAACAAGAAAAGGACCTTAGCTCTTGTTCGAGACAGTCATTTCTTGGACGTTTTTCGATACTTGGTCTTTATTTGAATGCCGCGGCAAAACACATGAGAGAAGGTTCTCGAACAAAATTCAAAAACTAAACTTGGAAAAAAATATGTTTTTTCTTAATAATAGAGTTATGAAAATAAAACCTAGCTAGTTTGATAGCCCATCTTGAGCAGAGAAATAATATGCTTTCATTTATACAGACGGATAGATAATAAAGAAGATATTGACAAAAGACTGTATTGTTCATATCAGACGAGCGACTGCACTGTTAACCCATGTCACTAAAAGTTTCAAAAATCTTGGCCTTGAGCGTGCAAACGTAAAAATCGAGCTGTAATTAAAGAGAGGGAAAAAGGTGGAGAATTGTAGCTAAAAATAACTTAGGGGCAGATTCGTGTAGGAAATGTATGTAGAACCAAGCGTGTTTTTTATGAAAAAAAACAAGTAGAGACAGACGGACTAACAGACCGTAATACATACTTGACTGAGATTTGACTGAAGTGACTTTTGGTTGTAAATTTGAAAGCAAGGGGGGAAGTCGGCGATTGGTCAACGCATTTTATAGTAGCGGGACAGAGAGGTGAAATTTTGCCATTTGACATAAGTCTGTTCAGAGACACAGTTTAAATTAATAAGTGGTGTTGATTCCAGAAGAATACAAATATATAGTGGGACGCCATCATACAGCCAGCAGCTCAGCTGAGTTTTGCTAGTAAATTTAACTGTGTTCTCAATTCTGAATTCTGGTAAGAATGAACAATATTTATTTGGTATATTTTAATAATTCGAGTGATTGATACTGCCATATCATAAAAATGATTACGACAAGTAAGTGTTCGCTCTAGATCCCCAGCCCCAGTTCAGGGTCTAGAGACATACATACAAAGAAAATCTATAGGCACGCCTAAATAAAACTATGAAAAAGGATCTAGTGTTGAGATCAGTGGAACATATCACCTATCTTATTCAATAGCAGGAAGCTATTGAACATATCTCAGATGCAATGTAGTCTTGGGGAACTAATACTATGTGAAACCAACTGGGTAAGATGTGCTGTGTGGTCAGAGAGATCTGACCCAGTCTGTGTGGTGTTGTTGTGTGCAGAAGTGGCTCAGGAGGTAGAGTTCTGACACATGACCAATACTTTTGTTTCAGAATTGTGAGTTTCTGTTTGGCACCAAAGCGGTGTCAACTGCTGTAGTAATATACACAAGTGTGGACCAGTGCAGTCTATCATTGTGTCAGAGCAGCCGTATATTGCCCCCAGCACGGAGAGGTGGGGCCACAAGACTCTTGTACAGGATCGACGCAGGCGAGATAAGTGATATCTGGCCTGCTGGACGTTCACCAACTGATTTACCCACGAAATTTTCAACTAGTCTATCTCTAATTCACCATCAAATAAAGACATAACATTGTGGGAAATTAAACTATGTATTTAACCCCTAAGTCAATGGACAATGTTTGGCAGTCATAGACTGGGAGTGATGACACCACCCCAACAGCATATCTAGTAATAAGTTCTCCTGGGACTTTCTTAATATAATTCCTATTAACTAGTCATTTGAAATAATTAAGTACACATTTTCCATTTTATTATGTCATATGATTATGCATTCCATTTATAACTCCATAATATTTCTTATGTTCTGACCAACTAAACAATTGGTTCAGAAAAAATAAATTTATCAAAAGATTTAAATTTGAAAACTAAAACAGCCTGAGTTAGTTCAGTGTGTTATAAAGTTTATTAATATTATTAGACTTAGTAAATATCTGTGTGTGTGTGTGTGTGTGTGTGTGTAATCTACCACAACACATTCCATATCAGTACCCTAGATTTTTAACGTAGCCACATTCATTAGTAAAAAAGATATGTGTGAGGTCGTAAGTGGTAGTAAGAAGGGCCTTCTGTAATTCACATCTACATTTATCTCAGGAGCCTTCACAGCTGACCTCATACATCACACTAGGTAACATCAACCATACAATACCATCAAAATCCACTACATATATTGGGGTCTTGTCCAGGGATAATTAGCTTATTAGTAATATTAGGATCTCCTTGTGGGAGAATTAAATCAGGGGAACAAATTGTAAAAATTAAAAGTGTCCCTTAAAATTGAAAGTGAGAATAAAAGTTGGTGAATCTTCACAGCCAGTGGTAATTAATTAATTAATTGGTTAATTAGAATTACATTAGTCAATGGTTAATTAGAATTACTTTAGTTATTGATTGGTTAGATTTTTACCTTGATCATTGTTATTTTGTGTGATGGCTGAGCTGGCAAAGTTCAGATCAGCTGCTGTGCTAACGGCGAAGGAAATGGGAATGGATGGTCAGGCTTTAATTCAGTATGTAACTGCTGAATGTGACAAGTATATTGAAAGGGAAGATAGGAGGTTAGCTGAAGAGAAGAGGTTACAAATTGAGGCTGATAGAGAACTTAAGAGGCTGCAGATTGAGGCAGAAGATAAGAGAAGGGAGGCAGAAGAAAAACGACAGCAAAGGGAAGCAGAAGATAAAAGATTGACTGCCGAAAGGGAAGCAGAAGATAAAAAGGCCGAAAGGGAGGCAGAAGATAGAAGGTTGCAAAGGGAGCATGAATTACGACTAAGGGAGCTGGAGTTACAAGGCCATGCTCCTGAAAATGGTGCCAGCCCCTTTGCCTCAGATGCTACGCCCAGTCAGGGAGCCTCAACATCAGCTATGGGGTTTCATTTAGACCATTTTGTTGAAAAAGACGATGACATCGAGGGGTACCTCAGTCGTTTTGAATTATTAGCTACTACATATGGGTTAGAGAGAGAGAGAGGTGGAGTTTAAAGTTATCACAGGGACTGAGAGGTACTTCTTATGAAGTCTTCGAAAAGATGAACAGAGAAGACCAAGACAATTATGACATTTTAAAGCAGGCTTTGTTATTGAGGTACGAAAAAAATGGTGAATTTTATCGTAAGAAATTTAGAAATGCCAAACTGTTGTCTGGGGAGACATACCACCAATTCTCTGCCAGACTGGAAACCTATTTGGAGAAATGGACTGCTCTGGGGAAGACCCAAGATCTTAAAGAGATGATCATGATAGAGCAATTGAGAGAGTCCATGGCTCCAGACATGAGAAAATTTCTCATGGAACAAGGTGCAGAGAAGTTGGGGGAGGTTTTAAATGTCGCTAAGAGGTATCAGGCAGCCCAGGCAGAGGTAAGTGGCACTAAAAAGAAGCACATAGAAACTTTTAAAGCTCCACAGCCATTTAATAAATTTGAAAATAGAGAACAGGGTAATAAAGGCAGGACAAACTTTGAACGGCCAAGAAATGACTATCGAGACAGAAACTCACAGTTCAATGACCAAAAATACAATGAAAGAAAACCGTTTAACCAAGGAAAAAGATGGTGCAAATGGTGCAAGAAAGACAACCATAACACCGAATTTTGTAGAAGGAAACCTTCAAACATTGCTGCAATGAAGTCGGGGACTCAAAGATTAAAGGTTAATCCTAATGGACAGCAGGAACCTTATCACCCCCCAGTTTGTGAGGATGTTATTTGTAATGGGGTCACCATAAGGTGCCTTTATGATACAGGTTTGGATTATGATTCAGTTGTGAAGTCTAGCCTAGTAGACCCAAGTCAGTATACCACAGAAACAGTGGAAATACAAGGGGCGACTAAGGACATACCACTCATGACACTTCCCATCGCAAGGGTAACGGTGAAAACTCGCTATGTGGAAGGAGAAATCAGAGCAGCAGTGATAGATGAACCAATCTACCCTCTGATATTGGGGTGTAGATACAACTTCTTGGGAAATCCCGAGAGACCTGTGATCATGGCGACAGTGCAGACCAGGTCACAGAAAAAGGAGGAAGAAGGTGAACCTATAAATGCTCATCCAGAGGAGATGAGGAAGGCGCAGGCTGAGGATAGGACACTCAAGCCATGTTTTAAAAAATTGCCCAAATGCCACACACCTCCAAGCAAGGGAGAATATTTTATGAAGAACAAACTATTATACAGGAAGGCCGGAACTGGAACAAATGGTCACAACCAGCTGGTTCTTCCCACTTCATATAGGGATAAAGTGATGGAACTCGGGCATGCGATTCCCTTCAGTGGTCACATGGGGATCAGCGCCACAGGACAGCGTATAGCTTGTCATTACTTCTGGCCAGGGATAACGGAGGATATAAAAAGATATGTCAAATCCTGTCCAGAATGTCAAAGGGTAGCTCCAAAGCACTGGACTGCTCCTGCAACTCTAGGGGAAATGCCCATAGTGGGAACACCTTTTGAAAGGGTTGCAGTGGATATTGTGGGACCTCTCACTCGGACCAAGAGGAGGAACAGTTACATCCTTACTCTGGTGGACACTTGTTCTATGTGGGGAGAGGCGGTAGCCCTGCCATCAATTGATTCAAAACATGTAGCAGAGGCACTACTTACAATATTCACAAGATTAGGATTCCCGCATCAAATCTTGACGGATAATGGCTCTCAGTTCAAGGGGAAACTAACGGAAGAAGTTTTTAAGCTATTTCAAGCCAGACACTTTCATTGTAGTCCGTACCATCCGCAAGGGAACGGCCAGGTAGAGAGGTTTAATGGGACTCTCATTTCTATCCTGAGGAAGCTGGCACACGAAAAACCGAATCTGTGGGATCAATTCCTGCTCGCCGCGTTGTTTGCGTATCGGGAGGTACCACATAGTTCAACCGGGATGGCTCCCGCAACTCTGCTATTTGGGAGGCCAATAAAAGGTCCATTAGAAGCATTATTAAGGACCTGGACAGATGAGAAGGCAGAAGAGACTGTTACCTCATCTTATCAATACGTGAACGAACTGACCACTCGTCTGAAAGCTGGATGGAAACTGGCAAATGATAATTTGAGACAAGCCAGGAAGAAACATGCAGCATATTTTAATAGGAAGGCCAAGGACAGAGAACTAGCTGTGGGAGAGAAGGTGCTTCTTCTACTACCCGGTAGCCAGAATAAATTACAAATTGGATGGCAAGGTCCATATACGGTTCTAGAGAAGGTGTCTAGAACAAACTATAAAATTGACAAAAAGGGGAAGGAGAAAGTTTATCATGTAAACCTTTTAAAGAAGTATCTGGACAGACCACTCCAGGAAAGCACCCCCTTACTGACCTTGGCTATCGCAACTCAAATGCAAAAAGAACCACTCACCTCGCATGAATACCCATTACATCCTTGTGAAACAGCCGCACAGGTAAAAGTCAGTAAGCACCTGACTAAAAATCAGAGGGAGAGAGTTCAACAGGTTCTGGAGGAACATACAGATGTATTAACAGATAAACCAGGACATACAAATTTGCTACAGTATGACATGAAACTGGTAGACTCAAACCCAATCTGTAGGAGAGCCTATTCTATTCCGTTCGCGAAGGAGAAGGCATTGAAGGAAGAAATAGATTATTTGTTGAAGGAGGGGATTATTTCACACAGTGAATCATCTTTTAGCTCCAGTGTAGTTTTGTTGAGGAAACCATCTGGGGAACACAGACTGTGCATAGATTACAGGAAACTGAATGCTGTCACAGAAGGACAAGTGGATCCATTACCAGACACAAAACAGTTATTTGCCAGATTAAACAAGGCAAAATACTTTTCAAAGGTGGATCTTAGTAAAGGCTATTACCAGATTCCAGTGAAGCCTGAAGTGAGACCTTATTTAGCGTTTAGCACATCGGAAGGACATTATGAATTCAACATGCTACCATTCGGATTGAAAAATTCTCCGAGTGTATTTTCAAGGATGATGCGCAAATTGTTGGATCCCCTGAATAACCCATGTATCACGAATTTCATGGATGATATTCTCGTCGCCACAGAGACATTTGAAGAACACATTGACGCTCTAAAAATGTTATTTGATAGGCTTAGGGAGGCGAACTTAACTGCTAGGCCAACAAAATGTTGTATTGGATGCAAAGAGTTGGAATTCTTGGGACACATTGTATATCAGGGTAACATGACCCCTGATCCCAAGAACTTGGAAAAACTGCAGAGAGCACCTAGACCACAAACAAAAAAGGACGTGCGATCATTCGTGTCGTTATGCGGATTTTATAAAAAATATATCAAAAATTTTAACACTATTTGTGCTCCTCTGACTGATCTGACTCGCAAGGGACTTCCAGATAAAATTATTTGGACTGCGCAATGTGAATTAGCTTTCCAAGAATTAAAGAAAAAACTCACTAGCAAGCCTATTCTCAAATTGCTTGATTTGACACAGGACTTTGTGGTGAGAACAGATGCAAGTAATGTAGGCCTCGGGGCGGCCTTGTTGCAGAGGTCATCTTCACCCGATGGGGAACTGAACCCAGTCGCTTATGCAAGCCGTAAATTGAATAAAGCGGAACAAGGATATTCTACAAGCGAAAAGGAATGTTTAGCGTTAATCTGGGCAATAAAGAAGTTCCAAGTCTATCTATATGGTAGGACTTTTGTGGTCCAGACGGATCATCAGCCTCTGGTATTCTTATCTCAGGCTAAGCATGAAAACGCAAGATTGTTGAGGTGGTCTTTATTACTGCAACCTTATCAGTTTATTATCGAATACATCCCAGGGTCATTGAATGTCGGTGCAGATTTCCTCAGTCGGCACCCCTGTGATCAAAATTAGAGTAGTGGTAGGCGTGGGGAGAGATTTTATCTATGTGTATCACTGGTTTTGGAACTTGCCGTAGTGCATGTTCTCAGGTGGGGACATGTGTGATGATGTCACCATGATACAACGTTAAAATATCTCCAAATTTAACGATAAAATGTAGGGTTAAAAATAATGCGTCAGATACTAGGAGACATGCTCGCCCATGCCAGCCTTTCCCACCGCCATTTAAAACTAACGAGTTGGAAGTGCAGACGAAACGTTTACCCTTTGTAGACGGGAGAGAACGGAGGACACAAAAAAGGAAAAATATGACTGAACACGTGTTTGAAGTTCGAACGGCAAAAAGACGCAATTGGGGGTGAAAGGAAAAAATTCACGTCCCTAGTTGACATAAAGTAAGGAAATGGACAAGAAAAGGACCTTAGCTCTTGTTCGAGACAGTCATTTCTTGGACGTTTTTCGATACTTGGTCTTTATTTGAATGCCGCGGCAAAACACATGAGAGAAGGTTCTCGAACAAAATTCAAAAACTAAACTTGGAAAAAAATATGTTTTTTCTTAATAATAGAGTTATGAAAATAAAACCTAGCTAGTTTGATAGCCCATCTTGAGCAGAGAAATAATATGCTTTCATTTATACAGACGGATAGATAATAAAGAAGATATTGACAAAAGACTGTATTGTTCATATCAGACGAGCGACTGCACTGTTAACCTATGTCACTAAAATTTTCCAAAATCTTGGCCTTGAGCGTGCAAACGTAAAAATCGAGCTGTAATTAAAGAGAGGGAAAAAGGTGGAGAATTGTAGCTAAAAATAACTTAGGGGCAGATTCGTGTAGGAAATGTATGTAGAACCAAGCGTGTTTTTTATGAAAAAAACAAGTAGAGACAGACGGACTAACAGACCGTAATACATACTTGACTGAGATTTGACTGAAGTGACTTTTGGTTGTAAATTTGAAAGCAAGGGGGGAAGTCGGCGATTGGTCAACGCATTTTATAGTAGCGAGACAGAGAGGTGAAATTTTGCCATTTGACATAAGTCTGTTCAGAGACACAGTTTAAATTAATAAGTGGTGTTGATTCCAGAAGAATACAAATATATAGTGGGACGCCATCATACAGCCAGCAGCTCAGCTGAGTTTTGCTAGTAAATGTAACTGTGTTCTCAATTCTGAATTCTGGTAAGAATGAACAATATTTATTTGGTATATTTTAATAATTCGAGTGATTGATACTGCCATATCATAAAAATGATTACGACAAGTAAGTGTTCGCTCTAGATCCCCAGCCCCAGTTCAGGGTCTAGAGACATACATACAAAGAAAATCTATAGGCACGCCTAAATAAAACTATGAAAAAGGATCTAGTGTTGAGATCAGTGGAACATATCACCTATCTTATTCAATAGCAGGAAGCTATTGAACATATCTCAGATGCAATGTAGTCTTGGGGAACTAATACTATGTGAAACCAACTGGGTAAGATGTGCTGTGTGGTCAGAGAGATCTGACCCAGTCTGTGTGGTGTTGTTGTGTAGTGTTGTGTGCAGAAGTGGCTCAGGAGGTAGAGTTCTGACACATGACCAATACTTTTGTTTCAGA
This sequence comes from Oreohelix idahoensis, assembly GCA_024509875.1. Classification (NCBI taxonomy): domain Eukaryota; kingdom Metazoa; phylum Mollusca; class Gastropoda; order Stylommatophora; family Oreohelicidae; genus Oreohelix; species Oreohelix idahoensis. The sequence goes on from JAMPIV010001523.1 coordinate 372,075, forward strand.
ATTGTGAGTTTCTGTTTGGCACCAAAGCGGTGTCAACTGCTGTAGTAATATACACAAGTGTGGACCAGTGCAGTCTATCATTGTGTCCGAGCAGCCGTATATTGCCCCCAGCACGGAGAGGTGGGGCCACAAGACTCTTGTACAGGATCGACGCAGGCGAGATAAGTGATATCTGGCCTGCTGGACGTTCACCAACTGATTTACCCACGAAATTTTCAACTAGTCTATCTCTAATTCACCATCAAATAAAGACATAACATTGTGGGAAATTAAACTATGTATTTAACCCCTAAGTCAATGGACAATGTTTGGCAGTCATAGACTGGGAGTGATGACACCACCCCAACAGCATATCTAGTAATAAGTTCTCCTGGGACTTTCTTAATATAATTCCTATTAACCAGTCATTTGAAATAATTAAGTACACATTTTCCATTTTATTATGTCATATGATTATGCATTCCATTTATGACTCCATAATATTTCTTATGTTCTGACCAACTAAACAATTGGTTCAGAACAAATAAATTTATCAAAAGATTTAAATTTGAAAACTAAAACAGCCTGAGTTAGTTCAGTGTGTTATAAAGTTTATTAATATTATTAGACTTAGTAAATATCTGTGTGTGTGTGTGTAATCTACCACAACACATTCCATATCAGTACCCTAGATTTTTAACGTAGCCACATTCATTAGTAAAAAAGATATGTGTGAGGTCGTAAGTGGTAGTAAGAAGGGCCTTCTGTAATTCACATCTACATTTATCTCAGGAGCCTTCACAGCTGACCTCATACATCACACTAGGTAACATCAACCATACAATACCATCAAAATCCACTACATTAGACATACGAGTATAAAAATAGTATAATTAAAGTTCCTATACCGGGAAATACAATCATACAATAGAATACAATCACAGCTCCTAGTCCAGGTCATACAATCAAAGAAATTAACATAATAAAAGTTCCCAATGCCGGACATAGGAGCATTCAACAGAATGTAATCAAAGTTCCAATTCCGGGACATACATCATACAAAAGAATACAACAACAATTTCCAATGTGGGACATACAATCATACAAAAGAATATAATCCAAAAAATTATACAAAAGAATACAATCAAAGTTCCCAATCAGGGACATACAATCATAAAAAATATAATAATTAATGTTCCCAATCCAGGACATACAATCATATAACAGATCATAATCAAAGTTCCCAATCCCGGACATACAATCATACAACAGAACATAATCAAAGTTCCTAATCCCGGACATACAATCATACAACAGAACATAATCAAAGTTCCCAATCCCGGACATACAATCATACAACAGAGCATAATCAAAGTTCCCAATCCAGGACATACAATCGTACAACAGAACATAATCAAAATTTCTAATCCAGGACATACAATCATATAACAGAACATAGTCAAAGTTCCTAATTCAGGACATACAATCACACAAAGCAGTGTAATTAAAGTTCCCAACCTGAGACATAAAGTATTAAAACCAATAAAACGGTATTTGATCAGTTTTACAAATAACGGTTCACAAGAGACATAAAGTCACATAAAACAGCGTAATCAAAGTTTCCAATCCAGGACACTTAATCATAAAAAAATAATATAATCAAAGTTCCCAATCCAAGACATACAATCATATAACAGATCATAATCAAAGTTCCCTATCCCGGACATACAATCATACAACAGAACATAATCAAAGTCCCCAGTCTGGGACACACAACCATGTCAACGCAGCTCTTCCTTGTTACCTTTATTCTTGTCGATGGTCGTAACCGAACTGCCATGTTCATGAGCGGGACATATGGAACTACAGGTCACGTGTCTGTATTGTTCAGGTTTTTGTGGCTTAAAGTTTCTATTGGATGGGAATAGCCAGCCCGATGCTCAACCTTCTTCAGTTGCCTTTTATGAACTGCCTGGCAGGTTATATCGTTACAATTCTTTGCTTCCCTTTCGGGCCCCAGTACTTAAATCAGACAAGCATGGAACAATAATTAAGAAAGTGACACTGATGTTAGATTGGACATACATTAAGAAAACTAGATGATAGCATTACATGACAGTCCCTATTATGAAATCCCGAAAGTAATAGAAAAACGGTAGACAGAAAAAAACACATTGAGAAGAGAACTGGCGACATAAAAGGCAAAAGAAGGCATGAAAACACCGTTAACGGATGGCACAGAGCAGACAAGATGGGTATGATTCTTATTTGATCCCTGTGTTTCTCAGGTAGTTGAGAGATATGGATGAATGGTAATCTTTATTTTAGACTAATAAATTGGAGTTCTTCACACCTTTGTCAACGTTACAGACGGTCTATTACTACCAGGGGAGATCACTCTATAATTTACTAGTCTAAAGGTAAAGATTACCCGACGAATAATTACCACTTCACTTCATAGTACTGCAGCTAGCATATTTTTTGTTTTTTGTTTTTCTGCTCTTCTTTTTATACGCTTAAAAAAAAAAAAAAAACTCGCCTCTTCTGTATTTCTTGATATTAAAATTCCACTTTCCCAGCAGGCCTTTTTAAGTCTCACATGATTTCCATCCCACGCGAGATGTACTTAGCTGTTTACACGAAAGATTAGGAAACTCTCGTGTTGAATTTTCAGTATTCTTCTTTGTTGGATTCTATTCATATTCCGAGCACTGGGTCGAGATCTGCTTTTGCGTTTATTGACGTCATCTTCAGCAGATGAATGTAATCCCATACAAGCCTGTACATTGTGTTTGATCAGGGTGTAACTCCCCCACCTATTCGTTCGTGGTCTATGATTGCGTTGGGATCGTTCTGGGCATACTTAGTGTGGTGACATCCTGTTAGTAGCGTGTTCTGTGTGTGAATACGTGGGTCACGGTTCACTTCTTATGAATTTTTTTAGTTAAAAGAGACCAGACCTTCGCTGACTGACGGGCCAGTAATTTGGGCTACTTGTCAAAAACTGAAAATTCTTGTACGTCACGTTGTTAAAATACGCACATGTTTACTGCGATCTTTGTAATACCCATTTACTTACAACCTACCTACTTACATACATACTTACCTACCAGCTTAAACTCTTGCAGGCCGGATTTTTTTCATCAGTTTTGCCAGAATTATTTGTGTACCTTAAAGCAGTACCTTTATAAATTCTAAAGTTACTGAGTTATTACACAACAAAGACACACATATTATACATCACAGTAAAGATAAATGAATGTAGAATTAGAATATGAAAGATTTTTAGTGATATTCTACATATAGTATTCAGTTATGAGTCATAATATAGACCACTTTCAAGAAAAGACTCATTTTAGTGAATGAAAAATGTACTCACCAACCCATGCATAAACACTGAAATATTATCCAGAGAGCTCCAGCATCTTTTAAAATAGCACTAATCCATATATGACTATTATTTACAAGTGTCGGCTTCCTGTGATATTTTGTTAATGTTTTACAGACCATCCAGTGAACCATATAAACATTATAGACATTTGGAAAGAAAAAGGACATTAGAGGCCGCGTGAAGCTTTTAAATTAAATCATACATTGTATTGTTATTATACAACAAAGACACACATATTATACATCACAGTAAAGATAAATGAATGTAGAGTTAGAATATGAAGGACGTTTAGTGATATTCTACATATAGTAATCAGTGATGAGTAATAATATAGACCACTTTCAAGAAAAGACTCATTTTAGTGAATGAAAAATGTACTCACCAACCCATGCAATAGACTGAAATATTCTCCAGAGTGCTCTAATGTCTTTTAAAATATCACTAATCCATATATGAATATTATTTACAAGTGTCAGCTTCCTGTGATATTTAGTTAATGTTTTACAGACCATCCAGCGAACCATATAAACATTATAGACATTTGGAAAGAAAAAGGACATTAGAGGCCGCGTGAAGCTTTTAAATTAAATCATACATTGTATTGTTATTATACAACAAAGACACACATATTATACATCACAGTAAAGATAAATGAATGTAGAGTTAGTATATGAAGGACGTTTAGTGATATTCTACATATAGTAATCAGTTATGAGTAATAATATAGACCACTTTCAAGAAAAAAATAATTTTAGTCTATCAAAAATGTATTTACCAACCCATGCAATAGACTGAAATATTATCCAGAGTGCTCTAGGGTCTTTTAAAATATCACTAATCCATACATGAATATTCTTACAAGTGTCAGCTTTCTGTGATATTTTGTTAATGTTTTACAGACCATCCAGCGAACCATAAAAACATTATAGACATTTGGAAAGAAATAGGACATTATAGGCCGCGTGAAGCTTTTAAATTAAATCATATATTGTATTGTTTTTATACAACAAAGACACAAATATTATACATCACAGTAAAGATAAATTAGTGTAGAATTAGAATATGAAGGATGTTAGTGATATTCTACATATTTTATAGACTACTTTTTAATAAAAACTCATTTTAGTGAATGAAAAATGTACTCACCAACCCATGCATAAAAACTGAAACATTATCCAGAGTGCTCCAGCATATTTTAGAATAACACTAATCCATATATGAATATTATTTACAAGTGTCAGCTTCCTGTGATATTTTGTTAATGTTTTACAGACCATCCAGCAGACCGTACCATCATCATTAAAATAAAAAAGAAGATATTCAAGGCCGCGTGAACATTTAAATTAAATCATATATTGTGTTGATATTACACAACAAAAGACACACAAATTATGTTTCACAGTAAAGATAAATATATTTAGAATTATAATATTGGGGCTTTTAAGTGCTATTCTTCATATTATATTCAATTATCAGTAATAATGTAAACAATTTTTTTTTTAAATTCATTTTAGTGAATAAAAAATGTACCCACCAACAGATGCATAAAGACTGAAATATTATCCAAAGTGCTCCATAGTTTTTTTTAAATAACACTAATCCATATATGAATATTAATTACAAGTTTCAGCTTTCTGTGATATTTTGTTAATGTTTTACAGACCATCCAGCAGACCGTACCATCATCATTAAAATAAAAAAGAAGATATTCAAGGCCGCGTGAACTTTTAAATTAAATCATATATTGTGTTGATATTACACAACAAAAGACACACAAATTATGTTTCACAGTAAAGATAAATATATTTAGAATTATAATATTGGGGCTTTTAAGTGCTATTCTTCATATTATATTCAATTATCAGTAATAATGTAAACAATTTTTTTTTTTAAATTCATTTTAGTGAATGAAAAATGTACCCACCAACAGATGCATAAAGACTGAAATATTATCCAAAGTGCTCCATGGTTTTTTTTTAAATAACACTAATCCATATATGAACATTAATTACAAGTTTCAGCTTTCTGTGATGTTTTGTTAATGTTTAAGAGACTCTCCTGCGGACCGTACTATCATTATTAAAATTTGGAAACAAAAAGGTCATATTCAAAGTAAATCATATATTATATTGTACTTACATTATTATGCATAAACAATATGTACACAATTTTATCTGAAAGGATATTTACATTTTAGTCAATAGTGGCTTGCGTATGCCATATCTTGAAGCAGTATTTTGGGTGGAGGTGAGGATAATCATTGCAACCCTCGCAAATAAAATTTGTTCTTTTTGGAGAATCTGGTTTGCTGCAGGCTCTACATCTTCTGTCTTTTTCTGTGTAAGCTATCATATGCTTAGCTCTTTCAAGCCTCTGAATTGGGTTGGCTGTCCTTGGTCTTCCCGGGGTTGCCTTGATACTCCTCTGTGGCTCGGGCATTAGATCTGCGGCCCACTGAAGCAAAGCATCAATCAGAGATATTTTGAACTGTTTTAATGTCATTTTTCTACTGCCTGTGAGCCTATAGAGGATGAAAGCATTGGTACAAGTAATTTCCATTATCCAGTAGAATATTTTTTTCCACCACTTGTTGCTGCGTCGTTTGTGAATGCCATAATACCCAAGCATTTGATCAGCACAGTCACATCCATTCATGCTCTGATTATAGTCATGGACTGTTATTGGCTTTGGTTTTGTCGTGGTAGTCATTCCTGTATTTGTTTTGGTGGAAACAATGATTACTGGCTTTTTTGCTTTCTTATCCCTCCATCCAATACAAAGCAAAGATGAATCTTTAGTTTGCCAGCATTTCCGTTCCATGTGTGATATGGAAAGTGCTTTTATTTCTAATGGAAAGCCAATTCGGTTTGACTGGAGGGTGCCAGTATAGTATTGCTTTTGCTGAAGCAAATACTCAATGAGTGCCCTGGTGGTGTAGAACCTGTCTGCAAATATATGATAACCAGTTCCAATTTGCTGTAATAGAGTTCCAAAGACTTTTATTGCCATCCCACTATTGGTGTCTGTGCTTGGATCATATGAGGTATTCGCTCCATAATACGTAAGCAGGGATAAAACATACCCAGTGGTACTGTCAACAAGACCAAAACTCTTTATATGATACTTACTAGGTTTAGTTGCATTAAATTGCTTGTATTTCCATCTCCCTTTAAATCCTACAATCATTTCATCAACCGAATCATTTTCAAAGGGCGTAAAGGCATTATTGAAATTTTCAATCAAAGAGTTGATGAATGGCTCCACTTTACTTTTTCCCTCAGCATCAGGCTGTCCCACATGCAACATTGTTTGATAGATAGACAAAAATCTATCTCTTTCAAAGTTTTTGTGATAAAATGGAGCATAAAGGCAATCAGTTTCTGATGAATAATAGTCTCTAATAGAAGGTCTGGGATCAATGCCCATAGCATTTATTGTAGCCATAAATTTTAACAACTCATAGTTTGATAGTGCTGTCCAGCTGCAAAATCTAGATCTTTTTAGGGATGGATTATTTTTAAGAACTTTAAGTTTTGCATACTCATTTACAGAATGTACTATTGAATTTGCAATGTCATCAGTAAACAATGTCCTATAGCAGTCAAAAGGAGTTGATGCCTCACTAAGACCTAAGTCATCGTGTACTCCTGGTTTGCGACCATATTTGGGAAGAAATCTGAATGCGTTTTGGGTCTCTGTAATACTGATGTTTGGTACTGAAATCTATTCATTACTAATTGCCCCTTGTTGCTCCTTGGTACTAATGCTTTTCCCCCTTTTTGTCGATGATTTGGTCAAAACTTTTTGTCGTTTTGTAGCACTAGGGCCTGGCTGTGACCACGCCCCCTCCTCATTAGAACTAGCTTCTTCGTTAAGTTCAAATTCGAAATCATCATTTTCAATTTCGAAATCATCATTCTCGTTAAACTCGTCAAAGATACACAGTTCCCTAGCTTTTTCTACAGATAAAAAAGACCTACGTTTTGATAAACATGATGTGGTTGGTTCGCTAGATATTGTCTGTATAAACAACAACAATCGCCGATCGAAAGCTGACAGTTTTACCGTTTTTTCACAGTGAAATTAGCTAGAACAAGCGTGTTTCCGAATCACAACTCAAAGATAGCGCTCTTCTGAATAAAAAAAGAGTAACTTCCGTTATGTTAAAATACCAAATTACGAAAATACGGAACACATTTCACGGAACACAAAAGTGACGTTTCCATCGTTGTTTCGGAATCTATGGGTTTTGCGGATGTACGCTCCCAGCGTCGTTTTGGCCTCCAAACTATCTGTTTACATATCTATATACTTTCTTAGCCACCTATCAAACTGTCCATCCATCTATCTATCTATCTATCTATCTATCTATCTATCTATCTATCTATCTATCTATCTATCTATCTATCTATCTATCTATCTATCTATCTATCTATCTATCTATCTATCTATCTATCTATCTATCTATCTATTTATTTATTTATCTATCTATCTATCCGTCCATCTGTCTGTATGCCCGTCCGTCCGTCTGACTGTCTATCGGTCCGTCCGTCTGTCTGTCTGTCGATCTGTCTGCCTATATCATCAGTCTGTTTATCCATCATTCTATCTCTGTTTCTATGTTCTTTCTAACATTCAAACTGTCTATACATCTGTATATTTATCTGCTCGTCTGCCCGTTTCTCTGTTCGTCAGTCTGACTTACAGCCTCTGTCCTTCTGCCTGCATCTATCAATGATGTGTGTTCTAGAATTTATTCTTTCTCCTGAAGGTTAAAGCCAAGAAAACGAGCACGTATGCATTAATTCATAAACTGCCATCTTTGGTCTAAATTATAAATAAAGGCTGGTTATATTTTAACACAAGTCCCGATATAACCGACAGTCCTTGTTCCTAGGGTGAGACCTCATGAAAACCAGAACAAATGCTTATTTAATATAAGGGACATAATAACCCTGGAATTTAGTTTTTCAGTATCGTCCCTTGACTTCAGGTTCCCTAGAAAAAATTGTAAAATGTTTCTTATCTTGACATTGTCAATGACGCTGGTGTGAGACATGACACACATTTAGGAATCCTGCTAATAGCATTACAAGGCAGTCCTTGTTGTGGACTTCTCAGGGTAACTGATGTAGAGGAAGACAGAAAAATAAAACATGGAGAAGAGAAAATGAAGAAATGCGTGAAAGGAATTAAGAAAGCAGTGAAAGAATTTGAACGGAAGACACAGGACATGAAAGCTCAGCATGAATTTGCTGAAGGCCTGAGCTCCTCAGAGAGCCGAAAAATATTGATAATGACGATGTTGTTGATGATGATGATGATGTTGATGATGACGATGATGATGGTGATGATATTGGTGGCGATGATGATTCTGGCGAGATGGAAATTAGATAATAAATGGGTGGCGTGATGGAAGTTGGATAGAAAATTAGTTCCCAGAACTGGAGAATAGAACTGGTGAACTAGAGGTAGGAATGGCACAAGCCAAGTCAGGTAGTTAACCGCACAGTTTTTTTGTTTTTTTTCGTACGCCCGCTAATACTCGAGGCGAAATCTCAGGTTATTATTTTATGTCTAACCTGACATTGATTTTACGTGAGTATCCCTTTATTTCTTGTACAGAGACAGGTGTCCCTCGCCATTCAGGCAAATACTCGCCGATTTCGGAGGTACCCATTGCAGCTGGGTCGGCTCAGGAGCCGCCAGTCCCTGGTCGACGACACTCCTTCAAATGTCCTCGCCAGGTCTCGAGTTAATCCAGTCCAAATCCCGGTCGACGAAAAATCCTCAAATGCCGTCGCCCGGGTTTGATCCTGTATCACCCGGTCGCCAGAGCGGTGTTGTAACCACTACGCTAGCGCGGCTCCCCAACCGCACAGTTTAGATGATAGCTGTTGAAGAGAACTGATAGGTAAGTCACTTTCTCACTAGCCCTATCCAATGCCTCAGAGGTGTTATTTTGGTATGTGATTTCAGCTCGTATTTATTCCCTAACAAGTTAAATTATTACTCGTCTTAACCACACAACAAAATTATAACTGGCAAGTTAAGAAATTGAGTAACTACAGTTATAAAATAAATAAATGCATTTTAATGATTGCTAATGTGTAATAAAATATGTATATCAATATTTAAATTAAAAAAACTTTTTACAGAAACAATATGTCACTGTTAGTCCTTTTTATCATTATGTGATTTTGACGTTTTGATTTGTGTTTTCCCTATGAGTTAAACGTAACTTGCGTGGCTGGTGGTTGTCGTAGTTGACTTCCCTCGGTCGTTATATCTGGTCATTGAAGACACTATGCTTTGGTCCCCTGTTGACTGTGTACGATTTATAAGGAACATTTGTGTCGGTTGTTGTTGTTTTGAAGAGGTGATGGGTGGAGAGCAGGCACTTAACAGCTGATCGTTATTGCCTCTTCTCGTTCCATCTTGGTCTACCCTGTTCAACCTGAAAATTGGTTATAATTGGGGTATTTAGTGTCATTTTGTTTACTAATTTTGTATTCAATTTAAATAACTATTGGCTTTTGCAGTTGCTGATTTTAATTTATATTAGTATTTGTCCATTTTATTTTCTCTCTTGTATTGTTTATAGATAACTCTTGTCTTTTACACTTGGTTTTAATTTGTATTTGTATTGTTCTTGTTCTTGTTGCTTAAGTTATATTTGGTTGAATGTCTTTTCTGAAGTACTAACCTTAGGCTATATGTTTTCCTTTGTTTTATGTATATATCTTTTAAGTATTGATTGGGCATCTCCTGGGGCATCTATACTTAAAACCTTATCACCTGTCATGTCTATATTGTGATTTCTATAGCAAGTTTTTAATTCAAGCCTTTCTTGTTCGTACTTTTTACAGTGGATCAGGTAGTGGTCTATGTCATTCTCTTCCTGACATTCTTGGCAGTGTGGTTCCTCTATCATAAAGTATGCTGCACCGAGACGGAGATGCTACAGTTTTTTGTTCGATGGTATCTTTAATTTTTCTCTGACCTGGCACGTCCTTGTTGGTTCTTTCAGCAGTTTGAACGCGTGTCTGCCTTTTCTACTGTTCTTCCATGTTGTCTTCCATTCCTCGTTTATAGTTAGCTTCACTTGGCTCTTGATCTCCGACCTTCCCAGCCCTGCTCTTATACTGTTTTTACTTATTCTTCCATTCTTGGCGTTCTGGTCTGCCAACTCGTTACCAGCAATACCTATGTGTGCTGGAACCCACACTAGCCTCACACTACATCCTCTGTTCCCTAGTGATGTATTAATTGCTAGAATTTCTTCCTTTATGTCTGGCCGGCTACATTTACCTGGGTGTTCTAGTGCTTGTAGTGATGATAGTGAGTCTGTAAATATCGTAACAGCGTCTGGTGGGTTATCTTCGATTATTTCTAAACTTTTTAGAATTTCTACCACCTCTGCGGTAAAAAGCGAAGCCCCTTCAGTTACACTGTAGCTCTTTTTAATTCCCCACTGTGGTATTACTACTCCTGCACCTAGTTGCCCACTATCACCCTTGGATCCATCAGTGTAGACGGCCAGACTTAGTTTTGTTATTTGATCTATGAACTTTCTATTTATCATTTTGGCTTCCTTATCTTCTATGTTTTATTTGATCTTTTCAGTAAGTGAGTAGTCTATGATTGGTGTTTTCAGTTCCCAGGGTGGTATTTTGCTTCTATATTTATTACTATTTTTAATTGTGTTTGACAGTTCTTTGAACTGCGTTAGATCTTCTATAGTTCTCCACCCTATTGGATAGCTATCTTTATTTAAGGGGACATCCCATACACTTGGTTGATTTTTGACAAATGCTTTATGTGCTGGGTGGGTCACTTCTTGTGCTACTTTACTCCAATAATTTAATCTTAGTTCTTTCTGTCTTAGACCAAGGGGCGGTATGCCAAGAGCTACTTCTAGTGTTTCTACTGGTGTTGATATATGTAAATGCACCAGTAATGGTTTTCATGGCTGCATTTTGAATCCTGTCTAGTTTTGCTTTGTTAGAAGCTGCAGCTGAGTCATAGACTATGCTGGCATAATCTAGTTTCCCCCTGATGAAAGACTTGTAGAACATAAGCATTATTTTATTGCTGGCCCACCATCCATTACCTTTTACTATCCTTAGTATATTTAGGGGTTCCCTATAGCTTTCTACTAAATTGTCTATATATTTATTCCAATTTAGTTGTTTATCTAAAGTTATGCCCAGAAATCTTGTTGTTGAGGAGGTACATATTTTCTGTCCTTTAATGGTTATATTGATTTTTTTTTTTTAAATTTCTTGTGTCACATTTCCACATTTGTGTCACGCTTCTCGCCACCAGTTTGAACCTGAATATATATGATGAGGGGTTGGTACTTTGGCTTTACATCCACGACGTCCCTTCAATGCTGATTGGCCACTTGGGAACCTAATTCCTCATTCTGACCACACGGTCTTGAGACTTTAGTATGTCAATCAAACTGGGGCAAGTCATACAACATTATCTTTCTTCTTCTTCCTCGTTCGTCCTGAAAAGGACGTTGGTTGCGTTGTGTCCGTTTACAGCGAAGCTGCGGTATTTATGCCTTTCGGCCGACACATCCGACTTCCGCACGGCATCTTTTGGGACCGGGTTGGCCTTCCCTCTTCGATCCCTACTCCTCAGCGAGACTGCAGTGATGCAGCCTGTTTCCGGGACCACCACGTGGAGGTGGAGTAGGGTCTTGGTCAGCTCTGGTTCGCTGACCCTGATGCAGGCAGTCAAGCTATGGGTCGCTTACTGCATTCCTCACTTTTGATGCGTCTTGGGTCCTATATAACATTATAATATATTTAAAGATTTTTACATCAATTAAGACATTTTCTAAACTTAATCACGATTATTCCCCTTTGGCTTAGCTTCTGTCAAATTAATAGAATTGTCTCCCCTATAACACATTGACAGAAGGTGCTGAATAAAAGACAAGAAGAAAAGACGAACTTTTGGTGCACATTGCCTAAAAGAAAACACCCAAAACGACTGTAAGCTCTGATAAGGACTTTTGGGGTTACATTGTTGGAAAAGCCATCTTCCTTCAGGCAGAAGGCAAAGTATATAGACATGAAGATTATGTTAAGCGTAGCATTAATTTGAAATATACATCAATTTTAATTATACATTATTATTACTTGAGACAACGCTAAGACATATTGTAAGCTTAACAGTCGGAGTCGGTAGTTAAAGTCACACTTTTAAAGTTTCAGTAGTTGGAGTCCGGACTCTGACAATTTTTTGGCCGACTCAAAAACCTTGTAACAGATACACACGTCACGTTGCTTCCTTCCCAGCTCCTCCCTACACAACCTCATGAAACGCGTCTCATGCTTCCGACGGCCCCGTTCTCGGCGGTCTCTGAAGAGACAAAAAAAAAAAAAAGGACTACTGTACTGTTGCGCATGTCGTACAGTGTGACTAATATAAGGTTGGGCATGTGGCTTGAATCCTCATCATGTCAAACACATTGCCACAGAAACTACCACTGCAAGAGCATGTGAACAGTGGTGGTTCCATGCTTCGTAAGGAGCGCAAAGGAAAACGATCAGGGCGATGGCGATGATGATGCTTCAGTATTATATTAATTGTGCACACGCCACTCTATTGTCCATCCTCTGTGGTCTCCAAAAGAGCACGCGCATTGAAACATGAAGACACGATTTCCGAGAGTGACTGGCTGGCAGGGATACGAACTATATTTAATATAAGAGCCATTTTGAGTGCTGTGACGGATCAAGCAGGTGAAGTAAACGGTAAATGGCAAGATGGCGAGTGTAATTATAATAAGATGATCGTGATGATGAAAATTATCATAAGGACGATGATGACAAAACTTCCTGCCGCATGCCATGCTCGAGGTTTCTTTACATCTTCGTTATTTCCTTCATGTGTCTCCGTGCACTCTACGATCTATCTTTCCATGTTGTCTGTAGAAGTATTTTTTTTATTTATTTAAAATACTGTAACTATAGCCCCATGCCCAGAGTTGTTTTCAAGTCTTTTCAAGCAAGTGTGAAGTCGAGTCTCAAGTTTCTAAGTGCAAGTCTCAAGTCGAGTCACAAGCACCTAACAGTAGCTTTAAAGTCGAGTCCCAAGTCAAGCCTCATTCTTTAATCAAAAACTATTAATAGTGGAAATATAAAATCTCTTGATGTTATCTTCCCACTTTTAGCGCTGTCTTCCTCCTGCACGTTTGTCTTCAACTCTGCCTTTTATTATGGTCTTCAGTAAGGTTTGATGGCTTTTTTTAATGGTTAAAATATTTTAGCTGTCTATTTTTGATCTCCTTCATTAATTCTCTTTATATTCATAAGTTTGCACATTCACACAAATTAGTTAACCCCTTGATTCCGTTTCTTGTCAACCAACAGTTTCATTTTTGGCACAGTTTCTGTAAAAAACAAAAAATACGCACATATCATTTTCGGCTTTCAGTTTATTCATTGATTTGGGTTTGACTGGGTTCAGGGCTAAGAACCATGACCACAGAGATAACATTTCAAAAAATATTATTTAAGAAATATTCCTCGTTACCCCTTGACAAGTTTCTCGTAACCCCGGGTTGTAACCCCTGGTGTTTTGTCTCGAGCTTATTTGCACTACTTTTGAAAGATCTGCATTTTCTTATGCAAGAAAAATGCAATTGCCACACCGGCTGGATGTCCCATTAGACAATCTTGCCTTGGCCTAGAGCCTTTGATATTTTAGTGCTACGAATGAAGGAAAGCATTATTATTTCCCTTTTCATAACATAGTCACTTTTTTTAAAGACACTTTTCGGAATAAGAGTGCCTAGGGCCTTTGAACACCAACACCTGGATCCGGTCCTCGTGTCAATGAGAAAAGATCAAAAAATTAAGGGGATAAAACATTATGTAGTGACTGCCGGTTATAATTTAACAAGGTCAAAAAACATCCCCCAAAAGTTGATGATTGCAAATGTCATGTCACGCTGGGGGTTGCAAATGTCATGCATAGTTATCACAAAAAATGCGGGAGTTAATTGTTATGCTTTTCAGAAGCGAACACTGGGCGCGTCTTTTGATTTTACGAGAAGATGTTTTTCATAATATAGTTTTTGAACCTAGTTTTTGAATATTTTGTAAAGTTTTATTTGCATGTTTTGTTCAAACGACGGAAATGAAAAGAAGAAACAAAAATATCACTGCGTGCTGAAAAGTTAGTTTTATTTTATTTATCGAAGCCGCAGTGCACGTGTTCTTGAACCTTTGCCTACATTGGCGGTCCCCAAAGCGGTCCATATCAACCCCCAAGCCTCGATACTTGCTGCCATGGAATCGGGGGTCGATTAAACTTTTGGCGTTTACATTTGCCTGTGACTCAGCTTTACATCTGGAATACTGATATAAAATATCCAAAGCTCTCCGCAGTAGTTGTGCTGTATTTACGAGTACTTACATTTCGAAGTTCATACATGGTTGAATCTGGTTTTAGCTATTCAAATGCAGTTTTATCAAAGCAAAAAAACAGATTGTGCCTTGATGAACGTAGTGACTTATAACTAAAACTCACTAATCTCCAACCAAATATCAATGCCCTTTGTTAATACTCATCACTGTCACGGATTGCCTCCCCTGCTTTGCAGTAGTGGTCCAACAGTGACCAAAACTCAAGAGTATCTAAATGGGTCGTCAAAGGTGTCTACCTTCGCACAAATATTACTCTTGGCAGAGATGTAGGTAGAAGGATAATGACGCTTCTACCTTAAGGTAGATTTCACAAAATGTTTTCAAAAGTGAAGAACAATGTTGCATTGGGCTGAACAATCGGCTTTTGTTCAGGATCTAAGCAATATTGTTTAGCCCGGTCAAGCCCCCAGCTGAGTTAATTCAGAGAATTTCCTCTTATAATGGTATAGCTCTGCTTAGAGGTAAATATATGTCTAAGTATATATATATATATATTATATATATATATATATATATATAAGTCGTGCTCTTACGTTTGCTTTTATACATGCAATAACTGAATCAACTATGTTTAGTTTTAAAATAACAGGTAACAAATTTAATAGTGAATTTTTCTTTAACAGGTTAAAATAAATATGGAAAGATTGGTGACATTTTAGATGAAAGCGTCTTCATAGAAACTTAATCATTCAATACAATTTAGCTGCCCATGGAGCATAGGCCTTCAACAAACACATGCCAAATCTTCCTGTCCTGTGCCATCCGCTCAAGTTCTTTCCAAGTTTTCCTCATCATTTTCACCTCTGTTTCCAGTTCTCTTCTCCATGTGTTTTTCGTCTACCTCTGCCTCTCTTTCCCTGTGGATTCCAGAACAATGACTGCATTGTAATGCTATCAACAGGTTTCCTCAATGTGTGTCCTATCCATCGCCAGCGTCTTCTTCTCAACTCTCGTTCCACTGGCACTTGTCTGGTTCTTGTCATCAATTCCACATTTGTGACTTTGTCATACCATTTCAGTCCTTCTATTCTACTTAATAGTGAAGTGATAAAAGTCTGTTTTGCTGATGCCTTTTTTTTACAAGAATTTAACTCTAGGTGAGTCCTGTCGCCGTGGTTTCCGTCACTTTTTTTTTTTTTTTTGGTGATGACTGCACTTCTCCACATAACTCGTTCAATTATAGCGGTCAGTGTTCATGCTCTTATTTCACACTAGCGGCGTCATAACATTAGTACTTCAAACCATCTGATAGCTTGTAACCACGAACTTTTTAGACAAAAAAGAAAGAACAAAAGCCTCTGCTAAGTACGCTGAGTTGGAAGCTTAACAGGCGCATCCTCTCGCTGTCCACCTACCAATGTTAATCTCTCAGAAGAATTAAATTCTTGAGTACACAGCGTAGCTCACGGAATATGGTTAAAAATCACCAGTACTCTTCTGGGTATTAAACTGGGAAAATGTGTCTGGACAGCGCGAATAATGATTTGTGCCTGAACTAACATTAACAAGTTACATATATCTCACAAAATGATATTGTGCACTTTAGGCACATCTGATGTTATCATCACCCATCACTGCTCCAGTCGGAGTCTGGGGTCACCTCTACTGTCGGTTTTCCGCACGACTAGCCAGAAAAAATCACCAGCGCTTGCTGCAGTGGTTCATGAAAATACTATTTTCATATGTTGAGGTTGCCAGCCTTATTTATAACCACTAAGCAAGATTAACATGTTAAATTCACATGTGTAAAATACATGTTACACTTACCCAAAAAATTTTGGAATCTACAATCTCCTCGCACAGGTTAGAATGGACACGAGCAATTTAGGTTATATGCTCTCGAATCACTTGGCCTGAGAAATTCTTCTTATGACGGGTGTTCTGTGAATCACTTGGTATGGAAATATTTTGATTCCTCTTATGACGGGTATTCTGCGAATCACTTGGTCTGGAAATATTATGATTCCTTTTATGACGGGTGTTCTGCGAATAACTTGGTCTGGAAATATTATGATTCCTCTTATGACGGGTTTTCTGCGAATCACTTGGTCTGGAAATATTTTTTATTCGTCTTATGACGAGTTTTCTGCGAATCGCGTGGTCTGGGAAATGTTAGTAATCCCTTCTCCGATCATTCTCTTTCTGGCTCTTGGGAGTTGCTAGCTTGAAGTTGCGAAGATGTCTGATATGTGACTTCGCTTTCACTATATTATATTCTCAGTTTCCAGTTCACATCTCGGATGGTACTTCCGCCGAATTTTCCAATGAGATTCCTTGTTTGTTCCGGCTTCTCAAATCAAACCTATTGTAAGCTCTTTAGCACTGGGTTGGTGTGTTTTAATTCAAAATATCCCCCGCGTGCTTTAAAATATTACATTTTAAAATTCCATCGCATGACCTTTTTCAATATGCCGCAATATTTCCGGTGGCATCTTGTGCAAACAAACAAATCTGTGCACTGATTACCCGTCTAATGCCTTCCGTCAAGATTGTCTACCCAGACAGATTTATCTGTAATAATGATACAGACAGGGGCAAGCGGATGCGATAATCTAATTATCACATGTGTGTGTGAATTCCCCCCCCCCCCCCCAGACTGTTTTCTCAGACGGACAATATTGGCTTCCTGTTCATCCTCGTACGAGCCCATATTTTGTCAGACGAGGATCGTTTCCTATCAAAGGTGGCCGGCGACTCAAAGAGATAAACGCATTACCGCTGACCGGTGATAATGACCGGGTATAGGTGCGATATTATCACTGTTCACCTGGCGGAACGTAAATACGTCTGGGGAATGGTCACAGTAAAAGAGTGTAGGGCATAAAATATGCCAAATAATAGGACGATGAGTGAGACAATTGAAGAAATGAAGAGATACTGCCGGAGTGAATAAGAGTTATAAAAATTTGCACGACTGATTTCGTCACAATCAGCCACGTCCTTCCCATTAATGAACTTAAACAGTTCAGTTTTTTTTTTAAAAGTAATGTTACTTTATTGTGCCTCTATAATTACTTCCCTATTTTATTTATTTTTTGCCGGGGGTCGATTAAGGATCAGGGGTTCTATAGAGGGTCGGGGCTCAAAAATGTTTGATAACCCTTGAAATACATCAATAAAATGTTGATAAATAAATATAGGTAATTAATAGGCCTTTATTGTTTATTCAATAAAAAGCAGGAGACCATTAACAAAGGCAGAAAGCAGAAAAAAATCGTTCTCCGCGAGTAATTGCGTCATTTGAAAGCTTAATGAAAGTCATTAAAATCATTCACCGTCTGTATTGAAGTGTATCCAGTTACTTATTTATCGGCGAGACTTTTTGGGCTTTAGCCAAGTTCCCCCCCCCCCCCCACACACACACAATTTTTCCTATTTTTAAGCGCTGGGTACTTCAAAACTTTTGCTTGTACTGTAATCATTTATAGCTGGGCAGACTGGAGCGTGACGAATTGTGTTTTGAATATGGCACCTTGTCGTAGATTTTTTATAGGGGAATTAAGACATAGTTTGGTCCCTTCTGAATAGAACTAGAACAGGTTGTGACTCAGTGAGAGATCAGATAAGAAATAGATTTTCACGTGTGAAATGGTGGTGAAAAAAATTGGTAGAGTCTGTCCCTGAACTCGAGAAACTTCTCTCGTGCAGCCTATCTCTACAACAGAACTTTGTTAGTCAGACAGTCTACCAATATATATATATATATATATATATATATATATATATATATATATATATATATATATATATATATATATATATATATATATATTGTCACGAAGTGGATTTAAGACTAGAGGCTGTCTACCTAAATAGACTAGACCCTAGTGGAAAGAAAGACTAAGAAGATAGATTTTCAGAAGAAAATAACAGTGACTGTGGGAGATGAGGCTATTGGCGTCAAGGGTCGAGAACCGAAATTGACTCTCCCTTGCCACTAAGTGACGTAACGTTTTGCGATAACCTCACTACCTCTAGCTACCAAGACTGGGATAAGGTTTAATTACTTAACACCACAGACACCACTTACAGTCAACATATAGGTTGAAGTAAGTGACTGATCCAGCCGGAAAATTTACAATGGATTTTATTTACACCACAGAAAATTCATATAACATACTACAAAATAGAATAAACATGAGTGTTCACACACCTG
Organism: Oreohelix idahoensis; assembly: GCA_024509875.1. Lineage (NCBI taxonomy): Eukaryota > Metazoa > Mollusca > Gastropoda > Stylommatophora > Oreohelicidae > Oreohelix > Oreohelix idahoensis. The sequence continues at coordinate 391,051 of JAMPIV010001523.1, forward strand.
GAAAGAACATAACAATTAATTTCAAGTGATTAGGTAAGGTAACCCCACAGTCGCCCTCCCCTCAACCTGTAAGGAAGAAAGGTAAGTAATACAACAACATGTGAAGGAGGATCTCGAACACCAGATCCGTCTTTCTCCTAATCAACCTGATATCATGTAAACACGCCCTAACTCCTACTGTCCGTCTGTCTGCAGACGTGGTTCTACACAAATGACGCGCCTACACCGCTGCTCCACTATAGGCTAAATATTCTCTGACTCTCACAAAGTCCACGACCAGAACCCTTTTATCATCTCCGACACAACTTACAGATGACTTGCTGAGTTCTACTGTTATGTTCAGTGTCTGTCTGACACTCCTAGTTCCTACAGAAACGACTCCTCCACTACTCTCCTTCTCTCTATCTATCTATCTCGTGCAGTAAAGAGGGATGTTAACCCTTTCCCCTCTTCTCCGCCTGTTGTAGCTGCTGACTTGCTTGGTAAATTAAACTCGGGACGTGGTCTATTGCTGCTTCCAAATAGACGACTTATTACTTTGCAGTAGCCCGGATACCCTGCTCGTGGGCTCAAGGCTGTCGGGATTATTGTGCCCGAAATTCACGACACTTTTTAGGCCCTGCGCCTATGGTCAGTGTGTGTTTAACATGAGCGTAACTAGCTCCGAATTTTGGTAAGAACCTCTGTTCTTGCTGAAGAAGTCTGTGCTTCCAGCTCCCTGCTCTCTCTTGGGTACAAAACTTTTGCACCAGTGACCACCTTGTCACCACTCCACTTTCTTTTCTGGCTCTGCCGACTCTTCTTCTCCTGAGAAGACCGGCAAACTTCTAGCCAGCTGTAGGACTACTGTAGCCCTCGCTGCCACGCCTGGAAAATATCTGCTGTGGACACAACAATAACAAATATATATCGCACAACAAATTTCCCATATCCTTAACACTTAACTCCCTTAACTCTCACTCTTCAACACTAACACTTAAGTTTTCAAATCTTTAACACCCAAGTTTTCCAATCTCGACCACTTAAGTTTTCCAATCTCGAACACTTAAGTTTCAAATCTCTAACACTTAAGTTTCAAATCTCTAACACTTAAGTTTCAAATCTTCCATACAGCTCCCATGCTCTAGTATCGCTTCAGCGATTAGTAAACATGCCTACCCCCACTTTCCCTCAAATACTGTCCTATCGACACTCTAATCTCCAGACTCAGCTTAGGTTAGCCCGTCACAACATTCTAACCACTGAATGAACCTGTTGCCAGTAAATTCCTGGCCCTACTTATTTAACAATGATCGATATGTTTACCTGGCTACCAAAATACAATAGACTTCACCCGAGACAATAATCTCCCGTCTCCATGAATTCATCAGTATAAACATATGTCTATTAAATAAGGGACTAATTAAAAATCCCAACTAGACCCGTAACTGCTGACTTCAAAATGTAGGTTTTACCCACACAGAGAAAAATACACAATTTCCCATGCTCTAACATTTAAAGCCACTCGTTCTATTACCACAGCGTTACACAAATTAGTCCGCTGGTAATTTACACACACTTGAACAATTAAATACACACCAAAACCCTAGCGTATTATTCGCTAATATTATAACTCAAATATTGAGAAATCTACACCCACGTGTCTGGAATATTATTTACACCCGATTCTGATAACAATGGACATTAAAATCTCTAAAGGAACTGAAATCCTATTCTACAATGCATGCCTCGTTATCTCCCCTCTGCTTCCGTTATCAGATTCACCCCACAAAAAAAAAAGACACGCAGCACGTGCTTAGGTACCCCTCTCTCCAAATCCTCGAAAATCACAATGAAATTTACGTGCATCGTGTCTCAAAATTATAGTATTTAACATCTACCATCTTTAAGCTTTCATTATCTCATAAAAAGAATGAATGCACTCTGATAATAATTTAGATAAGAGGGAACTCATGGCATGTCCGTTACGAACTAAAATTAATTTAATTCCGCGAGCGTGTTTTACGCTGCACCATTTAAAATCACAAATCCAGGAAAAATTAGATCCCCTGTCTTCTGACAAATAACAGTAATATTCCAATTTATACAAACAGCTACTCTGAGGAAACTATCAAATTCCCTACTACCTTTTCACAAAATACCTAATTGCGCTGTCAGTTATATTCAATTAAAATTATAGCATTGATGGCTCTACTTCTATGAATTAACTTTACCTCCTAGAAACAACTCTGCAAAAATCTTATAAACTATTAAAGCTTAATTAACTTCATATTTACCAGCACGAATTTCTCTCGAAAGAGCAGTGTGGCAGTTCTTTCCCAAGGCGTAGAAGTTCAAAAAAATCTCAGCCTTCTGCCAGGGAACCCCGCTTATTTATTACCCCAGACCACGCTACGCGTGAGTCATAGCTAGGCTTTGTTCTTAAGCGGGTCGATCTATGAACCAACCAACGTGCCAGGAATCGCCCACGGTCATTTCTAAATTTAGAACTTACGGTCAAGCGGAAAATTTCCGTTGCTGACACGCGCTTAAAACTCCCCCTCTACCCCCATCTGATTTCACCCTTACTAAAAATTATAGCGCGCTCACTGAGAAGAACCGAAAATGCTCTGCCATTATGTTACACTAGAAAATCTCTACATGAACGAATTATCTTAATGAAACAGCGCGCTGGTGCCAGTCTAAAAGTTAAAACTACCATCTTTTCTAGAAACCGTAATTCTTAATCTACACAGAAAATCCAAACTCGATTATTATACAAAGAGAAATAAAAAAAAACGAATAAGATAAAAATCCCACCGTAATCTTCCTTAAAAACGTAAAAAATGCTGCTAGGAACCGAAACTTGGGGCCTGTTGTAAATTCAATCACATTAACTTCTCACATTACCCCCCTCTTCAAGTTCGTGGTACACGATCTAATTTAATGTGATCTTGTATTTCCAGACTGGCCCGTATCCAGGTCTAAAGGACTGTCTATCGGTTCCGAAGTCTCAGGGTCACGACTGGTGATTTCCCCCTCTTCCGTATTCTCTTCCGGAGCTAGGTGCCGGCTTAAGAAATCGGCTCCTACATTATCCTTTCCCGGGATGTATTGTACCGAGAACGAGTACATGCCCAACAGTAACGCCCACCTCATAATTTTTGCATTGTTGTGCTTGTTGGCACCCAAAAATGCCAACGGGGCATGATCGCTTTGCACAACGAACGGGACCCCATATAGGTATTCGTGGTGTTTGCGAATGCCTGAAACTAATGCAAGACACTCCCGTTCTATTGTTGAATAATTTTTCTCAGCCGCATTAAGTTTCCTACTTGCATAAGAGACTGGGAACAACAGTCCCTGCTGTGTTTCGTCAGCTTGTAGAAGAGTGGATCCAATTCCGATGGCGCTGGCGTCCACTCGTAATACAAAGGGTTTTGTTAGGTCTGGAAGCCGGAGTATGGGCGAACTAGTTAACAGCTCCTTAAGAGTGGTGTATGCTCCCTCGCATTTAGCCGACCATCGAATTTTTTCTGGTTGACCTTTCCGAGTGAGGTCAGTCAACGGCCCTGTTAAGCTATTAAAATTCGGAATGAATTTTTGATAATATGCGCACAGGGAGATAAAGGATCTCGTGTCTTTCTTCGTGATGGGGCGAGCTGCGTTCCTTATTTTCTCTACATTTTTGTTTAGTGGCCACATGCATCCATGAGCAATAGTGTGACCTAGGAAGTCTAGGGTGTGAAAACCAAGTAAACATTTGCTCGGGCGGGCGGTAAGCCCCGCCTCCTTCAACCTCCCGAGGAGCAAGGCGACCGTGGCTACATGTTCCTCCTCCGTGTCAGTTGCTATTAGGATATCATCCATAAAATTATGAATGTGGGGGTTTTGCAATGGCCCTAATAGTTTCCTCATCATTCGTGTGAAGGCACCTGGGGCATTATGTAACCCAAACGGCATGACGTTGAACGTGTAGTGCCCTTCACTAGTGCTAAAAGCCAACATCGGCCTGACGTCTTCTTTCACCGGAATCTGATAATAGCCTTTACTGAGGTCTATTTTTGGAGAAGATTTTCGCCTGGCTTAATTTGGAAAACAGTTCTGCCGGACTGGGGAGGGCTTCCGGTTGAAATTCCGTGACGGTGTTGAGCAAGCGATAATCAATGCATAGCCTGGTCTCACCGTTTGGTTTTTGTAATAGGACCACGCTCGAACTGTATGGGGACGTGGTTTCAGAAATGACGTTGGCTTCCAGCAGTTTGTCTATTTCCTCCCGTAACGCAGCTGCTTTGGCGTAGGGGACTGGATATATTTTTGTTCGTACCGGGGTGTCGTTTTTCAGTTTCATTTCAAATTCTAAGAGGTGAGTGAGCCCAGGCTTATCCGTTAAAACATCGGTGTATCGTTGTAATACCGTCTCTAGTTCTTGTACCGCTCCTTCTGAAAGATTTTCCCCAAATTTCACGTCTCGGTACGACTCTGTTAGGTGTAAGGGGTACTCCCCGTAGTTCTCTGGGTCGTCTTCTTCCTCGATAGCCACTGCTAGTGCTAACAGGTGGTCTTGAGACGGTGGGGCCCGTTCTAAGAATTTCTTTAGGAGATTTACGTGGTATATCTTCCTTTTTCCTCTAATAGATATCCTATAGTTGGTGTTAGAGATTTTCTCCAACACTTCGAAAGGCCCCTGCCATCCAATGCGCAGCTTATTGTCCCCTGTGGGAAGTAACAACAAGACCTTCTCCCCTACCTGGAGTTCTCTTTCCTTGGCCGTCTTGTTGTATCTCTGCGCCTGTTTTGCTCGAGCCTTCCGGAGGTTATCTGAGGCCACTTTCCAGCCTAAGTGTAGTCGCTCCTTCAGCTGTTCCACATATTTGGAGGCCGACACCGTGGTCTCATCGGCCTTCCGATCTGTCAAAGACCTGAACAAAGCCTCCAATGGGCCCTTGATTGGTCGCCCAAATAATAGGGTGGCTGGCGGGTAGCCTGTAGAAGCTTGGGGGACTTCGCGATAAGCAAACAGGGCGGCGGGAATAAAAAGGTCCCAATCCTCTGGCCTCTCCTGCCCTAACTTGCGCAACATCGTCATCAAGCTGCCGTTGAACCTCTCCACGAGTCCATTTCCTGCCGGGTTATATGGACTTGTATGTATGTGTTGGGCCCTGAGAATGTTAAAAATCTCCTCCATCAACAAGCTGCGAAATTGGGACCCATTATCTGTCAAGACTTGCTGAGGGAACCCCAGTCTTGTGAAGATTTGCAGCAAGGCTTCTGCCACATGCTTTGAGTCGGTGACCGGAAGGGGGATGGCCTCTGCCCACATGGTGCACACGTCGACTAATGTCAGAATGTACCTGTTCCGACGCTTAGTTCTTTCTAATGGGCCTACAATGTCAACCGCCACTCGTTCGAAGGGGGTACCGACAATGGGCATCTCTCCTAACGGGACTGGGGGTGTCCAGTGTTTGGGTGCCACTCTCTGACACTGAGCACAAGATTTCACAAATCTTATAATGTCAGGCGTCATTCCCGGCCAGAAATAATGGGCCGATATTCTGTGTATGGTGGCCCCCTGCCCCATATGTCCACTAAATGGAAGTGCATGCCCCATTTCCAAAATCTGCGGCCTATACTTGGCTGGCACTACCAATTGGTTATGGCCCTGCTCTTCTCCTCCTTCTCTGCGATAAATCAGCCCGTCCTTCTTGAAGAAATTCCCTTTTTGTTTGGGGTCCTTCGACGTGGGTAATTTCTGAAAACAGGCCTCCAGTGTCGGATCCTGTTGTTGTGCCTCCTGCAATTCCTTGGGCAACGGATTCGTGGGGGCCTCCTTTTCCCGCTCCTTCTTGGCTTGCTCCCTAGTAACCACTGCGGCTACTACTTCCGGTTCCTTTGGGTCCCCTAGGTACACGTACCTACATCCTAAAATGACCTCAAAAAGGGGCCCCTCCATTACTGCCGCCTTGATGGTGCCCCTGACATATTTGGACACTATCTCGATGTGCGCTACCGGGAGGCGCATCGGAGCGTCTCCTCTCAAAACCCCACATATCTCCACGAATTCTCCTGTCATCTGTTCAGGCTTCACTAGACGATGGCCCACAAGACACTCGAAACTTAATCCTGTATCATACAAGCACTCAGTTTCTACCCCATTAACCGTTACCATTCCCTTCGTGGAAGGTCGGTCATTTCTAGGTTGAGAGCCCGTTTCTTGCTCCAAGTCCTGTATGGGAGCTTGTAAACACGCCACTCTCTTGGGGGGGTTTTCCCGACTTCCCCCGGATCTCCACTGCGAGCTATAATTACTTCTGCCACCCCACGGCCTGCCAGGTGCGTATTTCCGGGCATGGTCCCGTCTTGGCTCGTCCCGTTTATTGGGCTGACTTGGTGGCCTCGCGGAGTTAAAAGCAGATGAATGTGGCTCTCTGGTGTTCGGCCCGTTAGTTGGTTTGCTGGGAGAGGTGTTATTTTCTCGGACGGGCGGGTCAGGGTTTTTCCGTTTCTGTCCCAGCATTTCAGCCTGTGCTGTCTGGAACCGTTCTGCAAACAGAATGATCTGGTCCAGTTGCTGGGCGCCCTGCTCTGCCAGATACCTCCTCAAGTCAGGAGACATGTTTGCTTTCACTTGTTCGCACATGACAAGCTCTTCGAGTCCTTCAAAAGTTTTTGCTAGACCCGACAATTCTCTCCAACGAGTGAGATAATTCTTCAGCCTTTCTGCGAAATGGGGAAAACTTTCTCCTTTCTCCGGCCTGCTCTCCCTGAACATAGCTTGGCACTTACGGGGAGTCCACTGAAAGCGTTGTAACAGTGCGTTACGAAGGGCCTCAAAGTTATTTTGTTCATCACTGAGCATCTTACTATAGATGTCGTAGGCCTGGTTTTTCAACGACTGAGATAATTTGAGGCACCACAAACTCTCATCCAACCCGTACGCTTTTGCCATTCGTTCAAATTTTTCCAGGAATATGTCAATTTTCTCATTCCCGTTAGGGAAAGAGTCCATTGGAAAATTCATGGCTGCCATCCGGGGCCCTCCGTTTCCTGAGGTGTCTGTCGCCCCTGCTCCGGGAGAATCTCCGTTAGCCGAACTGCCTTCCGAAGATCGGTACTGCAGTTCCAGTGAACGCAGGGCAAGTTCATGCTGTCTCTCTGCTTCTGTGGCCCTTTCCTTCGCCTCCCTTTCTGCCTTTCTCTCCTCTGCCTGTCGGGCCTTCTCTTCTTTCTCCGCTTCCAATTTACGCAGGTCCATCTCTGCCAGTCGGGCCCTCTCTTCTTTCTCCGCTTCCAATTTACGCAGGTCCATCTCTGCCAGTCGGGCCCTCTCTCCGTCTGCCGGTCCTGTTCCCTCATAATGTAAGCCCTAGTCTCGGCCTCATTCATCCCCATGCTTTTAGCTGCGTCCTTCCATGCAGTAAGTAGCTTGACCAATTCAGCCATCTTACCTGACAAATCAGCAGTAACTCACAACCAGGGGAAATGACAAAAAAGGAACACGAAAAATTTACTGTTACCTTCTGGGCACTACTCCCTGTGTAACCAATGTCCCAAAACCCGAACTCAGACTAGCACCAATCTGAAGAACTACCTGAAAAAATTTTCATTAAGCAGCTACCTAAAAACCCGAATTTACCTTCCTGTTAAGAAAAATTCAGTTAGCCATCAGTTACCTCTAGTCATCAACTAACTACAGCTACAATCTGACTGCACCCTGTGGAGAAACTTCCTGTGGAAAAAAACTATTAGCTGGATCAGTTTATATAGCTCTAGTCTAGGGGATATAAAGAATCTATTTCCCAGAACTTCCTATAGAAACAATCTATGAATCTTGACACGATCACAGAATTGATCCCAACAAAGATGATCTACCGGACGAACGCCGCCACTTTGTCAAGATCACAGAATTGAACGTAACAAAGATGATCCCGGACGAGCCCCCACTTTGTCACGAAGTGGATTTAAGACTAGAGGCTGTCTACCTAAATAGACTAGACCCTAGTGGAAAGAAAGACTAAGAAGATAGATTTCAGAAGAAAATAACAGTGACTGTGGGAGATGAGGCTATTGGCGTCAAGGGTCGAGAACCGAAATTGACTCTCCCTTGCCACTAAGTGACGTAACGTTTTGCGATAACCTCACTACCTCTAGCTACCAAGACTGGGATAAGGTTTAATTACTTAACACCACAGACACCACTTACAGACAACATATAGGTTGAAGTAAGTGACTGATCCAGCCGGAAAATTTACAATGGATTTTATTTACACCACAGAAAATTCATATAACATACTACAAAATAGAATAAACATGAGTGTTCACACACCTGGAAAGAACATAACAATTAATTTCAAGTGATTAGGTAAGGTAACCCCACAGTCGCCCTCCCCTCAACCTGTAAGGAAGAAAGGTAAGTAATACAACAACATGTGAAGGAGGATCTCGAACACCAGATCCGTCTTTCTCCTAATCAACCTGATATCATGTAAACACGCCCTAACTCCTACTGTCCGTCTGTCTGCAGACGTGGTTCTACACAAATGACGCGCCTACACCGCTGCTCCACTATAGGCTAAATATTCTCTGACTCTCACAAAGTCCACGACCAGAACCCTTTTATCATCTCCGACACAACTTACAGATGACTTGCTGAGTTCTACTGTTATGTTCAGTGTCTGTCTGACACTCCTAGTTCCTACAGAAACGACTCCTCCACTACTCTCCTTCTCTCTATCTATCTCGTGCAGTAAAGAGGGATGTTAACCCTTTCCCCTCTTCTCCGCCTGTTGTAGCTGCTGACTTGCTTGGTAAATTAAACTCGGGACGTGGTCTATTGCTGCTTCCAAATAGACGACTTATTACTTTGCAGTAGCCCGGATACCCTGCTCGTGGGCTCAAGGCTGTCGGGATTATTGTGCCCGAAATTCACGACACTTTTTAGGCCCTGCGCCTATGGTCAGTGTGTGTTTAACATGAGCGTAACTAGCTCCGAATTTTGGTAAGAACCTCTGTTCTTGCTGAAGAAGTCTGTGCTTCCAGCTCCCTGCTCTCTCTTGGGTACAAAACTTTTGCACCAGTGACCACCTTGTCACCACTCCACTTTCTTTTCTGGCTCTGCCGACTCTTCTTCTCCTGAGAAGACCGGCAAACTTCTAGCCAGCTGTAGGACTACTGTAGCCCTCGCTGCCACGCCTGGAAAATATCTGCTGTGGACACAACAATAACAAATATATATCGCACAACAAATTTCCCATATCCTTAACACTTAACTCCCTTAACTCTCACTCTTCAACACTTAAATCCCAACTCTTCAACCACTTAAGTCTCAAATATCTAACACTTAAGTTTTCCAATCTCGAACACTTAAGTTTTCAAATCTTTAACACCCAAGTTTTCCAATCTCGACCACTTAAGTTTTCCAATCTCGAACACTTAAGTTTCAAATCTCTAACACTTAAGTTTCAAATCTCTAACACTTAAGTTTCAAATCTTCCATACAGCTCCCATGCTCTAGTATCGCTTCAGCGATTAGTAAACATGCCTACCCCCACTTTCCCTCAAATACTGTCCTATCGACACTCTAATCTCCAGACTCAGCTTAGGTTAGCCCGTCACAACATTCTAACCACTGAATGAACCTGTTGCCAGTAAATTCCTGGCCCTACTTATTTAACAATGATCGATATGTTTACCTGGCTACCAAAATACAATAGACTTCACCCGAGACAATAATCTCCCGTCTCCATGAATTCATCAGTATAAACATATGTCTATTAAATAAGGGACTAATTAAAAATCCCAACTAGACCCGTAACTGCTGACTTCAAAATGTAGGTTTTACCCACACAGAGAAAAATACACAATTTCCCATGCTCTAACATTTAAAGCCACTCGTTCTATTACCACAGCGTTACACAAATTAGTCCGCTGGTAATTTACACACACTTGAACAATTAAATACACACCAAAACCCTAGCGTATTATTCGCTAATATTATAACTCAAATATTGAGAAATCTACACCCACGTGTCTGGAATATTATTTACACCCGATTCTGATAACAATGGACATTAACATTTCTAAAGGAACTGAAATCCTATTTTACAATGCATGCCTAGTTATCTCCCCTCTCCTTCCGTTATCAGATTCACCCCACAAAAAAAAAGGACACGCAGCACGTGCTTAGGTACCCCTCTCCAAATCCTTGAAAATCACAATGAAATTACGTGCATCGTGTCTCAAAATTATAGTATTTAACATCTACCATCCTTAAGCTTTCATTATCTCATAAAAAGAATGAATGCACTCTGATAATAATTTAGATAAGAGGGAACTCATGGCATGTCCGTTACGAACTAAAATTAATTTAATTCCGCGAGCGTGTTTTTACGCTGCACCATTTAAAATCACAAATCCAGGAAAAATTAGATCCCCTGTCTTCTGACAAATAACAGTAATATTCCAATTTATACAAACAGCTACTCTGAGGAAACTATCAAATTCCCTACTACCTTTTCACAAATTACCTAATTGCGCTGTCAGTTATATTCACTTAAAAGATTTAGCATTGATGGCTCTACTTCTATGAATTAACTTTACCTCCTAGAAACAACTCTGCAAAAATCTTATAAACTATTAAAGCTTAATTAACTTCATATTTACCAGCACGAATTTCTCTCGAAAGAGCAGTCGGCTCTGTGGCAGTTCCTTCCCAAGGCGTAGAAGTTCAAAAAATTCTCAGCCTTCTGCCAGGGAACCCCGCTTATTTATTACCCCAGACCACGCTACGCGTGAGTCATAGCTAGGCTTTGTTCTTAAGCGGGTCGATCTATGAACCAACCAACGTGCCAGGAATCGCCCACGGTCATTTCTAAATTTAGAACTTACGGTCAAGCGGAAAATTTCCGTTGCTGACCGGTTTCCACGCGCTTAAAACTCCCCCTCTACCCCCATCTGATTTCACCCTTACTAAAAATTATAGCGCGCTCACTGAGAAGAACCGAAAATGCTCTGCCATTATGTTACACTGGAAAATCTTCCATGAACGAATTATCTCAATGAAACAGCGCGCTGGTGCCAGTCTAAAAGTTAAAACTACCATCTTTACTAGAAACCGTAATTCTTAATCTACACAGAAAATCCAAACTCGATTACTATACAAAGAGAAATAAAAAAAAAACGAATAAGATAAAAATCCCACCGTAATCTTCCTTGAAAACGTAAAAAAAATGCTAGGAACCGAAACTTGGGGCCTGTTGTAAATTCAATCACATTAACTTCTCACATATATATATATATATATATATATATATATATATATATATGTATATATATATGTATATATATATATATATATATATATATATATATATATATATATATATAGATATATATATATATATATATATATATATATATATATATATATATATATATCAACCACTCACAAACACAAGAACAGAGTTTATATGTTAATCTATTCTGAAAGGGACAGTGTTAACAAAACTTACACATTTAAAATAACCAACATGAGAACATGGATTCTACAATATATATATATATATATATATATATATATATATATATATATATATATATATATATATATATATATATATATATATATATATATATATATATATATATATATATATGAGGATTATTCAGTCATCCTTCATCTCTTCTCAGACAACCGTGGCCACGTACATTCGTTCTTACCTAATACATGAGTTGCATCTTCTGGAACAATCTTTAGGACACACGCACACAGCAAATCCAGTGTTATTTTTGGCAAAGAAAACCCCAGCTCCTTAGAGACAGATTAAATCCACTTCTCCGGGGAACGTTCTCTTTGTTATTTTTCTTTAGGACTACGGTTTATGTCACATTTAATTAGACCAGGTAAGAAATTGGACAGTGCTCACAGTGTCAATAGCTTGAGATTTCCAGTACTTAAGAATGTCAGGTCGGTAACTTCTCTCAGTATAAAAATTCCTTGTCACCCCGCAAATGATCAAACGTCGGGAAATGTTAATGGTGGTGATTTCGCCACTACGGGCTGAATGTAAAGGAAATTTGGGAAATATAAATCTGGATCTGTAGGCCCAGTTACAATATTTATTCTTAATGTTCTTTGGGTTGGTACTCTGTCTCTTTCTGGGTGCATACACGAAGCCAGACAGGTTTACCTTGAAGACCCAGATATCAATTAAGAAATTTTCTTTCGTATGGTTATTCTCAGATTTATATGGAAGCCGCTGGTAAGGTTTAGGGTTTGACCCAATACTGTGTAAAGGAGAAAAAAAAAATACAAATACTTAACCATAATATAGTATTCTTAATCATATCCTTAACCCGCATAAAATATAATATATTTGTCCACTTCGGTTATTTAACTTAATTTATAAACTACAAGCTTAGAGCTTGTCTTATCGTTTAAAAACTCCCGTGAAATAAATTCTAGTCATTTAAAAAAATTAATCATCATGAATTAGAAATAAATACATATTTCGTCAATACTCATGATGAACAGTGCATTTACTAGTTGGTTAACATATTCTTTGACTGGTTACTAGCAATTAATTAAATTTATTTTATAGCTGGAATAGTTTAGCTAAAAATATTATATATTCTGCTAGCCTATGTACCACAGTAAAACCTAGAGAAATATAAATGACGGACCTATCTAGTAAATCACTCTGCACAGAAATCTTAGAGAAATATAATACGGACTTAACTATTAATCACTCAAACTTCTAGTATAGTATTTACCACAAACACAGAAATAAACGATCTCCAATCGAAAACCACTAAGTAATTCCACTGTTATGAGGGATCTTAGACTTCGAAGCTAGATGTCTTTAAAATCTGTGGGTACTGGATAAAATGAGTCAAAATGCTGGGGTTTATATATTAAATCTCCAGAAAATCGCTCATACTTGCTAGATATGACACCTTCGCTCAGATCTTGGGCTATACGTGAATCAAAACCATTTTTTCACGCTAAAACCGAAACCAGAACCTATCTCTCTGGCTTAGATCATGCATCGGCAATTTGCTAATCAGTGTGAGTTTTTCAATTCTTGGATCGAATTCGTGAATCAAAGATCTTTCTCACACTATAGATCGAAACCGGACTCTCTCTCTGCCCGCGTACAGACTCAGCAATCGAGCAAAGCCCGTCCTTTGATCTGGCGATTCTCAGTGTTTAATTACCTTTCAAACGAACGGATTTCAGGGGGGGGGGGGGTAATAGAAATTGTCTCACCTTGGTTCCAAATTATCTGCTCTTTTCTACTCAAATTATTTCCCCTGATCACTGTCTAACGAAAAATACGTTTCAACTATATTAGCTTATCTCCCACTGAGCCAAAAATTACGTCTACCTGTCTGATCCTTATTACCACGATTTTCAATCGCTGGCGTTATTTACTGGTAACCGGCTCAACGTTAGCTAAATAGGTCTGTTTGTAAACATTCCTAAGGAAATAGAGAACAGAAAATAAAATAGGCATGCTAAATTAGAAAAAGAGACAGATCTCTGAATGTGGGGGGGGGGGGGTTATGTTAACAAAACGTGCGTAGGTGAAAGAAAAATGTACATGAAAAAGATATATGAAAGCTATTATCATGCTAAATTAGAAAAAGAGACAGATCTCTGAATGTGGGGGGGGGGGGGGTTATGTTAACAAAACGTGCGTAGGTGAAAGAAAAATGTACATGATGAAATAGATATATGAAAGCTATTATCATAATATGTCACACACCTTTACCGCGAAAGGCCAGATCTGTAACCACTTTGCAAACCTGGCGCTCCACCAATGAGTATGAGGCCATCACTAAAGTTGCCCTCCCTTGCAGGAAGTGGTGGTTTATGTAACAATTAGTTTTTGCATGATTGCATGATGAGGTCGCCAGCCGCATACACACATTTTTATTGGTGGCCTCTAAAACAGCACGTGCCTGTACCAGCCGTGGTGCTCTTCCAGTTTTGATGAAAGTAACGAGAAGGCATCAAAGATTAAATTAGCACATGCGACAAAGAGAAGACCGATTACATTGGAAGATGCACCTCTACAAGGTGTGGAGTCACAGGTGTGGAGTCACAGGTGTGCCTAAACAAAGTAAAGATAGTCCCGTACCAAATACTGATGTAGGGAAGTGGAGTGTCTGCCTCAGCTTCAAGGGGTGCAGTGACCGATTCCCTGCTTGGCTACCTTTGCCTTCCATAACGCAAGAGCAGAGTCAGGTACCCATTTACAACTGTATGGGCTTGAGCGTGACGCAGCAGGTTTCGAACTGGATAAATTTGCGTCGAGAAGCAAAACAACCAGCAACGAATTATTTCTGTTATTTCCCTTTATTACTTATCTCTCTTACCAAAATACCTTTACAGCAAGGTTTTCAAACTTTTTTGGTCCGCGGCTCCCTTGATCTGTGCACAAATCACCGCGGCTTCTCTCTATACTACGAAGATCTATATTTATTGATGGACCTTGGCTCATAATATCGAGCCCAACACTTTTCCCAAGCCACCGCGACGCCCTTACCCGAAGGCCGCGACGCCCCTGGGAGCCGCGACGCACAGTTTGAAAACCTCTGCCTTACAGAGTACGTCGTTATACTAGCATGGGCGATATTGTAATGAAAGCTTTGTGTGAAATGAAGAGAACATGAATATTATTGTGCAAAATTAGGATAGGTAAACATTGAGATACAACGAAATAATTGGTCTGAGCTCCTTGTGATGATGATTTCAGATAAGCGGCTGGAGACGCGGGTATACGATTATGAATGGAACTTCTTGTCAACGCTACAGACAGAACAGTCGAGCGAGCAAAATCTTTATTTCTTCAGGGTAACGAAATAAGAGTTATTGCCTTTTGACATTTCTGCCCTGAAACAACACAATTCTCAAAGTGTTTTCAAATTAATACATTAGTAGCTTCTACAATGAGTAGTCAATATTACCATTGCATTCAGTAATGTAATACGCACGCACGCAGAGCGAGCGAGAGAGAGAAAGAGAGAGAGAGAGAGGCAGGGAAAGAAGACAAGAAGTAATCACATATTTAAAATTAAAAATAAGCTATAACATTTAAAAATAAATACTCATGACAATGTTGTATTAACCAAAACAGATATTTGTCGGTTAGGTGCATTTTCAAGCGTTCGTGTTTGTGTCAAGTGAATGTCGGTATCTTTTGAATGTGGCGTCATTTTAGATATGACAGATCTCGGTACAGGTTGTGATAGAAGGTGATGGAGAGAAGTTGACGCCAATACAGGGAGGCTGAGCTCTTGGTCATGATTATAGTGACGACATAAAATTAAACCTGAGTTACGCATATTGATTTCCTGCCAGGTATTAATTGGCGGAAAATTTATCATTACTTTAAAAGTTGTTAAAAGACAAAATTTCCTTGGGCAAAAGAGACGCGATTTACAAGGTTCACATAAAGCGAAAACAAAGTAGAGAAGGCAACGATGCATATCTTTCTTTAGTTTAATTCCAGGACCAAATATTGCCACAAAGTACACGGATCTTACAAACAAACATTGTACATATAAGCATACACCAGACTAACACGCAAACAAAAGTAGGCCTACACATTGTTCGCTTAAGAGCAACATCCTGCAAATAGCAGATCAAGCGTTTAAACAAAAATAATGAACTCGAATGAAACACGTCGTTTCACAAAGCAATGAAAGCTATTATTTATGTACGATTTTCCGTTCAGGATGTTTGTGTCCAAATATGCCTACATGCCTCTTTAGCTTCGGGGACGCAGAGTACAACTTCAAAGGATAATAATTAATCAACTGTGGTTCATGAAACATAAACATGAACTTAATTTTTGGGTTTGTCGTATTATTTTTATACAAACGATATCAACTGGAGACACAAACCGGAAACGATACTTACGCACAATATGAAATCAAGTTCCGATAAAACTAAAGTACACTTGTCTATTGTTGAAAGAGGTAGACTCGTTCACTAATAGTTATTTAAAAATAAAAAAGGCAGTAGACGAAACAATTCTCCAGTTTAGAATAATCACGTTACCACAAACATAAGTCAGTTCTCGCAGTCGGAAAAACTAGTGGACCCCAGTTATAATTTCAACAAAATAGTTCCGTAGACTCCTGCCCTCTGCAAGTATACAAGGTGATTGAAAAATCACGTCCTATTTTTAAATTGTTATTTCGTCACTCCTATTTATCTAATTTAGATGAAAGAAACGTTAAAATAAAGACAACTAATTGTAATATTATTTCATGAAATGCCACATCATTATTCACGTTATAATTTAACGTAAGATCCACTTTGCTCAACACATGACGTCATAACGGGCAATCATTGTTATTGGCCCTTCTAGCGTCAGGTTATTGGCCGTTTAAAATTATATTTACTTTATTTTGTTTCTGTGAATAAAAAATAAAAACAATAATTAAAATAAAACCTGTTTCTCAAACTGCAGTTGGTGCTTGTTTGTAATGCCATTGATTCCACTTATATCCAAAATATAAAAACGAGGATATTAACATTTACAACTTATAAATGACTTTTGAATTACTCTGTATATGGACAAATGAAGGGCTGGTAGACTTGCCGAAGAAGGAGAAGTAAATGTCAGATTGGTTTGTGCGTGTTGTTGTGTAGGTGTGTGTGTGTATGTGTGTGTGTGTGTGTCGCTTGTATGAATCTAAGGGCCTGTATTAGGAAGCCAAGAATATAGCAAATAAATCCACCTAAATATGTCATAAAGGTGAGCTGTATAGGAGGCACCTTACATTGTCGCTGTATATTTAGTTAATATAGGAAATATAAAGGTGTGCAAGGGGCTGACAACCTTATCGTGTAAAACAAATACGTTCAGAAACCAATATTGCGAGAGTACATGCATGTTTGTAAACAGGCTTCCTACTAGAGGTGGCATCGATAGTGGGGGCTCGATGTTCTATTTGAAGCTAAAGGACAAATGAATGATGTTATCGAGCTATGTCGTGAAGTGTCACAGAATTGTCTCCAGAGCGAAAGGACGTTTATGTCATTTTAAGTTGTGATATAACAATTGTAAATAACCGCTTTTCAGCGAACATAAACACTTCAAAAACCGGAAGGTTATTGTTAAACAGTCGAGGAAAAAACGTTTATCTTGATTTTATGTAACACACCCTACATTTTTAAAAAAAAAAATGTTGCCTCGTTTTGGCGAGGCGCGTCCTGTTCAACCTAGTCGGTTATATTAGGGCGCATGTCCAAATATAAAAGACATTTAGGCCTGATAACTCATATCATTGATTACATCCTACATATAATGACCATCACAACCGTCAATGTGCTAAAGAATGACTCAAGTACAAAGATACTAATGTTTCTAAGCTTTGCTGATTGTCTCTCTTGCTTTCTGGAGAAAACTATAGTTATCTAACAATATAATTTCCTTGCTATGAACCGTGTAGGGAAACAAACACTAGCCCTGGAGACGAAATCTTTGGCGTATGACGTCATGCGAGGTTATAAATGTGCATGCTGACTGGTTGATATTTATGGAGATCTCAAAATAGAACAATAATGCAAGGTGCCTCCATTAAATACAATCGTAATTTCAGCCATCATTACGACAAATATCAAGGGAAAACTCTATAGGCCAACCCCAATGTCGAAGAATAAATTCATAAGTTCCCAACACAGATATAAATAATTACGCTTGCAGTTAGATAGGCTCCAGCAAATAGAACTCACTGTAAATATTCTTCTTTTTCTTCGAACACCCTCAGACGTGAACTCGCATGTGTTTGAAGACAGCGGTGATCAGCCGAGTGTTGAACATTATTTTTTGTAAGAAGATTGCATTGGCTATTGTGTTTTGATATTTTCAAAACAAATATTTGAATCTGCCACTGTACAATAATTCTAACAAGTAAATGAAAGAAATAACGACACTGCTAATGGCGGGCTTACTTGTTTGCTTCTATTAGGTACTGCGTTTAAAAAAAATGCAATTACGTAGCCACAATTTAAAAAAAAACATCGCTGTGTAAGTGGTGTCTGTGGTTTCATAGCATATTGGATTCCAGGCAATCGATTCAGGTTCAATTCCCAGCAGGGATAATTTTCGAATATTTTCTTTAATACGGCCATTTATCTTCAGTTTTGAAAGGAAAAAAAAGTAAGAAACAAAATACAATGAAGAACGGTGTTGGGTAACTATTATACAATAAAACTAAATCAATAAACTAACTTCATGTTCTTAATCTATTTATTATTTGTGGTGTGATTTCTAGATAGTTTTCAAGTGTCTGTGTGTCTTGGCGTGTTTACTTGCTCGGTGGAAGATTAAAACGTGGAACGGAATGGAAAAAAAAATTCAGTGTAGGACACGGCTGTTTGCCAGCGATCTTTTAGTTGTTTCCCCTTTTTCCCTGACCGCGCTATTTATAGCTATCGTGACAGAGGTCACGTGGTAACTTCCTAACTGGAAAAAAAGGTGGCGGATTTTACTTTTGATAGGGCTTAATTAATGTTTTTAGGCTACTTTATTATTATAAATACCGGCTTTAATTTTGCGTAAAGCTAGACTAGAAATGTTAGAGTAAATTTTAGAACAAGAAGAAACATTTTATCACAATTAGAACAGAAGATATAATAGTCTGAAATAGTGTAAAATTTACGTTTTTTATATATTTTGTTATGGTTTGTTTCTAATGCAATTTAGACTAAAACGGTCACAATCAACTGTGGTAAAGTGGGATGTTATAAATATTTATAGGGGACTTAGTGTACTGACTGAGATCAGCTGTGAAGGTATCTATATCTAATAAGAGTAGTGTATTATAGATAACCTTACTTACTGCCACATATGTATACCTCAGTCAGAATTATTCTGGAATAGTGTGATGACTACGTTATATGTCTAGGGTATGTGTATGATGAAGTGTAAGTCATAACAACAACAGACAGATAAACAATTTAATTTATTCCACCACACTTGACAACACTGTGACACTCACATACATATAACACTCTAAGAGGATATCTTAAAGGAGTCACTGATAACTTTTCAAATAACAATATGTATTCAGTGCTGTCATGAATGTATATGTGTCCTGATTCAAATACAAAGGGAACCAGGAATCACAATCAATTTTAATTACAAGTTATATGTACAGAATTTATTAATATGATTATTATAGTGACATATATTATTAATGGTATCCTATGTGTGTCAGTTGTGTAGTGGTAACATGAGGTAATACTGGTTTTGTTTTGTTCAAGCTCTGTTGGTATTTGTCATCATGACTTCAATAGTTTGTTTCTATGGGAACTAGTATTGGAGATGTTCTCAGTTCCTGGTATTAAAACAATTTAATTCCCCTCTTAATTTTAGTTTATAATGTCATTTTAAGATGGGGTACATAATGTTGAGCTCCATGGCCACACTCTCTTATCTTGCGTGATGACTGCAGTAAGAGACTCCTCTGCTTGAGTACTTTAATGAGTTCTGGAGCCACCCCACTGGTTGCTATATGGACCAAGGAGTATGCTGTCCACCTCTGGCTTCAGCAAAGCTCTGACCAGGTGCTGCTCAATAACTTTAAGACCACGGTCCCTGAAACAAGAAGGTTGTACCTTCTACGTCAGAACTAATTTATACTCCATTTCTACTCTGAGCACAATACATCACAAACATTGAGTTCAGAGCGTTAGGCCAACTGTCAGCTTCATCTGAAATACTTTATACCAGTATTTCCCTCCCTAATGGTTACCACGCCTCTGCAATTCCAGCATTATTTATTTCTAGTTAATAATCTAGGTGTCAGTGTACTGTTTGGCCATTCCATGCAGTTTTACTTTCCTCCGACACCTTCTGTTCAGGCTGGAGCACTATAGGTTTTACATCATGTTCGCTACTGAACCACACATATATACAGACATAAATTATCAATTTACATTCAATTTTCATTAAAAGATATTGAATATTTCAAGCTTACCACAATTCATGGAAATAATAATAAACAGTTTCGTTGACTGGCAATGAATATAGCACAACTCCGATCTGCCGATGTCCCAGGCTTTATTTTATAAAAAAATATACACTGGTGCTCAACGCACTGCTTCTTAGTAGGTTTATTACAAGATGTGGCAATGAACAGACGCTCTGAATTGTGTATATTCGCAGCTCTACCCAATCACACCACGTCTACACATCTTTTCAAAAAAGTACCCCTTTCTCACGTTTCCCCTGACAACACAAGATAGTATTTATAGTCCGACCAATCGTGTTTAGTCTTTCATTTGTTGCGCTCCAATCACATAGGAGTTAACATGGTAGACTATTTCCGTAACGTAATGTTTTTTCAAACACGTTATAAAAAAATTTTATGAGCAGAAACGATTTCATGCTGTCAGGCACCCCCACTATTTTATTTTGGCCATAACTTGGTAATTCCTAGACTATTTGCGTAACGTTTTACATATTCTTTGTTAGCAAACCCTAAGGAACCCAAATATACGAATTTAAGGGAGCTAGATGGCTGCGTTCAAAATGTGCATTTTCTACCACCTCCTGTTTACTTCAATCCCCATGTGGTGTCTGGGTACTGTCATGTTTTCAAACGTAAACCCATCTAATGTCATCTTTCCCAATAAGCGTTTTTCAGGATTTTAAAACCTAACTCTGGGAAGGGTAGTGAATTTTATCACTGTCGAATTGAAATAAAGTTAGTGCATGTGGCCTTACACGCGTGATGGCAGCAATTGTGTATCGCGCGACGCGGGTTTAGTGTTGCACGTGTCCCTGCTTTTCTGCCTCTCCCTTCTCGCTATCCTTTAGTCCATCTGTCTTTTAGTTACGCCGTGTATAAAATGGAATGAATGAAATATTAAATTTAGGTCATTGATCAGCTTGCGTATCTCAATGTTTTTCCAAGAAATACAGCACACGTTTCATTGAAGAAAGCGGGTAATAATACAGTAGGCTTTTACTATCAACGTGAAAGCGTTACAATTTGCCAACGAAGTAGAAAACAAGGGGGATTTCGAGTACAGTCATTGTGACAGCACTGTTCTTTACCATTCTTCTTTCCTTTTATTAAATTTATTTGTTAGGCTTTGCATTTACGTTTTAATTTATATATGGGGATTAGAATAATTCACGACATCAACATGCATAACAAATTACAGAAATCAAAAGTAGAAAACCTGCAGAAAATGGATATCAAAGTTTTGTTTTGGTTTCATGCGTCAAACATTAATTATTGAAACATTAAATTGCAAGTCCACATTTATTACCTTAAAATAACACACCAAATTGTCCCCAAAACATGAGAGCTAACAATTATCTCTCAATCATACATTACGATGGTCATGTAAAAACGAGTATGGTCATGAGTAAAACGAAATGTTCAATTTAATAGATAAATAGGTGTATTTAATAAATACATCTATTAAATGATTTCCACACTCTGTTAATTCTGTCACTCTCACGCAACAACTGCCATAATTTGCTCTAGCCCCAAAATTTCGCTCAATTATCATTCACACCTCCTTTTTTTAAAAAGAGGAATCTGTACATTCACAGATGGAGAAATTTGTAACAAATGAATTTCCATTATAAATTTTAATTGTGAAGTTATATTTTTAATACCGCTGGCGCGTCTTTCAGTTTTGGAAATAGTGGAATGTATAAATTCTCCTCTCATGTGCCTGCTGCAGGTCTAGTGAGTCAGTTGATGTTTCAACAATATGTTTCCTAACAATGTGGAGAAATTGAGATCGCTTACGTTTTGTTGGCGTTCTGGTGACTGATGTTTCTCTTCTATGTTTAATTAGTTTTTTGTAGTACAATAGGCTGTCCTCTGGATTTGCATTTTATGATATTATTTTTTTGCTGTTTCTAGTTTTTTTCTAACAATGGGTGTGAATAGGGGTTCTTCCTTTTGTGTTAGTGGTTGTGAAGGTGGCTTAGCAAGTAACTGTTGTACTGTGATGTCGCTTTTGAAGACAGGCGAGGTGGATGTACTTGTCGTATGTATAACTGACTTGGTAGGTGTAGATGTGGCAACAAAAACTGGCATGCTAGGGTGAGTAGTGTTATCCACCTCCAAATGAATAATGGTATCGCCTTTAATGTGAGCTGATACATCAACCTCCAGTTGAACAATATCATCACTAATGTGGGCAGGCACATCAACCTCCTACTGTACAGAGCTATCCTGACTACAGCTAACTGACTACAGCTAACTGACTGACTACAACTAACTGACTGACTACAGCTAATTGACTGACTACAACTAACTGACTGACTACAGCTAAATGACTGACTAGACATGGAGGGGTCAGAAAGAACATCACAGGGGATAGAGCAGCTTTTTGTTTTTAAAACACCAAAAGATGTCTTTGCAACATAATTGCACAGTTGACATTCACTTATAGTTAAATTATGGTCATAGTCTTTCCAGATGTGCTGACTGTTTTCCGATAGTAACTTGGCTGTTTCAAGACACTTCTCATTATCGCCTCCTTTTTGAGTTTTGTATTCGTATGTAACACTTCTTAAAAAAAATATAGTCGAATGCTGTGTGGGTTTATCATCTGATACGTTAATTCCAAACACAAAAAAAACAGATCATTAACGTAATTAGAACAGTTCAGTGCTTTCTGAATTGAACGTGTTGTTTTGGAAGTTAATGCTCTCTTGCCACAGGCTCTGCACAGTGCACTGGCACAATTCATATGATGCAAAACAGTATGTTCCATTTCGTTGTTATGTAATATAGTTTACTTGTGTATGTATAAAGATAAAGGAATATTTGGGACTATCAAGCCTAACACCAGGATGTAGAATGCTTTATCTTTGAATGAAAGAAGATATACAAACAGTTACTTAGAATTCTTTGGCAGCCGTCGTGTGCACAAGACTGTCTACCAAAGAACACTAATGCAACAGTCCTTATCTCACACACAATTTAAAAAAAAAAATTCATATTATAAATTCAAGATTAACAAGACTTGAAAGATAGATCAAAGTATGTGGAAGTAATCTATCTATAGCTTTACATGTTTTCTGACGCTTATATACGTAGCTAAATATCATTATAAATGAATGAAAATGCAAAAACAGATGGTGCTTTACAAAAAGTTATTTTTTTACAACCTTATTTAAGATTTGTGAGTATCAGGAATGCGTTTACAGTGATTTAAATGTTATAAAATCTGGAGACAATATGCTTGTTCTTGTAATGCCAAACTTACAAAACTGTCTACCACACATTCTCAAGATATGAAACCAAAAAAAAAAGTATGTGGAAATAATCTTTAGCTTTCCTTCGAGAAGTCTTTATAATTATAAACTCAAACGAATGGGCCGATTTTTAGATATTAAATTAATAAAAAGATTACTTATTTTATGAATTTCCTCAAATGATGACGCTGTTTTCAAAAGTCTGTAACTCCGTCAAAACTAATTTCAAACAAATAAAAATGCAATCAAAAATAGAGCAGAGAACAAAGTTATAGTACACAAAAGAATTTTAGCGCTGTGTTTATCCAGAACGAGTGTGTAATGATTTATATTTTACTGATTTTACACACACATCAGCTGATTTTCCCCGCCAAAAACTTAAATAGTCTTTTAAGGTGCACACGAAAATTTTATACCCGGTGTCAGAATTCCGGTCACCGAAACTAAAAGAGCGCTCTGGTATAGGGCACAAACAGCCGTGTATAGGGCACAAACAGCCGTGAGGAGCAATGGTGCCATCTTCTGCTCACAGACAGCAGAAACCATATTTCCTTATATAAATCAATAAGTACCTTGTTGAGTTCGGGAAGGCCAGGGTGTCGAGGAAGGGACTTGTCACTCCGCCTTCTAAAGCTGAACCTCTAACACTTCACTCCCCAACTGCAGTATTTTTTATCGGACTACCTTTACCTTCTAAACGGAGAATCACTGAGCCTGAGTTTTAACATTAATAAATAAGTCACGCAGAATAACGCATTCCTTGTTCAGAATCTTGTTTCACCAATTGGCCAATAGCCAGTTTCAAAATCAATCGTGCGTAATTTTAGTCAGCGTTTGCATGAAGCAAGATCTGAAGTAAAAAAATAAATTGAAAAACTCGGAGAAAAAAATCTCATCTTGAAGGAAGGTTAATTTGCGTTTTCCGTTTCAGGTCATACAAGTTCCATTCTCAAGTACCACTTTACGTGCACTTTTTCTTATCTCACCCTTGGCTCTAACTTTAGTAACACTCATGGCCGACTCATGCTTGGCTGACTAACGTAACCACAAAAAGAGGTGGATGGGGGAAACTCATTCGAATTGTAAGCCTTTCAATACACAGCTAGCAAGTTGTAAAGAAATAAGAGAGGTTTAAAAAAACAAAAGGTCCATATCTTTGAAAACTTTGAAGCAATGATGCTACGCGAGTCAGCTGATGACGTGGTTAAGTCCATTCAGCCCACACTGAAAACGGGAAGGAAGTGGAAAGTGGAAGAAGCTGTTGATGCTGCCCAAGAGTCACTCAAACTGAGGGAGGTAATCGGATTAGACGGGGATTTTCATGGAGACATACGCTGGTGGTCCAAGGCATTCAGGGAGCGCAGAGACATGGTAGTTCAGGAATCATTCTGAAGCCTGAGTTTAAGTCAGGTTAATAAGCATGCAAGGTCCAACAAGGCAATGGACTAATGGGAAACTGCAGAGGTCCTTGACATGGAATGATATTCATTTGGCACCTCTTAGGCTCAATTCGTTGTCAGACCTGTTTAGGCACTGCCATCGGCCACCAACCTTGTTGGGGAAAGTCATGATCAGTGTGTGCCAGGGGAGGCAGACACTTGAAACGTGCTCTCAGCGTGTTTCATTTAGTCAGCGATATCACTTGGCGCCATAACAAAGTGCTAAATGAGCAAGATCTGGAAGAATGAAGGCGAATAGCAAATCCGGCCAAATTGCAAACACAACTTTCTGAGGGCAGGAAAGTCAGCACAAAACCATCTTAAACTGGTAAGTTTACCATCTCTTCTTGATTGTGCAAATGATTGGGAGATTAGACCTACCTGGACGAGAGGCATATCAGAGTATCAAAAATCGCGGAGACGGCCGGATATAGTGCTTCATTCTCAAGCAACAGGTCATACTGATTGAACTGACAGTGCCATTTGAATCCAGATTAGATGAGCAACATTCGTTCAAAGCGGCCAAGTATAGTGATCTGGCCGCGGATCTGAGACACGATGGGTTCACTGCAAGGGTCATGGCTGTTGAAGTGGGCGCAAGAGGGCTTGTGGCTGCATCAGTGTATGATCTATTGAACTGTTGGGGCTGAGGGGACAGTCGAGAACAAGGGCCCTGAAGAGGCTTAGTGAAACTGCCGAAAAGGCATCAGGCTGGCTGTGGAACAACCGCAATGGGGAATGGAGATCGTAACAATAAACGCTGCGGTACAGAAAACACCAGAATTTTTCTAAGTCCACTTGTCACTATGAACAGGGGCACAAGCGGTGTATACTATAAGGGGTGTCAGTATCAAAAGTCCAGTGGGGAACGCGAGTGGCGAGTTGACTTCGCGCTGGTGTCTCAGTGTGTGCGACGGAACGAACGGAATAATTTGTCTTCTCTTTGTTACTTTCACAATTGCCTCCACGGCTGGCGGAGTTGTGGAATTTAAAGTTGCTACCATAAGTGAAATGGGTTCATTTTTGATGCAAGACAACAGGAAGCTGAGACGCTTGGGAGTCATGACCCAAGTGGGCCCGCCCCCCTTAGAGTGTAAAGGAGTATATAGGGCCGAAACACTTGTCGGACGGGGGGACTTCTTCTGATGATCAGATTGCTTCCTGTTGTATCGCTCTGTAAAGAGTTTCCTATCATGGGCTGTCTGAATCACTGACCTAAGCATGTTCGCTTGAAACAATCAATGCTACATACTGGGGTCCAAGTCTCGCGCATGCGTATTTTGTGGCAAGGAATATGCGTGTTTTGGACAACAAGCACCCTAAGTCTGACGTTAGCTTTATAGTTTCTGATGTCATGGTTAGTCTCTCTTCTATTTTATGTTAAACTTTCAGTGTTGATGTTACGTTTTTAATTAGCGTTAGAAGCATACACTGCCGACTTGCAAGATCTGTCTCAGTCGGCTGTATTGTACTGAAAGGGTTCTTTATCTTCAGTATGGCAGAAGAGGGCGCGAGATCTAACCTGGAAATTACCGAGGAGCATATTTTGGTTGCTACGGCGGTTTGTTTTTTCTCTCAGCCTTCAGAGAGAACCAGCTAAACCTCTTGAATATACAAGGTTTTTCTCATTTCCCTCTTTAGTAATTTATTTTAACAATATTCCGTTCTTGCTTGCTTCTTTTATCAATATTTCGTCCTTTATTGTTTCCACGCCCCCATACGTGTCTATTTTCCCAATATTCCTTTCTTAGTTAAACATCTTCCAAATATTCCTTCCAATGTTGCCTATATTCCCAATATGTCTTCTTATGTTTGCTATTGTCACAAAATTCCTTTTTTTAAGTCTATTTTCACAATATTCCTTGTTTTGTTATCTATTTTCCCAACATTCCTTTTTTAATTGTCTATTTTCCTAAAGTCTGCTTCTTTGTTGTCTATTTTCCAAATATTTTTTTCTTTTAATGTCTGTGTACATCCGGTGGTGGCAGTCATTTCCTTTTCCTGGCACGCGCCTATAAGCGTTAGGACTTTTGACGCCTTCAGGGAAGTACCTAGTTTTAATTTTTATATTTTTTTTAGGTTTTTTTAGGTTCTTATGTGTCCTATCTAACCTTCACTTTCTTTCCTTTCCCTGACGAAGGCCTTGTGGCCGTAACGTTGGCTATTTTCTTATTCTTTTGTCCTCGTAAGACGAATCACCTTTTTTCGATTTTTTTTCACACCCATCCATCCTATTTTCCCAACAGTCTTTCTTTTGTTGTCTATTTTCCTAATATTCCGTTTATATTGTCTATTTTCCCAATATTCCATGTTTTATTGTTTATTTTCCCAATATTCGTTTCTTAGTTGTCTATTTTCTCTGTATATCGTCTTTTATTGTCCACTTTCCTCATATTCCTTCTTTTTTTTTTTTTTTGGTCTATTTTCATAATATCCACTTCTTAGTTGGATGTTTTCCTAATTTTCCTTGATAGCTTGTCTGTCTTGCCAATATTCATTCCTTGATTGTCTACATTCCCATTATCTGTATTCCAAAAGTTCATTCTTCGGTTGCCTATCTTCTCAATATTCCGTAGTAAATGTTTGTGTTCATGACTAAAACATTCTGCTACTAATGATTGTGTTCGTGACTAAAACAGTCTGATACTAATGATTGTGTTCGTGACTAAAACATTCTGCTACTAATGATTGTGTTCGTGACTAAAACATTCTGCTACTAATGATTGTGTTCGTGACTAAAACATTCTGCTACTAATGATTGTGTTCGTAACTAAAACAATCTGCTATTAATGATTGTGTTCGTGACTAAAATATTCTGCTACTAATGATTGTTTTCGTGACTAAAACATTGTGTTACTAATGATTGTTTTCATGCCTAAAAATAAAAGTCGTATTAAAGTTTCTTCATGAAGGACAACTTACAGAACCATTTAGGATTAAAACGGGAGTGAGACAGGGATGCCTCTTGTCTCCATTTCTTTTCTTACTAGCAATAGATTGGGTTATGAAAACATCGACATCACACAACAGAAATGGACTCCAGTGGAATCTGAGCTTGATAATCTGGATTTTGCAGATGACTTGGCTCTTCTATCCCACAACCATAATCAGATGCAAGAGAAAATGAAAATTCTCGATGAGAAGTCACAACAAGTGGGCCTGAAAATACACAAGGAAAAGACAAAGATTATGAGAATAAATGCAAGAAATGATAACAAGGTTGAACTTGAAGAAACGCCACTAGAGGATGTAGCATCGTACACATATCTTGGCAGTAATATAGACAAAGTTGGAGGGACAGACAATGATATCAAAATAAGAATACAAAAAGCAAGAGGAGCTTTCTGTGACCTGTAATAGAAAAGAGTCTACAGTAATCTGACAGCCTATTGTAACTTCATAGCTGCTCTGTGATTTGCTAGCTAAAAAACATGCATTATACTGTCTGTCTTTACTTACACAGCTAAATCTTTCGTCTCCGCCTCTTTTCTTTTAACACGAGCTAATACAGTGTTTACAAATTTCGTGACCTGTCAGTCAAACAGGAAAACAAATCAGGCTTGGTTTACCTCGTCCACCCACGCGAGCTCATCTGTCAATCATACTACCTCTCAGACAGATAGCATGTGAGAGAGACGAAACTGTGACGTGGAATGTAAATAGTGATACAGTAATCTGACAGCCTTTGCTTTCCCATTTAGTGTCTACCATTTGCTAAGCCAAATCACGCAATTTTCTGACTGCATTACTCATATCTAATCCACGCCCTTTTTTCTTGACATGTAAACAAACAGACATTTACCAATTTCCGTGACCTGCCAGCATAACAGGCAGTAAGCCCTGATTTGTTTACCTGAGTTTCTCACGCGAGCTGATTTGCCAATTATCGGTCATTAGACAGTTGCGCGGAGAAATAATGGATTGTTTGAAGAAGATACAGGGGCGATAATATTTTCCCGACCACTCTTTGATGTTTGCACGTTTCAGGGGGAAGTAATGTTTGATCTGCGCAAGGCGACGTAATCTAAGAGAGGCTCGTGCACGGCCAGTCTTCTGATGTCGGTCAGTATCGCTGAGTAAAATGAACGAATAAACCTTTGATCCGGGAAACGCAGTTCCTAAATTCCTTACTATACAGAAGGTGTGAATTGTAACGTCTTCTGGTGATGATAACACCATGAGCTGTATATATACAGCGCTCTCTCAAATTCAGTTATTAGAGTCGCTCGGAAATTCTTGGATAATCTAAGCACGACGGACTAGAACCATTTCTTCGCTAAATGTGTTAAATTGTCCCGTGGGGATTTCATTTTCTGATTTGTGGTAATATAAATTGTGCTTAAGTGTAAAATGTGTTAGGTTTACCATTTTATTCTCTATAATTCCCTAGCGTTTAAAACTAGTGAAATAACCTAACGCATAGATATTTCTTGCCAGTCGTTCAGAGCAATGTAATTTCAAACACCCCATTTTTCTTACACAAGAAGATACGGCTTAGCTGACTGAGATTATTAAGTGTGACGGATCAGTGACCGAATAGAATTCGCATTATATTTCAGTGTGTGAAATTAAATAAATGACTAGAGTTAAGGTTATGTGACTAAACAACAGACGCCGACAAATAGCTAGTAGTGACAGGCGATTTTTGTTAAAGTGCGCGTAATCGTAACTGGAAGTTATTTATCAAAATTTTACATTGAATATATATTCCCTGACGTTTGGACAGCCGACAACTGAGTGATCCCTTTGTTTGCAAGTTTATCGGCCTTTTCATTTCCGGGTACACCACAATGAGATGGTACCCACTGAAGTATGGTTCTCTTTTTGGCAGCTACCTTGTTTAGTTCATTTCTCAGATGCGGGAGTTTACCACCCTTGAGAGCTTGCAGGACAGACAGTGCATCTGTGAGGATGACTACCTGGTGGCAGTCAGAGTGGTTGTTATAAATCATATTTGCAGCTTGCTCTAGAGCTTGAACCTCAGCTGTATAGTTGGAACAGAATTTACCAGTGGGAATGTGCCTAGTCTCATAGTGGTTGTCAGGATATGAGATAAAGATACCGGCACCTCCATTCCTAACCGCATTAGTTGCTGATCCATCTGTATAGGCATGTATCCATGATTGATCGGGATAGCTTTCTTGGATCATACTCAATGTAGCAGTTCGTTTTTGCAGATCATTATACTCACATCCACTTGTGAGACCACTGACTGATGTATTAATTTGGAGGGCACTGCTGGCCTGCTCCCATGGTACAGGGTATAGGGTGGGCTTCAGTGGTGTTGTCTTCATGGATAGGTCCTCTTGATGCTGTCTTATAAGTCTTTTCCCCCGATGCACAAGGCTGCTACGCTTTAGACGTCCCAATGCCAGATCATCTAGTCTTGCCTTCATTGGGTGCATTGGCATACTGTTGTACTTTTCCATCTGGATCATGGTTTTTGTGTCTCTTCTATGGGACAATGTCTGTAATCCAGCAACCTTCTGCATCTCTGTTATTGGTTTAGTTTTCATGGCTCCTGTAATGAGCCTGAGAGCTTGATTTTGCACCTTGTCCAAAGACTGCAGATGTGAGTTAGCAGCTGATGACCATGCTGCTGAGCTAACTCTAAGTGTGGTCTTATTACTCCATTATAAATCTTCTTTAGATTTCGTTCATTTGCTCCCCAGTTGGTACCTGCTAATTTTCTGAGTATGCCTAGTCGTCTTCGGGCCTTTCCTTCTGCGTTTTCAATATGCTTATTCCATGTAAGCCTTTGGTCAAATGTCACCCCAAGATAGGTGGGGTAGCTTTCTTCCTTGATCACGGTTGTCCCTAGGTGTATGTTAGCTGATTTGTCCTTGGGGGCGAGGGAGAACAGTGTTGTGGAGGTTTTGTCTGTGTTTATTGTGATAAGCCATTTCTCTGCCCATGACACTAGCATGTCTGCTGCCCGCTGCATTCTATAATTTGCTGTGGTGACATTTTCATCAGCGCACCAGAGTACTAGGTCATCTGCATATAAGGCAGCTTTAACTCCTGCAGGGAGATCTTTCACCAGGTCATTGATGTAAACAAGGAAGAGTGTTGGGGAAATTACTCCTCCTTGAGGTACCCCCTGATGAAGCAACACTTTTCTGCTCTGCAGACCGTCAAGAGTGACTCTAGTTCTCCTGTTATGCAAGTATGACTGGATCCATTTCATCATGTTGCCTTGGATTTCCACTTCTCCTAAGTTTTGCAATGAGGCCATCTTTCCACACCTTGTCAAAGGCCTGCTTGAAGTCGACCCAGATCGTTAGGACCTTTTTCTTCTCCTGGAAGGCATCTTCTATTGCTTGAGACAAGTAAGTAACTTGGTCTGCTATACTGTAGCATTCTCTAAATCCAGCTTGTTCCGGCACCAGGATCTGCTCAGACTCTAAATACCATTTCAATCTGTGGTTGACTATTCGCTCCATAGTCTTCCCAACACAGCTTGTGAGACTGATTGGCCGGTAACTTGCAGCCTCGGTATTACATTTCCCTTTCTTTAGTATGGGTATTGTGATGGCTTCTCTCCATACTTGGGGTATCGTTCCTTTCAACCAGCTGTGGTTGAATATCTCAAGCAGTTTTGTCTTTGCTGCTGAGCTCAGATTTACTAGCATTTCGTTGCTGATTTTGTCTGGGCCGGGTGACTTTTGAAACTTAAGCTTGGAAATAGCCTTCTGTAGTTCTCCTAGTGTGATGGGTTCCCTCATTGGGGCAGGAGTATCTGTCTGTCCCATGGTTGCCAGTATTTCTTTTCTTATCTCTCTCTGATGGTCTATGTTAATGGGTAAGTTGCTTTCTGAACTGTATCTTCTAGCAAACAAGTCTGCAGCTTGATTTCCTCTGAAAAGTTTGCCACCTTCATCCAATGTGATAGTCTGCCTTGGTGAGGAACGCTCTTCATTTGGAGACTTGATTAATCTCCAAAGTTTCCTGCCGTCTTTCTCAAGGTTCAGCGATGCCGTTTTAGTTCTCCAGCTTTTCCGTTTTTCTTCTAGCTTTGTTCTCTGGAACTCTGCTACAGCCTTTTTCCATTTGTTGTGAGTTTCAAGTGAAGGCTGAGACTCTGCGTCCTTTCTAGCCCTATCCATAGCTTCCTGACGTTCTTGGAGTGTGCTGGACCAGTATGGTATGTAGTTACGCCGGCATCCTTTGGGAATGGTTTCTTTTGCAGCTTGTAGTATGCATCTGTTGAAGTCTTTTACCACTTCATTAATGTCTCTGTTCTGTACCTTGAGGGTAGACAGCAGCGTGTTCACCTGATGACTGAATAAACCCCAGTTGGCTTTTTTGTAGTTCCATCTTGTAATGGCTGGGCCTGTACTGAGAGTTGCACTCTGACAGTAAGAAAGATTGGGCGATGGTCGCTTCCCCCTAGTTGGTCTCCTACTTCTCTACTAATAGATCCAGCTATATCTGGTGTGGAGAAGGCAAGATCTGGTGTTGAGGTTGTGTGCCATCCTCTGGAGTAGAAGGTAGGAGTATCTGTGGCATTATTGACTAGGATTAGGGAGTGATCATCTTGCCAAGTTTCAACCTCTTCACCTCTGTGATCCAGATGGTTATAGCCCCAGCTCTGGGAGTGGCTATTAAGTCTCCAACTGCTATAAAGTTGGTGGCTGGTACCTGTATAGAGCTGAGACTCAGGGGTTTGTTGTTCGGACAGTAATAGTTCAGGAGTTCTATTTCCATCTTGTCTACCTTTATCTGCAAAACAGCTGATATTTCTGCTCCATCCATGAAGGTTTTCCTTTCGTGTGCAGGAATGTTATTCCTTACAAGAGTAAGTACTCCTCCTTTTCGTCTATCTTTCTGTCGGATCTGAAGCATTGATATCCCCTTATTTTAAAGGTTTTGATTTGCTTTCAAGTGAGTCTCTTGGATACAGCAACACTGACTTGCTTTTTCATACAAGATGTTTTCCAGCTCTGTCTTTTTGCTGTATCCAGCCTGCTTGCTGTTCACTCCCTCTGCATTCCAGTGCATCATGACAAGTGGCACTCTGGGTTTCTCTTTTTCTGTTTTGTTTTGGTCAGTAGTTCTCCTCCGCCGTCTGCTGACTCCACAAGACGGGCTAGAGGGTCCTCCAGTAGCTGAGGGTGGGCTCTGTCGAGGCTCAGAGCCCGGCACTGCACCTGCCTGGTGGAGCTCCACAGGGCGAGCACCAGTACGAGATTTATTTGACGGGTGTTACTCTCATTACAAAAAAAAAAGCGAGTTGCGTGATACTGTGGGTGCATTATCTTCAAAATAGCCCTGTCTTTCCTGCCATCCTGCAACTTTGAGTTAGGGAGTTCTGAGCTCCAGTCTCTTTCCCAGGCATTTTATCCTGGCCTGGCACGCATACAGAGGACCCCACTTCTGGTTCTAAGTTAGCAGTTGGGGACAGGTGGGGTAGCACACTGTGCATTCCCCGTCATCCAGGGGGCTCTCCAACTATGCAGAGCTTGCACAATGCTGTGCTCTGGTTCTGGGCTCACCCAAGGAATCCTCACGTCCTGCACAGAGCCACTTCCAGATACCCACCACCTGCCAACCCCCCATTGTAGAAATCTCCTGCATGCGGCCATCCAGTCAAGAGCCAGTATTAAGTCTGGTGCCCAAGTGATTCCCCCCAAGCTCAGTGTGCAATTCTGGGTTCTCATCATGCTGCAACACAGGGGGGATTGTGATGCTCAGCCATCTCTCTCAACTCTGCACCGATAAATGACATCGGGGACTTAACTGTGTCTCAGTACTGGGAGGCCCCGTTTCCGGGTACACCACACACAGCCAGTTGAGGCAACGGTCGCCGTGGGCGTGTCTTCAGTGGGGAGGTTGTGGAGTCTTCCTGTCCATGTTCTTGCACATCCTAACACTGCCCGCAAGACATCGGAGGTTTGGAGAGTGGCCTTCTCTGCTTTTTTGAGCTGGGGTGGGCTCCCCGGGCAAGTCTCGATGGGGATCGGGACGTGTCCACGCGCCAGTGGGCCCAGCATCGGCCACATCTGTTGGAGGACTTGCTCTGCCAGGTTTGAGTTAGTAAATTCCAACTTTGTCATCTTCTTGGCATTGTGATGCTGGGGTGCCTGTGGATTTCCTAACGCCCCGGGTAGAAGCCAGAAGTGTACTGTGCCAGCTCTGGGGGAGATAAAGGGGGTGTTTCTGCGTCTCCTTGTGATACGTAGCCAAGGTAGGGCTCACAGTGCTCTTTCCCCGCCACCAAATTGCCTGCTGGTTACGCCGAGTTCTCCGAGGCTCTAGGCATGTGACCAAGAGTTGAAGGCAATAGGATCGTCACGTCCTGAGTTTCTGTGCCTGTACGATGGGTTCCGATCTTCAGGGAGCAGTCTACACTCGTTCCCACTCCCAAGACTTGTTCAGTATCCATCTGGCTCCTTCCCACCCACAGAGGGCGTGTACGGTGTAGTGCACCGGTTTTATTATCGAGGTTTGCTCCTCTAGATCCGTTGTGTTTAGCCTGAGGATTCGCACCCTCAGTTACCAGGACTACCTCGAGGAGGGTGTGGCTCTTCACCACGCACAACGATCTTGGGGTATGAGAGGTTTTGCTAGGCCAAGAGACTAACACCGCAATGGTCGCTCCTTTCATGAACAGAATTCACTAGGCCTAGGGTGAAGCAAGGGGGGAAACCCACTACCCACAACACCAGCACATCATACCCACTGTCTGTAGACTTTGCGCTGGCACTCACCATAAGAGTCAGCCGATAGGATTTACCATCATTAACAGTTTTACATATTGTAACATTTGTCTTAGCAACCAGAGGCTAGACAATACGGGAACTACTTTTCTCCTTTTTTTGTAACTGTGAACGGCCCGAGAACGTCTTGCTTCAGTAACTATATGCGGTGACGCAGGATTCATCCAGGAAAAATTAAACCATCAAATTTGGCGTCCACCTTGTAATTATTATTCGATACAAAGGCTGGAAAATATAGGTTCAGACTATTGTAATTTTTCAAGGGATACCTACACCATTATTAGGTAAGCAAGAGTGTGTGTGGCCACAGATGACAGAGTGAGAGACAGAGAGAGAGTAAATATTTTCCTTTGTTACAATCACTATTCTAACTTCTTTTTTTATTTCGCTAAACTGAGTACTTTACTGAGTAGTAATTTAGTTGGAACTTGTTCTTCACAGTCTATTCTGTAATCTAGTGCTTATCTTTGACCTTTGGGTTATTAACTTCTTTGGGGATCTTTTTTCAACAAGGGGAGGGCACTTATTCGGTTATTTTCTATAAACTTGATGTATTTGATTTCTCTATATGTTTGATGTTGTAAAAAGTTTAATGATAAACAACAAAAAGACCTAAAATGTGCGTGTTGGTCAGACCCATATCCAATTAACCATAGTTTTTTCACGTTTGTGTGTATTGTTGTCACATAATTGTGTGTGTGGGTGTGTTTAGTGTAACTTATATTTCATATAAGGAGAGAAAGGTTGTCTTATATTAAAATATAGTCGTATAGATAGGCTGGACTAGAGAAACTACTCACTCCAGAGACAGATCTTCCTCTAACACTTTTCCCTCGTGAAAAATCTATTTCTTACACCTTTATTCTCATATATTTACCACTATCACCTCTGCTCAGACGGGACCATAAATATCTTCTGATCTATCTTTAAACATTTACGACAGAAACACAGACCCTTTTGAAGTTTTTACTCAGGGAAAGTTTAGAATCCCCTGTGCTCTTTGATCTAGAGACACGGGCATTTTAAAGAGAAACCCGTTAGCCGTAACGAAAGCCTCTGATGTAGGTCAACAGCGCCAGACGAGAGATTCTGGTAGCCGAATCGTAAGCTTTCATCTTGAGCGCTAGTTTCTGAATTCTTCGTTCCACACAGTAGCGTGAAATTAACAACATTAGAGATCAGAGCAATCTAATGATATATATATATATATATATATATATATATATATATATATATATATATATATATATATATATATATATATATATATATATATATATATATATATATATATATATATATATATATATATATATATATATATATGTACTGCTGTTTTCTTAACCCCGCCATCAGAAGTCAGTCAGAATTTTGAATATTCTAGCGCGCAGTTCTAGAACCCATTTCTGATGGAAATGGTGTATTAGTGTTTCGTGGAGATTTTAATTCAGAGTTTTCTGATAAAAGGATAATAGTGCTAATGATTTAAAAAATGATAGCTTTTAACATTTACTCTTCACTTAGATTTTTCTCGCTAGTAAAACGAGTGAAATAAAGTAACGCGTAGCGATTTCATACCAGATATTCAATTAAAATGTTAAATCACGCCACCCGCTACCCACATACCTTAGACGGTAATTATGTTAACAGTGTAGGCAGGCGCGACACTTAATCTCTACAAGAGAGAGATAAAGCCGACGGTTTAGCTGATGGGACTTATAGGCATTAAAGCGACTGATAGTGGGAGTATAGAATACACGTTATATTTCATTTTGTATATTTGTTATTATAGTGTCTGTTATTTTTTAATACCATGCGACAAACAGACGCCGACAATTTAATAGCTATTTAATGACAGGCGATCATTGTTTAGGTAGCGCGTATGGAGAAATTAAATAATAATTAACATTGTACGCTGACCGCCGGCGCGAGCAAGGGGCGGGCGAGTTAACATAACTGAGTCCGACCGAACTCAGCCGCCAGCGACGTCTGCTAGCGTGTAGGCGTAAGGAAACACCGTGTGCCTTTAAAACTAGTCAGGACTGACGGATTGGAGAAGAGATCGTCTTGTTCCCGTCTGTGTGTATATATAGTAGTAGCATTTTTTCCATAAATGTTTTCTTGTATTCTTCGCAGACCTGATCACAAGGGCGTCCAGAGGTTTTTTGTTTTGTTACTTTTCTCCTTTACTTGGCCTGTGCATTACCAATTTCATTTATAAACGTGTACTCGCCAAATGGTATTTGAGAACAATAAAATTTAACACTGGACTTAACAAATCCAGATTTATATTTTTACCAGCCACAGTGGTGTACATATAACATTATTATTGTTCCCCGACTCCTGACAGTCGTAATTCAAGTGGAGTATATCTCTAGATATGCTGTGCAGAATCGGTGCTCTAACACAGAGTTGGCCGATAGAAGAACCATCATCATCATTTGTAACATTTTTTAGCAACCAGATGTTTCCCAATACTGGAAGTATTTCCCCGTGAAATGGTGAACCTCAAGAACTCTCACAGTTTTTACTATTTGTAGTAACACTTATATCCAGGAGAAGCACCATATTAGGCGTTCACCTCACTAGTTAGTTTCTGTGGATGAACTGGGGCCAATTTGGATCTGCGACAACTGGGATGACAGAATATTAAGTGAAATAGATAATATATGCATGGACTAATTCTATTACCAAGGGATATTACAGACCTACCATACCAGGCAATGAGGTAAGAGTGTGAGAGTGGCCACTGCTTGAGAGAGTGTGTGAGTATTTTTCCGTGTTTGCTGGAAACTATCCATATATCTGATTTGTCTAAATTTTGTTTACTTTACTGTGTCTCATAGAGTACCAACACGGTTCATTCTGTAACATAGTGCTAACCTTCAACCTTTGGATTAATAATTTTGGGTTTTTTCTCCATTCGGGGAGGGTGCACTTTTCTGCTTTATTTCATGTGCATGTAAATGACTCTTTTTTTCTTTTTCTTTAGATATTTTGATGATGTCGAGTTTAATGATAATAAACTACAAAGAAACTTACCTTTGTGTATTGGTCAGACCCATACTCATTTATCCATAGTTTTGTCACGTTTGTGTGTCTTGTTGTTACATAGCTGTGTGTGCGTAGAGTAACTTATCTATTCTTGATAGGGAGGCAAAGGCTGTCTGGTAATAAAGTACAGTTGTACGGATATGCTGGAGGAGATAACCTAACACTCCAGAGACATATCTTTCCCTCAATTTACCACCTGTGAAATCTATTTTCTATACCTTTTCTCGCGTATCTGTCGACATCCACTCTACTTAGACGGGCAAAATAAGACAATTAACCTACCGTAAGACACTTTCATTGCAATGGAAAACATATGGAGAACAAGAGAAATCATGTCCAACACGAAAATTCAACTCAAATGTCAAGGCAGTCCTGTTGTATGGCTCTGAGACATGGAGAGCAACAAAAACAACAACCAAAAAGCTAGACTTTTATAAATGGGTGCTTGCGTAGAATAGAAGGACTGATAAAGTTTGATAAAGTCACAAATGTGGAATTGATGACAAGAACCAGACAAGTGCCAGTGGAACAAGAGTTGAGAAGAAGACGCTGGCGATGGATAGGACTCACGTTGAGGAAACCTGTTGATAGCATTACAAGGCAGTCCTTGTTCTGGAATCCACAGGGAAAGAGAGGCAGAGGTAGACCAAAAAACACATAGAGAAGAGAACTGGAAACAGAGGTGAAAATGATGAGGAAAACATGGAAAGAACTTGAGCGGATGGCACAGGACAGGAAGAGTTGGCATGTGTTTGTTGAAGGCCTATGCTCCTCGGGGAGCTAAAGGGTATTGATTGATTGATTGATTGAAGTTTGGTTCCTCTCTAGGCACATCTACCGGGTTCCCGGGATCGAATAGCGTTGGTGAGATAGATTGTGTTGAGTGAAGTTGGTGAGATAGATTGTGTTGAGTGGTGTTGGTGAGATAGATTGTGTTGAGTGGAGTTTGTGAGATGGATTGTGTTGAGTGAGGTTGGTGAGATGGATTGTGTTGATTGGATTTGGTGAGATGGATTGTGTTGAGTGAAGTTAATGAACGGTGTGAGATTGTGTCGAGTGGAGTTAATGACCGGTGTGGGATTGTGTTGAGTGGAGTTAATGGCCAGTGTGAGATTATGTTGAGTGGAGTTAATGACCGTGTGAGATTGTGTTGAGTGGGGTTAATGACCGGTGTGAGATTGTGTTGAGTGGAGTTAATGATCGGTGTGAG
The DNA here is from genome assembly GCA_024509875.1 of Oreohelix idahoensis. NCBI lineage: Eukaryota > Metazoa > Mollusca > Gastropoda > Stylommatophora > Oreohelicidae > Oreohelix > Oreohelix idahoensis. The sequence continues at coordinate 429,701 of JAMPIV010001523.1, forward strand.
ATTGTGTTGAGTGGAGTAAATGACTGGTGTGAGATTGTGTTGAGTGGAATTAATTACCGGTGTGAGATTGTGCTGAGTGGAGTTAATGAACAGTGTGAGGTAGCTTAGAGTGGAGTTAATGGATGCTACAAAGAATGAAAGTCGTAAATTTGAAATGAAAAAAAAAAGTTGTTTATACATTAAACAAATAACATAACATGAGATGTCAACAGGGAAACACACCTGAAAATAATACATTTAATATCTTGAAAAGTTTTGTTTTATTTTTTATTGCAGGTATATGCTTAATTTTCATATTGCGTCATATTATTGCAATAATTTTGATGAGTAATTCGAAAAATTACCAGAATTTAATCGAACGTCTACGGGAATCATCACAGCATTTCGAATAACTAAATTTAGAATATGACGAAATAAAAAGACAGACCAAGTTTTTAAGGTTATGTCATCATGCCCAACTATTAATGTACTACAAGCTCACGTGACCTGCCTAAACCTAACAGCGATTGGCCTACGCTGTGTTGTTTCGAAGCCTTGCAGAGCCTAAGTTAGGCAAGATGGCGAACGAACGAATTCCCTTGTCATTTCAGAGTACCATAAATTGAGAATTACTAATTCATAATTTAATTGTTGTTGGAGATAATATCAGATATTGCGTTGTAACAACTTTAACACAAAGGGTAATTTCTATAAATAAGTTTATGTCACGTTTGACAAATCAAAAAGTTTTGGCTGAACGTCAGACGTTAAATTAGGTACAATAGCGATCAATAAATTTCGCGTTTCAGACTTTGAACTGCCCCCCACCCGGCCAATAACTTTTATATTCACGCAGCCAAATGGTAATTATACTAAAAATTTACAGAAGTTCTAATCTCATATGTTAGTTTCATTTATGTTAAAAATGCACTTAGTTAAATTAATGTATTTTATATTCACAGCTGCTATATTCATTTGTTATATTCACAGCTGCTGTATTCATATTTGCAGACAGATAGACTGGCATTCATCAACAAACATAATGACGGACATATAATAACGGATTATTATGTTATAATAATAGTTTTAAACTTAACAAATGAACCCACTTATAAATCACGTCTGTAAATAAATGTTTTAATTATTTTGTGCATTCCTTAAAGTACTACAGTTAATTGCCCCAGCAATGTCTCTTGTTAGGTCAAGTTAATTTGTGAATTGTGTACTTTCACCAACCTTTTTGTTTTTCGTATAATTGTTTCTGATAATAGTGCTTCAAGTTCAAGCGGAAGACAGAAATTAATAAGCTTATCCTTGAAGTATGTCACATTTCCTGTCCTTTGATAGCCTTCCTTCTGAGCCTGTTTGCCTGGTCTCGAGTATCCGACAATTTCCTGCCACGGAGATTTCCCTCCCTTCCCGACTGTATAATATATATATATATATATATTTTTTGTGTGTGTTTGTAATGTTTAGTTTAGAAGGTTTGTCTAGTTTTCTTGTAGGCTCTTCGTTCTTCTTCATAGACTTTTAGACGTCAACTTGAATGTGTTTAAAGAAAGCAGAGGTCAGTCTCAGGTTGTTGGTATCAGTGTTGCCACTCTGAATTTTGAAGAAAAAATAATCAAGATGGTACCTTAAAAAACACCTAGATACACCTAGATTTTGAATTTGGGCGGCATGGGCTACTTTAGGCGGTTTTGGGGCGCTATTTTTTGGACTACTTTGGGTGAAAAAGCGGAAACCAAAAGTGGATCTATTTGGCGTTCTTCAACTAATGAAGGAAAATAACACCTAAACCGGACCCAAAAAAAAAAAAAAAAATACCAAAAAAACAAGTTCTAGGTGAATTCACTAAGGAGTGGCAACGCTGGTTGGTATCTCCATAGAGTTTGTCCAGTGATGAACCTAGACGTAAGGCAGGGGCGTACTTGAAATATTTTGCACCCTGGGTGGATCCTACCTTTGACACCTCTCCCCAACCCCCATAAAGAAAAACGCTTGCCAGCATATACTAAGCAGCAAGTACTATAATAATGGTATCCGCTGGCACCCCCTCCTGGCTGTCACCCGGGGCGGAGCGCCCCCTTGCACCCTCTTTAGTACACATACATTAGAGCACGGGCTCTTAACCTGTGTGGATCCGTGAATAGATTCTAGCAAATCCTGTGTAAATAAACTAGCATTTTCAAAATTTTTCATAATGCGTTTAGATACATTTTTTCTAAGAAGGGGTCACCAGACAATCATAGTGGCCCCTGTCACAAAAAGAGAGTTAAGAAACCCTGTATTAGAGGGTTAGAACGCATATCCAAATACAAAAGACGTGTAACTACTTATAACTTTGTCACCATCTGTTCAACAAATTGAAGATCTGACCGACAGACATATTGTCCGTGTGGGGAGGAGAGTAACGGTAGTAGCCCTTTTAGGACTATGGGAATGCGCCCGTGAGGTGACAGCCTTCAGTTACTTATTTTCCTGGTGTTCTTTTCGACTTTTCTCCTTTCTTGGGCTTGCCGTGAGAGCTTCTTTTCGCCCAATCTGAGGTGGCGCCGTAGAGATCATCGCCACTTGGTGCGATCAGCGACTTCATCCTCCCAGGTTGCTGGATGTACGTCCAGTGCCCTCATGTCTCTCTTGCAAACATCTTTGAACTGCAGCTGCCGTCACCCGACTGTTCGTTTGCCATCTGCCAGTTGTCCGTAGAAAATATCTTTGGGGTGCGACCATCTTCGTGCGGCGGACATGGGCAAGCCAGCGTAGTCTGTGATGCCTAAGCTATGCATACATGCTTTGAAGGCCAGCACGTGACAGCACCTCGGCATTTGTCACTTACCAGGGCTCGAGCTTGGTCGCAGTTTTAAGTTGTTACCCATGCAGCATGTCCGCCCCCTCCCTTCACGTATAGGGGGAGGACATCGAAATAGTAAAACGTGTCCTCTAAGACTGTTATAGTCCATGAAATGAATGAGTTGTAACATGGCCTTGTCCTGCCCAGTTGAGGATGAAACTGTATGTTGAGGAGAGAATCCTGAGACGGACCTCTAACTTTATGAGAGATAAATGTGGTTATTTAAGAGCGAATGAAGAAAAGGAATCGAATGTAAAGACGCATCGCACAGTTAATCTTGAGTCAAGACACCGAAATATTGCCGAGTTATCGTGAGAAGAGTGAGACATGAAATAAAAGCTAACAAATTGTGATGAAAAGCAGAGCTCTGTAGAAGGCAAAAAACACAAACAGTACCATATACCCAGTATGACCAAGCGTGACTCGCGCGAGCCTATGGTGCGGCCCTCATTATCAACCAGAAATTATATAAACATGTTGTTAAATAACACTGAATAATGTTCGAATTGCTTGGAAGAGGCAAATATTCCTCAACACATGCTAGATGCCAAGAATGTAACACTACGTAAAAATAAAGGAGATAGAAGTGATTACAATAACTACAGAGGCATCTCTCTTCTTAGTATTGTTGGTAAGCTTTTTGCCACAGTCATATTAGTGTGACTACACAAGGTAGCTGAGCTCATAAATCAAGAGTCACTGTGGATTCCGAGCTGGTAGAACCTCATTGGACATGATCTTTTCTCCTCGCCAGCGTCAGGAAAAATCAAGAGAGCAGAAACGGCATTTATATATCAACTTTATAAATCTCACAAATTGTAGTGGGTTTGATGGTATTGTATGATGGTGATATTACTAAATGTAATGTATGAGGCCAGCTGTGAAGGCTCCTGAGATAAAATGTAGTTGTGAATTGTCAGAAGGCCTTTCTTGCTACCACTACGACCTCACACTCAATTTTTTTTCTTAATGAATGTAGCTATGTAAAATGTCTAGGGTAATGATATGTAATGTGGTGTGATAGTTATAGATACACCCACAGATATTTAAGCAGACTAATAATATTTAACAAATATTATAATACACTGAACTAACTCAAGAGTGTAAAATTTTTGATAGAATTATATTACATTTATTTGTTCTGGATCAAGTTTTATGTTGACCAGAACTTTTTTTAAAAAAAAAAGGATTTAAAAATTATGAAAGAAATGCATGGAATGTTACATAATAAATGCAAGAGTGTACATATATAAGTACTAGACTAGTTAGTTTTATTAAAATGTTCTAGTAGTCATCTACTTGGGAGGATAGTTAATGCTTGTGCTGTTGGGGTGGCCTCATCACACCTGTCTATATTGACTACACAGTGTCCAGTAAATTGCAGGAATTTTATGGGGTATTAGTAACTAAAAGGAGTTGGTGAACTTCCAGCAGACCAGAGGCTCACTCAACTTGCATATGTAGCTCTGGTGCTGAAATCTGGTGGTCCCACCTCTCCGTGCTGGCGGGCAATAATAGTGGTCTCTGTCACAACGTACTGCACAGATACACTCGAGTAAAATCACCAACTGAATGGACACCGCCTTGTTGACAACTGAAACTCACAGCTCTGCAATCAAAGTATTGGCTATGTGTCAAAATTCTATTCTCTACCCACGTTTGGACACAACACGGACACAACAACCACATCATACAGACAGGTCAGATCTCTCTGACCAAACAGCACATTTACCATGGTGGTTTTACATCAGATAGGTCCTCCCAGACTATAGATTCTGAAAAATATTTATTAGTTTCCTTCCCTAAAAGTGGATAGGTAATATGTTTCATTATTCTCAACACTTGATCTGTCTTTCCTAACCCTTGCTGGAGTTTATGTATATTGTTGGTGTAGTGGTGTTTGATGGTGTTGTATGATGGTGATATTACTAAATGTAATTGTATGAGGCCAGCTGTGAAGGCTCCTGAGATAAAATGTAGTTGAGAATTGTCAGAAGGCCTTTCTTGCTACCACTACGACCTCACACTTAATTTTTTTTTAATGAATGTGACTACGTAAAGTGTCTAGGGTTATGATATGTAGTGTGGTGTAATAGGTTATAGATATACCCACAGATAATTAACAAGACTAATAATATTAATAAATGTTAAAATACACTGAACTAACTCACGTGTGTAAAATTTTTTGATAAAATTATATTACATTTATTTTGTTCTGGATCAATTTTTTAGGTTGACCAGAACTTAAAAGGATTTAGAGATTATGAAAGAAATGCATGGAATATTATATCATAAATGCAATAGTGTACATATATATGTACTATACTAGTTAGTTTTATTAAAATGTTCTAGTAGTCATCTACTTGGGAGGATAGTTAATGTTTGTGCTGTTGGGGTGGCCTCATCACACCTGTCTATATTGACTACACAGTGTCCAGAAAATGGTGGGAATTTTTATGAGGGTATTAGTACTACACAGCGTTGGTGAATGTCCAGCAGACCAGAGGCTCACTCATCTTGTAGTTGTAGCTCTGGTGCTGAAATCAGGTGGTCCCACCTCTCCGTGCTGGCGGGCAATAATGGTGGTCTCTGTCACAAGTACTGCACAGATACACTCGAGTAAAGTCACCAACTGAATAGTCACTGCTTTGTTGACAACAGAAACTCACAGCTCTGCAATCAAAGTATGGGCCATGTGTCAAAATCTATTCTCTACCCACGTCTGGACACAACACTGACACAACAACCACATCATACAGACAGGTCAGATCTCTCTGACCAAACAGCACATTTACCATGGTGGTTTTACATCAGATAGATCCTCCCAGACTATAGATTCTGAAAAATATTTATTAGTTTTCTGCCCTAAAAGAGGATAGGTAATATGTTTCATTATTCTCAACACTTGATCTGTCTTGCATAATCCTTGCTGGAGTTTATGTACATTGTTGGTCCCTAGACCCTGACTAGGGCGGGGGGTCTAGAGCAAATCCCTACTTGTTTGTAAGGCTAGATTTCGATATGGCAGTATCAAATCACTCAAACATGAAACAATATTCAAAATATGTAAGGAAATAATTTCAATCTTACCAGATTATGAATAAATAACACAGAATTGCTAGCAAAACTCAGCTGAGCTGCTGGCTATAGTATGGCGTCCCTAAACTTCTTACACTTTCTTTCATATGGAAATCACCACACTTTAAAATCTGTGTCTATCACTGAACAACTATTGAGAAATGACCCCAAATCCGCGTCTAAGCGCCGACAATATGCTTGTCTGTGGCCAATCACTGCCTAGGTTTTTTGAATTTCAAATTTCCTACACTAAAGTCATTTCAGTCATGCTTCAGTCAAGTATGGATGTTTATCTGTTAGTCTGTCCGTCTCTACTTGTGTTTCTACAAAATGTACTTGATTTTTGAACCAACCTTTCTCTCCCCTCCAAAATTTTTTTCGTTAAAAGTTATATTTAGACACAGCCACCCAAATATCCCCCTCTCCTCCATACTAAGTAGATTTGAACACCTGCGTCTCGAGGTCGTGTTTTTTTGTGCAAAATAGCGACACTTTTAGATTCAATACAGTCTGTCGATGATGTAAACAACACTGTCTTTTGTCATTATCTTCAATATTATCTATCCGTCTGTAAATTTAAGAACATATTAGTTCACTGCTCAGAATGGGCCATCCGGCCAGCTAATTTTTATATTCCTAACATTAATATTAAGAAAAAATTACTTTTTAATTTTGTAATATTTCAACATGTGCGTTTAGCCGCTGAATTCAAATCAAGGGCTTGGTATTGCAAAAGCGTCCAATAAATGACTGTGGCGTAACATATCTATGGTCCCTTCTGTCGAGTTGCTTACTTTTTATGTCAACTTGGGAAACGTGACTTTTCTCCGTTTCCCCCCCAATTGCGTCTCCTTAGCCTTTCTAGTCTCACGCAATCTTTCCAGTCATCTTTTTTCCTTTTTATCCGCCGTTCCCCTCCTGTCTAGCAAGTCAATTTTTATGGAGGGTGATGACCCGCGGTCTGGGCGATCATGTACATCAGCAGCCTACGCATTATGTTTTTATCCTTAAATGTTATCTTTGGAGGTATTTTACCGTTGTATCTCTGTCAATTTCACTACACATCTCCCCACTTGAAAACATGCCTATGGCAAGTTCCAAAACCAGCGATACACATAGGTAAAATTACTCCTCACGTCTGCCGCTACTCTAATTTTGATCACAGGGGTGCCGACTGAGGAAATCTGCACCGACATTCAATTTGCCTGGGATATATTGGATACTAAACTGATAAGGTTGAAGCAATAAAGACCACCTCAGCAATCTTGCGTTTTCATGCTTAGCCTGAGACAAGAACACGAGAGGCTGATGGTCCGTCTCCACCACAAAAGTCCTACCATACAGATAGATTTGAAACTTCTTTATTGCCCAGATTAATGCTAAACATTCTTTTTCGCTTGTGGAGTATCCTTGTTCCGCCTTATTCAATTTGCGGCTTGCATAAGCGACTGGTTTCAGTTCCCCATCAGGTGAAGATGATCTTTGCAACAAAGCCCCTCCGAGTCCTACATTACTTGCATCGGTTCTTAAGACAAAGTCCTGTGTCAAATCAGGCAGTTTGAGAATAGGCTTGCTAGTGAGTTTTTCCTTTAACTCTTGGAACGCTAGTTCACATTGTGCAGTCCAAATAATTTTATCTGGAAGTCCCTTGCGAGTCAGATCAGTCAGAGGAGCACAAATAGCGTTAAAATTTTTGATGTATTTCTGATAAAATCCGCATAACGACACGAATGATCGCACGTCCTTTTTTGTTTGTGGCCTAGGTGCTCTCTGCAGTTTTTCCAAGTTCTTAGGATCAGGGGTCATATTACCCTGATATACAGTGTGTCCCAAGAATTCCAACTCTTTGCATCCAATACAACATTTTGTTGGCCTAGCAGTTAAGTTCGCCTCCCGAAGTCTATCAAACAACATCTCCAGAGCTTCAATGTGTTCTTCAAATGTCTCTGTGGCGACGAGAATATCATCCATGAAATTCGTGATACATGGGTTATTCAGGGGATCCAACAATTTGCGCATCATCCTTGAAAACACACTCGGAGCATTTTTTCAGTCCGAATGGTAGCATATTGAATTCATAATGTCCATCCGAAGTGCTAAAAGCCAAATAAGGTCTCACTTCAGGCTTCACTGGGATCTGGTAATAGCCTTTACTAAGATCCACCTTTGAAAAGTATTTTGCCTTGTTCAGTCTGGCAAATAACTGTTTTGTGTCTGGTAATGGATCCACTTGTCCTTCTGTGACAGCATTCAGTTTCCTGTAATCTATGCACAGTCTGTGTTCCCCAGACGGTTTTCTCAACAAAACGACACTAGAACTAAAAGATGATTCACTGTGCGAAATAATCCCCTCCTTCAACAAATACTCTATTTCTTCCTTCAATGCCTTCTCCTTCGCGAACGGAATAGAATAGGCTCTCATACAGATTGGGTTTGAGTCTACCAGTTTCATGTCATACTGTAGCAAATTTGTATGGCCTGGTTTATCTGTTAATACATCTGTATGTTCCTCCAGAACCTGTTGAACTCTCTCCCTCTGGTTTTTAGTCAGGTGCTTACTGACTTTTACCTGTGCTGCTGTTTCACAAGGATGTAATGGGTATTCATGTGAGGTGAGTGGTTCTTTTTGCATCTGGGTTGCAATAGCCAAGGTCAATAAGGGGGTGCTTTCCTGGAGTGGTCTGTCCAGATACTTCTTTAACAGGTTTACATGATAAACTTTTTCCTTCCCCTTTTTGTCAATTTTATAGTTTGTTCTAGACACCTTCTCTAGAACCGTATATGGACCTTGCCAACCAATTTGTAATTTATTCTGGCTTCGGGGTAGTAGAAGCAGCACCTTCTCTCCGACTGCCAGTTCCCTGTCCTTTGCCTTCCTATTAAAATATGCTGCATGTTTCTTCCTGGCTTGTTTCAAATTATCATTTGCCAGTTTCCATCCAGCTTTCAAACGAGTGGTCAGTTCGTTCACATATTGATACGATGAGGTAACAGTCTCTTCCGCCTTCTCATCTGTCCAGGTCCTTAATAAAGTTACATCTGGATCTTTAATTTATCATACTTATTTTTCATGGACCCCGTCTGGTCCCGTCCCTTAGAAGCTTTATAATGAGGACTTTTCTTCCTAGAATCATCACTCACAAATCGACCACTACCAATTTTTTCTCTGGGGTTTGTCTCCCCACTTTAGATTGCTTATGAGAGATCTTCGCTCTCTTGTCTGTTCTTCCAGTTTATATAAGTCTGACCGAGGGATTGTCATCCTATCCTGGGTAAAATTTCTTCTTTGTACTCTTCGCATAGTGGCCATGTTAATCCATTCAAGTGAAGACTGGGTGTGAAAAGGGGGCTCCCATTCCACTTTGTCTACCCGAGTATAATTAGTTTTCCTTTCAGGCCTAAAGTTGCCCCGTGGCGTTTCTAGGTCCTGCACATATTTTCCCTTTGTGGGTGTTCCCTCATGAAATACGCCACATGCTTCTACAAAGTTTTCAACATCGACATTTACGTCGGGCCAATAGTATTTTCGAGCAATCTTTTGGCAGATGGTACCGACTTTCTCATGGTCACCATCTTTTCCAACATGTAAGCTCCTTATTAAGTTTGCCCTATATATCTTGGGAAGAACTAACTGTCCGTGACCAGTGGATCTAGTTCCTGTCTTCCTGTATAAGAGTTTGTTCTTCATGAAATATTCCCCCTTGCTCGGAGGTGTGTGGCATTTGGGCAATTTTTTTAAAACAGGGCTTGAGTGTCCTATCCTCAGCCTGCGCCTTCCTCATCTCCTCTGGATGAGCGTTTATAGGTTCACCTTCTTCCTCCTTCTTCTGTGACCTGGTCTGCACTGTCGCCATGATCACAGGTTTCTCGGGATTCCCCAAGAAGACGTATCTACACCCCAATATCAGAGGGTAGATTGGGTCATCTATCACTGCTGCTCTGATTTCTCCTTCCACATAGCGAGTTTTCACCGTTATCCTTGCGATGGGAAGTGTCATGAGTGGTATGTCCTTAGTCGCCCCTTGTATTTCCACTGTTTCTGTGGTATACTGACTTGGGTCCACTAGGCTAGACTTCACAACTGAATCATAATCCAAACCTGTATCATAAAGGCACCTTATGGTGACCCCATTACAAATAACATCCTCACAAACTGGGGGGGTGATAAGGTTCCTGTTGTCCCTTAGGATTAACCTTTAATCTTTGCGTCCCCGACTTCATTGCAGCAATGTTTGAAGGTTTCCTTCTACAAAATTCGGTGTTATGGTTATCCTTCTTGCACCATTTACACCATCTTTTTCCTTGGTTCAACGGTTTTCTTTCATTGAACTTTTGGTCATTGAACTGTGAGTTTCTGTCGCGATAGTCATTTCTTGGCCGCTCAAAGTTTGTCCTACCTTTATTTCCCTGCTCTCTATTATCAAATTTATTAAATTGCTGTGGAGCTTTAAAATTGTCTATGTGCTTCTTTTTAGCACCACTTACCTCTGCCTGGGCTGCCTGATACCTCTCAGCAACATTTAAAATTTCCCCCAACTTCTCTGCACCTTGTTCCATGAGAAATTTTCTCATGTCTGGAGCCATGGACTCTCTCAATTGCTCAATCATGATCATTTCTTTAAGATCTTGGGTCTTCCCCAGAGCCGTCCATTTCTCCAAATAGGTTTCTAGTCTAGCAGAGAATTGGTGGTATGTCTCCCCAGACAACAGTTTGGCATTTCTAAATTTCTTACGATAAAATTCACCATTCTTCTCGTACCTTAATAACAAAGCCTGCTTTAACATGTCATAATTGTCTTGGTCTTCCCTGTTCATTTTAGCAAATACTTCATAAGAAGTACCCCTCAATCCCTGTGATAGCTTTAAACTCCACCTCTCTCTCTCTAACCCATATGTAGTAGCTAATAACTCAAAACGTCCTAGGTACCCCTCTATGTCATCGTCTTTTTCAACAAAATGGTCTAAATGAAACCCCATAGCTGAGTTTGAGGCTCCCAGACTGGGCGTAGCATCCGAGGCAAAAGGGCTGGCACCATTTTCAGGAGCCGGGCCTTGTAATTCCAGCTCCCTTAGTCGTAATTCGTGCTCCCTCTGCAACCTTCTATCTTCTGCCTCCCTTTCGGCAGTCAACCTTTTTTCTTCTGCCTCCCTTTGCTGTCGTTTTTCTTCTGCCTCCCTTTGCTGTCGTTTTTCTTCTGCCTCAATCTGCAGCCTCTTAGTCTCAGCCTCTAACTTCTTCTCTTCAACCAACCTGTCAGACTCCAATTTTCTTTCAGCCTCTTTTTCTAATCTCCTTTCTTCCCGTTCAATATATTTATCACATTCAGCCGTTACGTATTGAATTAAAATTTGACCATCCATTCCCATCTCCTTCGCGGTGAGCACAGCAGCTGATCTAAATTTTGCCAGCTCCGCCATACTTTTTAGACAATATAATAATATACAAGCTAAATCTCTAACCAGTAAATACACTAAGTACTTCTTATGACTATAGTCTAACTAATTCTAACTAACCAGTTAACTAATTAATTATTACTGGCTGTGAAGATTCACCAACTTTTATCTACAGGGACACTTTTAATTTTAAAGGGAATTTCACAATTTTTTCCTCTAATTTTATTTCTCCCACCAGGAGATCCTAATATTACTGTTGGGCTAATTATCCCTGGACAAGACCCCAATTTATGTAGTGGTGTTTGATGGTATTGTATGATGGTGATATTACTAAATGTAATTGTATGAGGCCAGCTGTGAAGGCTCCTGAGATAAAATGTAGTTGAGAATTGTCAGAAGGCCTTTCTTGCTACCACTACGACCTCACACTTAATTTTTTTTTTAATGAATGTGGCTACGTAAAGTGTCTAGGGTTATGATATGTAGTGTGGTGTAATAGGTTATAGATATACCCACAGATATTTAACAAGACTAATAATATTAATAAATGTTAAAATACACTAAACTAACTCACGTGTGTAAAATTTTTTGATAAAATTATATTACATTTATTTTGTTCTGGATCAATTTTTTAGGTTGACCAGAACTTAAAAGGATTTAGAGATTATGAAAGAAATGCATGGAATATTATATCATAAATGCAATAGTGTACATATATATGTACTATCCTAGTTAGTTTTATTAAAATGTTCTAGTAGTCATCTACTTGGGAGGATAGTTAATGTTTGTGCTGTTGGGGTGGCCTCATCACACCTGTCTATATTGACTACACAGTGTCCAGAAAATGGTGGGAATTTTTATGAGGGTATTAGTACTACACAGCGTTGGTGAATGTCCAGCAGACCAGAGGCTCACTCATCTTGTAGTTGTAGCTTTGGTGCTGAAATCAGGTGGTCCCACCTCTCCGTGCTGGCGGGCAATAATGGTGGTCTCTGTCACAAGTACTGCACAGATACACTCGAGTAAAGTCACCAACTGAATAGTCACTGCTTTGTTGACAACAGAAACTCACAGCTCTGCAATCAAAGTATGGGCCATGTGTCAAAATCTATTCTCTACCCACGTCTGGACACAACACTGACACAACAACCACATCATACAGACAGGTCAGATCTCTCTGACCAAACAGCACATTTACCATGGTGGTTTTACATCAGATAGATCCTCCCAGACTATAGATTCTGAAAAATATTTATTAGTTTTCTGCCCTAAAAGAGGATAGGTAATATGTTTCATTATTCTCAACACTTGATCTGTCTTGCATAATCCTTGCTGGAGTTTATGTACATTGTTGGTCCCTAGACCCTGACTAGGGCGGGGGGTCTAGAGCAAATCCCTACTTGTTTGTAAGGCTAGATTTCGATATGGCAGTATCAAATCACTCAAACATGAAACAATATTCAAAATATGTAAGGAAATAATTTCAATCTTACCAGATTATGAATAAATAACACAGAATTGCTAGCAAAACTCAGCTGAGCTGCTGGCTATAGTATGGCGTCCCTAAACTTCTTACACTTTCTTTCATATGGAAATCACCACACTTTAAAATCTGTGTCTATCACTGAACAACTATTGAGAAATGACCCCAAATCCGCGTCTAAGCGCCGACAATATGCTTGTCTGTGGCCAATCACTGCCTAGGTCTATTTGAATTCAAATTTCCTACCCTAAAGTCATTTCAGTCATGCTTCAGTCAAGTATGGATGTTTATCTGTTAGTCTGTCCGTCTCTACTTGTGTTTCTACAAAATGTACTTGATTTTTGAACCAACCTTTCTCTCCCCTCCAAAATTTTGTCGTTAAAAGTTATTTTTAGACACAGCCACCACAATATCCCCTCTCCTCCATACCAAGTAGATTTGAACACCTGCGTCTCGAGGTCGTGTTTTTTTGTGCAACTAGCGACACTTTTAGATTCAATACAGTCTGTCGATGATGTGAACAACACTGTCTTTTGTCATTATCTTCAATATTATCTATCCGTCTGTAAAATTAAGAACATATTAGTTCACTGCTCAGAATAGGCCATCCGGCCAGCTAATTTTTATATTCCTAACATTAATATTAAGAAAAAAGTACTTTTTAAATTTTGTAATATTCCAAACATCTGCGTTTTAGCCGCTGAATTCAAATCAAGGGCTTGGTATTGCAAAAGCGTCCAATAAATGACTGTGGCGTAACATATCTATGGTCCCTTCTGTCGAGTTGCTTACTTTTTATGTCAACTTGGGAAACGTGACTTTTCTCCGTTTCCCCCCCAATTGCGTCTCCTTAGCCTTTCTAGTCTCACGCAATCTTTCCAGTCATATTTTTTTCTTTTTATCCGCCGTTCCCCTCCTGTCTAGCGAGTCAATTTTTATGGAGGGTGATGACCCGCGGTCTGGGCGATCATGTACATCAGCAGCCTACGCATTATGTTTTTATCCTTAAATGTTATCTTTGGAGGTATTTCACCGTTGTATCCCTGTCAATTTCACTACAGTTGGTCCCTAGACCCTGACTTGGGCGGGGGGTCTAGAGCAAATCCCTACTTGTTTGTAAGGCTAGATTATGATATGGCAGTATCAAATCACTCGAACATTAAACAATATTCAAAATATACAAAGAAATAATTTCAATCTTACCAGATTATGAATAAAGAACACAGAAATGCTAGCAAAACTCAGCTGAGCTGCTGGCTATAGTATGGCGTCCCTGAACTTATTTCACTTTCTTTCATTTGGAAATCACCACACTTTAAAATACTGTGTCTATCATCGAACAACTATTGAGGAATGGCCCCACTTCTCGTCTGAGCGCCGATAAAATGATTGTCTGTGGCCAATCACTGCCTAGGTTTATTTCAAATTCAAATTTCCTACCCTAAAGTCATTTCAGTCATGCTTCAGTCAAGTATGGATGTTTATCTGTTAGTCTGTCCGTCTCTACTTGTTTTTTTTTCAAAAACGTACTTGATTTTTGAACCAACCTTTCTCTCCCCTCCAAAATTTTGTCGTTAAAAGTTATATTTAGACACAGCTCCCACCAATGTCCCTTCGCTTCCCTACTAAGTAGATTTGAACACCTGCGTCTCAAGGTCGTGTTTTTTTTTGTGCAAATAGCGACACTTTTTATTCCATACAGTCTGTCGCTGATGTGAACAACACTGTCTTTTGTCATTATCTTCAATATTATCTATCCGTCTGTAAAATTAAGAACATATTAGTTCACTGCTCAGAATGGGCCATCCGGCCAGCTAATTTTTATATTCCTAACATTAATATTACGAAAAAAGTTACTTTTTAATTTTTGTAATATTCCAAACATCTGCGTTCTGCCGCTGAATTCAAATCAAAGGCTTGGTATCGCAAAAGCGACCAATAAATGACTGTGGCGTAACATATCCAAGGTCCCTTCTGTCGAGTTCCTTACTTTATGTCAACTTGGGGAAACGTGACTTTTCTCCGTTTCCCCCCCAATTGCGTCTCCTTAGCCTTTCTAGTCTCACGCAATCTTTCCAGTCATATTTTTTCCTTTTTATCCGCCGTTCCCCTCCTGTCTAGCAAGTCAATTTTTATGGAGGGTGGTGACCCGCGGTCTGGGCGATCATGTACTATCAGCAGCCTACGCATTATGTTTTTATCCTTACATGTTATCTTTGGAGGTATTTTACCGTTGTATCTCTGTCAATTTCACTACACATCTCCCCACTTGAAAACATGCCTATGGCAAGTTCCAAAACCAGCGATACACATAGGTAAAATTACTCCTCACGTCTGCCACTACTCTAATTTTGATCACAGGGGTGCCGACTGAGGAAATCTGCACCGACATTCAATTTACGGCTTGCATAAGCGACTGGTTTCAGTTCCCCATCAGGTGAAGATGATCTTTGCAACAAAGCCCCTCCTAGTCCTACATTACTTGCATCGGTTCTTAAGACAAAGTCCTGTGTCAAATCAGGCAGTTTGAGAATAGGCTTGCTAGTGAGTTTTTCCTTTAACTCTTGGAACGCTAGTTCACATTGTGCAGTCCAAATAATTTTATCTGGAAGTCCCTTGCGAGTCAGATCAGTCAGAGGAGCACAAATAGCGTTAAAATTCTTGATGTATTTCTGATAAAATCCGCATAACGACACAAATGATCGCACGTCCTTTTTTGTTTGCGGCCTAGGTGCTCTCTGCAGTTTTTCCAAGTTCTTAGGATCAGGGGTCATATTACCCTGATATACAGTGTGTCCCAAGAATTCCAACTCTTTGCATCCAATACAACATTTTGTTGGCCTAGCAGTTAAGTTCGCCTCCCGAAGTCTATCAAACAACATCTCCAGAGCTTCAATGTGTTTCTTCAAATGTCTCTGTGGCGACGAGAATATCATCCATGAAATTCGTGATACATGGGTTATTCAGGGGATCCAACAATTTGCGCATCATCCTTGAAAACACACTCGGAGCATTTTTCAGTCCGAATGGTAGCATATTGAATTCATAATGTCCATCCGAAGTGCTAAAAGCCAAATAAGGTCTCACTTCAGGCTTCACTGGGATCTGGTAATAGCCTTTACTAAGATCCACCTTTGAAAAGTATTTTGCCTTGTTCAGTCTGGCAAATAACTGTTTTGTGTCTGGTAATGGATCCACTTGTCCTTCTGTGACAGCATTCAGTTTTCCTGTAATCTATGCACAGTCTGTGTTCCCCAGACGGTTTTTCTCAACAAAACGACACTAGAACTAAAAGATGATTCACTGTGCGAAATAATCCCCTCCTTCAACAAAAAATACTCTATTTCTTCCTTCAATGCCTTCTCCTTCGCGAACGGAATAGAATAGGCTCTCATACAGATTGGGTTTGAGTCTACCAGTTTCATGTCATACTGTAGCAAATTTGTATGGCCTGGTTTATCTGTTAATACATCTGTATGTTCCTCCAGAACCTGTTGAACTCTCTCCCTCTGGTTTTTAGTCAGGTGCTTACTGACTTTTACCTGTGCTGCGGTTTCACAAGGATGTAATGGGTATTCATGTGAGGTGAGTGGTTCTTTTTGCATCTGGGTTGCAATAGCCAAGGTCAATAAGGGGGTGCTTTCCTGGAGTGGTCTGTCCAGATACTTCTTTAACAGGTTTACATGATAAACTTTCTCCTTCCCCTTTTTGTCAATTTTATAGATTGTTCTAGACACCTTCTCTAGAACCGTATATGGACCTTGCCAACCAATTTGTAATTTATTCTGGCTTCCGGGTAGTAGAAGCAGCACCTTCTCTCCGACTGCCAGTTCCCTGTCCTTTGCCTTCCTATTAAAATATGCTGCATGTTTCGTCCTGGCTTGCTTCAAATTATCATTTGCCAGTTTCCATCCAGCTTTCAAACGAGTGGTCAGTTCGTTCACGTATTGATACGATGAGGTAACAGTCTCTTCCGCCTTCTCATCTGTCCAGGCCCTTAATAGAGCTTCTAATGGACCTTTTATTGGCCTCCCAAATAGCAGAGTTGCGGGAGCCATCCCGGTTGAACTATGTGGTACCTCCCGGTACGCAAACAATGCGGCGGGCAGGAATTGATCCCACAGATCCGGTTTTTCGTGTGCCAGCTTTCTCAGGATAGAAATGAGAGTCCCGTTGAACCTCTCTACCTGGCCGTTCCCTTGTGGATGGTACGGACTACAATGAAAGTGTCTGGCTTGAAATAGCTTAAAAACTTCTTCCGTTAGTTTCCCCTTGAACTGAGAACCATTATCCGTCAAGATTTGATGCGGGAATCCTAATCGGGTAAATATTGTAAGTAGTGCCTCTGCTACATGTTTTGAATCAATTGATGGCAGGGCTACCGCCTCTCCCCACATAGAACAAGTGTCCACCAGAGTAAGGATGTAACTGTTTCCTCCTCTTGGTCCGAGTGAGAGGTCCTACAATATCCACTGCAACCCTCTCAAAAGGTGTTCCCACTATGGGCATTTCCCCTAGAGTTGCAGGAGCAGTCCAGTGCTTTGGAGCTACCCTTTGACATTCTGGGCAGGATTTGACATATCTTTTTATATCCTCCGTTATCCCTGGCCAGAAGTAATGACAAGCTATACGCTGCCCTGTGGCGCTGATCCCCATGTGACCACTGAAGGGAATCGCATGCCCGAGTTCCATCACTTTATCTCTATATGAAGTGGGAAGAACCAGCTGGTTGTGACCATTTGTTCCAGTTCCGGCCTTCCTGTATAAGAGTTTGTTCTTCATGAAATATTCCCCCTTGCTCGGAGGTGTGTGGCATTTGGGCAATTTTTTAAAACAGGGGCTTGAGTGTCCTATCCTCAGCCTGCGCCTTCCTCATCTCCTCTGGATGAGCATTTATAGGTTCACCTTCTTCCTCCTTCTTCTGTGACCTGGTCTGCACTGTCGCCATGATCACAGGTTTCTCGGGATTCCCCAAGAAGACGTATCTACACCCCAATATCAGAGGGTAGATTGGTTCATCTATCACTGCTGCTCTGATTTTTCCCTCCACATAGCGAGTTTTCACCGTTATCCTTGCGATGGGAAGTGTCATGAGTGGTATGTCCTTAGTCGCCCCTTGTATTTCCACTGTTTCTGGTATACTGACTTGGGTCCACTAGGCTAGACTTCACAACTGAATCATAATCCAAACCTGTATCATAAAGGCACCTTATGGTGACCCCATTACAAATAACATCCTCACAAACTGGGGGGTGATAAGGTTCCTGTTGTCCATTAGGATTAACCTTTAATCTTCGCGTCCCCGACTTCATTGCAGCAATGTTTGAAGGTTTCCTTCTACAAAATTCGGTGTTATGGTTATCCTTCTTGCACCATTTACACCATCTTTTTCCTTGGTTCAACGGTTTTCTTTCATTGAACTTTTGGTCATTGAACTGTGCGTTTCTGTCGCGATAGTCATTTCTTGGCCGCTCAAAGTTTGTCCTACCTTTATTTCCCTGCTCTCTATTATCAAATTTATTAAATTGCTGTGGAGCTTTAAAATTGTCTATGTGCTTCTTTTTAGCACCACTTACCTCTGCCTGAGCTGCCTGATACCTCTCAGCAACATTTAAAATTTCCCCCCAACTTCTCTGCACCTTGTTCCATGAGAAATTTTCTCATGTCGGAGCCATGGACTCTCTCAATTGCTCAATCATGATCATTTCTTTAAGATCTTGGGTCTTCCCCAGAGCCGTCCATTTCTCCAAATAGGTTTCTAGTCTAGCAGAGAATTGGTGGTATGTCTCCCCAGACAACAGTTTGGCATTTCTAAATTTCTTACGATAAAATTCACCATTCTTCTCGTACCTTAATAACAAAGCCTGCTTTAACATGTCATAATTGTCTTGGTCTTCCCTGTTCATTTGGCAAATACTTCATAAGAAGTACCTCTCAATCCCTGTGATAGCTTTAAACTCCACCTCTCTCTCTCTAACCCATATGTAGTAGCTAATAACTCAAAACGTCCTAGGTACCCCTCTATGTCATCGTCTTTTTCAACAAAATGGTCTAAATGAAACCCCATAGCTGAGTTTGAGGCTCCCAGACTGGGCGTAGCATCTGAGGCAAAAGGGCTGGCACCATTTTCAGGAGCCGGCCTTGTAATTCCAGCTCCCTTAGTCGTAATTCGTGCTCCCTTTGCAACCTTCTATCTTCTGCCTCCCTTTCGGCAGTCAACCTTTTTTCTTCTGCCTCCCTTTCGGCAGTCAACCTTTTTTCTTCTGCCTCCCTTTGCTGTCGTTTTTCTTCTGCCTCCATCTGCAGCCTCTTAATTTCTCTATCAGCCTCAATTTGTAACCTCTTCTCTTCAGCTACCTTTCTATCTTCCCTTTCAATATATTTATCACATTCAGCCGTTACATATTGAATTAAAATCTGACCATCCATTCCCATCTCCTTTGCGGTCAGCACAGCAGCTGATCGGAATTTTGCTAGCTCCGCCATACTTTTCAGACAATATAATAATATACAAGCTAAATCTCTAACCAGTAAATACACTAAGTACTTCTTATGACTATAGTCTAACTAATTCTAACTAACCAGTTAACTAATTAATTATCACTGGCTGTGAAGATTCACCAACTTTTATCTGCAGGGACATTTTTAATTTTTACGGGAATTTCACAATTTTTTTTTTTTTTCCCCTAATTTTATTTCTCCAACCAGGAGATCCTAATATTACTGTTGGGCTAATTATCCCTGGACAAGACCCCAATGTATGTAGTGGGTTTGATGGTATTGTATGATGGTGATATTTACTAAATGTAATGTATGAGGCCAGCTGTGAAGGCTCCTGAGATAAAATGTAGTTGTGAATTGTCAGAAGGCCTTTCTTGCTACCACTACGACCTCACACTCAATTTTTTTTTTCTTAATGAATGTAGCTATGTAAAATGTCTAGGGTAATGATATGTAATGTGGTGTGATAGTTATAGATACACCCACAGATATTTAAGCAGACTAATAATATTTAACAAATATTATAATACACTGAACTAACTCAAGAGTGTAAAATTTTTGATAGAATTATATTACATTTATTTGTTCTGGATCAAGTTTTATGTTGACCAGAACTTTTTTTAAAAAAAAAGGATTTTAAAAATTATGAAAGAAATGCATGGAATGTTACATAATAAATGCAAGAGTGTACATATATAAGTACTAGACTAGTTAGTTTTATTAAAATGTTCTAGTAGTCATCTACTTGGGAGGATAGTTAATGCTTGTGCTGTTGGGGTGGCCTCATCACACCTGTCTATATTGACTACACAGTGTCCAGTAAATTGCAGGAATTTTATGGGGTATTAGTAACTAAAAGGCGTTGGTGAACTTCCAGCAGACCAGAGGCTCACTCAACTTGCATATGTAGCTCTGGTGCTGAAATCTGGTGGTCCCACCTCTCCGTGCTGGCGGGCAATAATAGTGGTCTCTGTCACAACGTACTGCACAGATACACTCGAGTAAAATCACCAACTGAATGGACACCGCCTTGTTGACAACTGAAACTCACAGCTCTGCAATCAAAGTATTGGCTATGTGTCAAAATTCTATTCTCTACCCACGTCTGGACACAACACGGACACAACAACCACATCATACAGACAGGTCAGATCTCTCTGACCAAACAGCACATTTACCATGGTGGTTTTACATCAGATAGGTCCTCCCAGACTATAGATTCTGAAAAATATTTATTAGTTTCCTTCCCTAAAAGTGGATAGGTAATATGTTTCATTATTCTCAACACTTGATCTGTCTTTCCTAACCCTTGCTGGAGTTTATGTATATTGTTGGTCCCTAGACCCTGACTTGGGCGGGGGGTCTAGAGCAAATCCCTACTTGTTTGTAAGGCTAGATTATGATATGGCAGTATCAAATCACTCGAACATTAAACAATATTCAAAATATACAAAGAAATAATTTCAATCTTACCAGATTATGAATAAAGAACACAGAAATGCTAGCAAAACTCAGCTGAGCTGCTGGCTATAGTATGGCGTCCCTGAACTTATTTCACTTTCTTTCATTTGGAAATCACCACACTTTAAAATACTGTGTCTATCATCGAACAACTATTGAGGAATGGCCCCACTTGCGCGTCTGAGCGCCGATAAAATGATTGTCTGTGGCCAATCACTGCCTAGGTTTATTTCAAATTCAAATTTCCTACCCTAAAGTCATTTCAGTCATGCTTCAGTCAAGTATGGATGTTTATCTGTTAGTCTGTCCGTCTCTACTTGTTTTTTTTTTCAAAAACGTACTTGATTTTTGAACCAACCTTTCTCTCCCCTCCAAAATTTTGTCGTTAAAAGTTATATTTAGACACAGCTCCCACCAATGTCCCTTCGCTTCCCTACTAAGTAGATTTGAACACCTGCGTCTCAAGGTCGTGTTTTTTTGTGCAAATAGCGACACTTTTTATTCCATACAGTCTGTCGCTGATGTGAACAACACTGTCTTTTGTCATTATCTTCAATATTATCTATCCGTCTGTAAAATTAAGAACATATTAGTTCACTGCTCAGAATGGGCCATCCGGCCAGCTAATTTTTATATTCCTAACATTAATATTACGAAAAAGTTACTTTTTAATTTTTGTAATATTCCAAACATCTGCGTTCTGCCGCTGAATTCAAATCAAAGGCTTGGTATCGCAAAAGCGACCAATAAATGACTGTGGCGTAACATATCCAAGGTCCCTTCTGTCGAGTTCCTTACTTTATGTCAACTTGGGAAACGTGACTTTTCTCCGTTTCCCCCCCAATTGCGTCTCCTTAGCCTTTCTAGTCTCACGCAATCTTTCCAGTCATATTTTTTTCCTTTTATCCGCCGTTCCCCTCCTGTCTAGCAAGTCAATTTTTATGGAGGGTGTGACCCGCGGTCTGGGCGATCATGTACTGGCTCCGACCCTTTTCGGGATCGTCCTTGCCTTGCTCTTGAAACATGCATTCCGAGATACAGCTGAAGGAATATGCCTTCACAACAGGTCAGATGGCCGACTGTTTAACCTCGCAAGGCTGTAGGCAAAAACAAAAATCAGAAGGGTCACTATAAGAGACTTGTTATTCGCTGATGACGATGCAGTCGTCACTCAAATTCATCAGGAGCTTCCCAGAGCTACTCTGGGAAGGTTAAGGCGGCCGGCGTGATGCTGACCACATCACCCCTAGTGTGCCGATGGTCGAGAAAATATGGCCTAACACCATATTCCCAATATTCTTTACGGGCGTGTAAACTGGATCCTTTACCTTATCTTTCAGGGCTTGATGAATCGCTTCACCCAAGCATGCAAGGACTTTGGCCTCACAATAAGTCTAAAGAAAGCGTAAACGCTGGGTCAGGATGTGGACGTTACACCAGTTATCACTATCGATAACTATGAATTGGCAGTGGTGCATACTTCACATACCTGGGGTCTACCATCAACGACAAACTATCTCTGGACACATAAATTGGCAGCCGCATTGGCAAAGCTGCAGTCACTTTTAATAAATATTGCCTGAAAACATACCTTTATGTTTGTCTAATATTTATTTGCTGTTTACAAGCCTCGGGTTTCCTTTCCTTATGGAGTAACTTTTGCCCGCCTCATCCCGCGTGTTTGATTAAACTCCAAACTCACAACGAAGACCAAAGCTGCGGTACATAACGCCTACGTCACCAGCACACTTCTATATGGCAGCGATGGGAGCCGCGCTGGTATAATGGCTACAACGTTGTACTGGCGACCAGGTTTTCAATGTTCAAGCCCGGGCGTCAGCGTTTGAAGGAATGTTTACGATCGGGAATTTGACTGAATAACCTGAACGGCTCCTGCACATAAACCCCCTGTGGATGGGAGGGAGCGAAGCTCCTGACCGGGTTGGAAGGAAAGTCCACTGACCCCCCAGCCTCGCAATGATATGTCATTGGGCCAAAAGGGCTGGAAAGCTCGAGTGCCGCTGGTTAGAAAAAAGAAATATGGCAGCGAGACATAGACAACCTATGCTAAGCAAGAAAGAAGGCTCAATACCTTCCATCTACGGTGTCTACGCCACATCCTCGGCATTTCGTGGAAAGATATAGTGACAAATGTCGAGGTATTGTCACGTGCTGGCCTTCAAAGCATGTATGCACTGCTTAGATAGCGCAGACTACGCTGGCTCGGCCATGTCCGCCGCATGGAAGATGGTCGCATCCAAAAAGATATCTTCTACAGACAGCTCTCAGATGGCAAAAAAAACAGTTAGGCAACTGCAGCTGAGGATCAAGGAGATGTGCAAGAGAGATATGAGGGCACTGAAGATAAATCCAGCAACCTGAGGGGATGAAGCTGCCGATAGCATCAAGTGGCGATGCTCTTTATGGCACCACCTAAGATTAGGCGAAAAGAAGCTCTGACGGCAAGCAGAAAGGAACACCCGGAAAATAAGCAGCTGAGGTCTGTCATCTCAGTGGTGCATTTCCATAGTTAGTTATGACTGAAGGAGCTACTAGTATTATGTTCGAATAAGATTTTTTAAAACATGTTTACAATATTCTACAAAACACATTATTAGGAAGGTCAGATACCAGTGACATTCATTTTTATATATATCATATATATATATATATATATATATATATATATATATATATATATATATATATATATATATATATATATATATATATATATATATATATATATATATATATATGAACTCATAGAAGACGACTCAAGAATATATAATAAAACACGCGGGACTTGATTGGACTCTCCATGTTTGTTAATTTCCTTCTTAGTGTCGATAAAGAAAGAAGATATATAAAATGTGGAGTCATTCAGCCAGTTCGCCCGAACCGGTTATTAAAATGTGCCCGGACTCGAAAAACCGACTGTTGAATTTATTTAGGCTACAAATTTATGTCTTGTTTTAATAATATAACCGTTCTATTCTCCTTCTTTAACAAAAATATAATATACAAATAGATTTTATAAAAATAATTTTCCTCGTAGCTATCTTCTGATGTTAGGTTGATGGAAAATAAGGCCGATGTATGTTAAAAATTAGAATGACAGCCCTGAGTCTAATATTGTGGAATGGAAATAGGCCAACAGCGTAATTCAATAAACACTACAGAGGACATGAAGTCGTGGATAGACATCATCTCCAAAGCCAGTTGGTACAGAATTGAAGAAGAACCATAATCTATTCAAACACTCCAGCTATCCAGCGGCATGCATAGTCCTCGACAGCCTAGATCGGTCTCCCGTCTGACACGTTAGCCCATTCACCAGAGGCCTAGGGTAACCCCGACAGGCATACCTCTCAACGACCTCTAGTCCTCAACCCTTCAACCTTTGCCAGGAAATGACGTTGCTTTAAAAAAAAAAAAAAAAAAAGACGTATTTGGATTATTTTTAGCACATCGCGTAAACTTCCTTTCCTGTGAATGGCTAATATTTATCAAACGCGGCCATATTGCGTATTACTTATTCATGAGCAAACAGGCTGATGGGCGGAGTTTTGTAACCTACTTAATTTTGGTTGGCTGAGGAATGCTAACAGACTGCAATGTCGTGGTTATAATCAAAGGTTTTTGCTCTGCTCATTCGAAAAAAAGCTGGGAATCGAGGAGATATTGGAAACAGGCAGACACGTTTTGTTTGTGTTTAAACACGGTTGTTACTTCACCAGAATAATGTCGGGAAGTAAATAAATGTAGTTTGTATCACAGACACTGAACGTTAAGGATAGAGAAGTTCCCAAGCTTTTTTTCTTGTACAAATCCACAGGTTAAAAGTGGTACATTCATCTGTATAGTTTGTACAGCACATTTCATTTTGACATCATCTACACAGCTTGTATTTTTCTCATCGGTGATTATTTCACGTCACAGCTCTGACATCTGAAACATCGGAAACCGTCCAAAGGCAAGCGTGACTGTAATTTTGAATTTTGCTATTTAAAACCCAGTTTTCGCCCTGGATATTTATCGTGTGAAATATTTGTGATTAGGGCCTATAATTGAGCACTTTTGTTTTTCCTGGTGGACTGGATATAGGGGCCTACCTTTAGCTGTGGTTTTGAAAAATTCTTCTGCTCATTATTTTTCATCAATCGGCAGTTCATTGTATCCACGTTCATATAGCCTATTGCATAATTTAATCCGATAGTGTGAACTTTTATTTCTCATTCTAAATTGTTTGCTGTGTTCAGATGCCTTGCAAAGACGTGTTCAACAATCCAGAACAACGAAGCTAAAGAACGATTCTCCAAGTATTCAAAGACAGCCACGGTTGTACTGTACGATGAATGTTCCACAGATCTCAACGCCAACCCTTCCTCTGTCATAAATTTATTGGTCAAAAAACTAAGGCAAGATGGCTGCCGGGCTTCCTTCCTACTTGGTAAGTTGGATTTTGAAAAATAGCCTACACTGTTAGCCTAATTATATTCGAAGTTTTTATTACGTTTCATTCTCTGTCAATGGCTTATGTCTCTTTGTGGCACCTGTAAAGTATCTTGACAACGTAAATACAAAACGAAACCCGAAAAATATAAATCTTTTAGGCCCTAATATAGAAGAATGTTAACACAGGTAGCCTAAACAGTCAAGGGCCTAGTTTTATCACAAAACTATCGACTAGTTTAGATGGCGACTAAAGGCCTCAAGGGTGGAAATAACGAAAGTGGGGCGTGTGTTCGCTGCGGATTCAACTAAAGATTTCATAGATGCACTAATAAGGGGTAAGAGTTAGGAATCCCAAACCCTTGCTGTAATCCTAACACTGACGACGTGAGAGACTTATTTGGACATAATCGAAGAACGGGTTAAACTGTTTTTTCAACCCGCCTGAAGTGTGGTAAATCATTAGGCCTACGTTACATGAACATATTTCAGAGCAAATCGTCGAGTCAGTCCTCGCACGTCGATCTGCGTTCTTATCTTACGATAACTTGTCATCTAGGTGTAGGCCTAACCAGAGACCTGAACATGTTATGGTCTATCTCTCATATTTCGCTGATGTCGTTAATGGGCCTCCTAAATCAGATTTATAATAAAGTTGATGTTTTATGCTGTTGAACATTAGGCTACAGTAATTTTTAAAATTCAAACGTTTTATTAACTTTATTTTTGTTTCCCATCAATAATGTTTTGAAAATACTCGTGAACCTTGGATCCTGTTCTTATTTATTTTATCTTTTTAATAAAGAAGTTCAACCCATGATGGGTTGTAGTTAGGACATATGGTGTACTAATTCAAGAAAATGCAGTCCAAATGGAGTAAATCTTGGATCCTGTCTGTGTGTTAACAGGGCAGAAAGAGGAGCAAAATAACACTACGCCTATGCCCTAACAAGCATGTCATAAAAGACAACAAAAGGAGGGCTGGGCTTGAGGCTGGCTACCCAGTCCGACAAAACTGTAACCTTAAAACAAAATTTAACATGAACAATCCATCCAAAGTAGGTAATTCATGTAACAGGCAATTCAACTCGGCCATCCAGGAAAGTCAAAGATCCTATGTTACAAAGAAGACATAGAAAGACCTTGAGTGGATGGCATAAGACAGGAAGGCTTAGGTCAGTGGTTCCTGTGGTGAATTAGTTGTTAGTATTGGTTTCAATATTATATTAATGGTATCTGGTGTGAGGTCAGCTATGCAAGTCCCTGAGGTTTATTAAATATAAATAAGTTTACAGGGTACCTGTCTGCTTCCACCACGACCTCACCCGATTATACATCTTCCCCTACTGAAGTGTATTGGTGTGTGTATGTTGTCTAGCAAGTGTCTAGGGTATATGCAATGTGATGAAATGTATGAACAAGACAACAATTACACCTATTACTAATAAACAATGATTAAACAAGTCACTGAGTAAAGTTTGGAATGTAACTTATTTTTTTTATAATTTATTTTCCTGTAGCTAGCTATTCTTCTGCTGACACAGGAATAATCAACTCAACATGATAATGAAATTATTTACTAATTACTTTTATTATTTTAAACTACTGTCCTGAGTCGGTGTTATCCCACAATTACATATGTGTTTCAAGCTGGGAAAATGTCAAGTATTTCTTGCTCCCTAGAAAAGGGTACAAGTTTATTGAACGTTTTTGTTCCTCACTGGTCCGATACCCCTATCTTATGTGAAAACTGGAGAGTGGGCGTGTTTGTGATATCAATTTCCCAGACACGTCTTATCTGCGGTCTCTGCAACCAGCCTGGTTGAAGTATGTATAAATCGCCAGCATCCACCGCCAAGACACGACTATGCTTCTATAGGTCAATCACTGCGTAGACCCTCAGTATTTAGGCCTCACTGCATACTTTAAGGACAGGGTGTTAGGTCAACCTGGGCTCACTTTCACTCGTAGATGAAACTCTGGAACAATACAAATGTGTCCCCACTCAGCATCAAATAATCCTCTCTCTTTCATTATCTAACCATGGCATATCATCGGACATCAGTAGGGTAACTAAACATTTGTTAAACGTTCTCAATTTGTGGTACCATCAGGATACCCCCTTCTGGATAAATGAACTTTCAACCCCGTTTGACATTTCCTTTGCATAATGGTAAAGACATTATTTATTGCATAATAATGATCACTCAGTCCAGTATGACAATCCACGGTGACAAGGCTGATGATACCCAGAAATCATTTCCTGGGTTATTCAGAAGTGACATAAGTATTTTGTCATATCAAATTTTTCCCAGCTAACTCCCCATATATATATGTCCAGTCTCTTTTTAGGTGGTTTACATAATACACGCCCTTCTCACTGCAGGACTCGCTTGGTACTATCTAATACCATGAGATCAACTACATGTGTAGGCACTCTAAAAAAACCCCAAGTAAATGTTTAGGCCTCACCATACTTTAGTCGACAGGTGGGGTTAAGGTCACCCTGGGGATCTCTCTTTCAATCGTAGATATGATACTCTGGACAAACAATAAAATGTTAATATAAAGTTTCACTTCATTACCATCTAATTATTCTCAACTTTCCTACTTCCTATTCTACATGCAATAGGGCCATCAGACTTCATAGCTGCTATGGCCAGATATTACAATTAGTTAAACGTTCTCATTTGGTTGGTAGACCCTTCTGCCTTAATAACATTCGAAACAACCACCGTTTGAATTTTCCTTTGTAAAGGAAAAATCAATTTACATCTATTAATATATCAATACTATTGTCATCTGTATACTCTCCGGGTGACGTTTCTGATATGAAAGACGGCTACAGTTATATCTTTCTGGTCTTATGAGTCATATCACAACTGATTTCCGTGTTTTCAAATAAATACTAATCTCCTTGAAAAATCCCCAATGGCCGTAAGGACTTCCTGGTCCTTCGGGGCTTTTTTCCTTTTACACTGAAACCAGGTTAACCTACAATTCCTACGGCAAAAGCTGACAATTCAAACATATGTCTATCTGCTTCTGTTCCAACGTTCTTAATGTTTGCTTATCATTGAGTGAATAAATGTTTCACCCTTTTATCATACAGATTCTTATACCATCCTCCAATGCGTTGCGATCTCTCTATTTACACTATCTAATACATAGATTATTCATATTTACCCCACATGCTAAGAACACCTGGTATACACTCAGTGTTGTTGACATTGAGCGGACTTACAGACTGGCTACCCAGATTTACCCAACAACAATGTTTCTCCCTCTGCCTACTGATCCCTAACAAAACGTACGTGTACATACAATTTTTCATAATCAAATGATACGGACTCTTAAACCCTTATATTTTGAGTTTTTTTATTTTAAACTGAACCTATCCAGTCACTAACAACTTAATAGCCACAACGGTCACGATTAGCTTGAATAGCGTGTCCATATAAAACAAAACACCTAACATACCTCAAATTACAGTGACAATCACTTACACCTTTATCCCCAACTACCTGTATATCCACTTAAACCGACTCCACCACTCCTCCCCCCTACACCCAACCGTCTTCTGAATAAAGACAAACTTCAAAGTTTCAAACTACTGTTCAAATGATAAATCACCTCGCCCACCTCACTTACAGGTAATCCTCGCATCGGGCATTACACAAAACACAGAGAAACCCCATATTTAACTTTTTTGTCTTTCTAAGAAGACACTAACCCCTTTCGCTACCCCATAATGCTGTGTAACAACACATATACAATGCCTCTACCCCCGTAACGGCAAAATCGTTTAGAGGTAGGAAGAGTCGAGTCGTTAACCCTTCCCTCTTTCGACTGAGCTATTTTACAACTTCGCCTTAATCCAACGTTGAAAGTTACGGTCGCAAAATTCACATTTTGTGTTCTTACAAGATTAGTCACGCTACAAAAACCCCTCCGCCTTCATATGTCCAGAACGCGGCCTATGACAGAACATAATCAAACCCTCCTTCACGACTAAACTTCCCTGATCTCAGCTACCAAGAAAATATTATCTCTACGCAGAGCCAAATAGCGTAACATATAGTACTCATATTCGTTAACCAGACGGGTGGGACATATCGTTTTCCCCTTTCCCCTGTCCCTTTTCCTGGTCCCTTCTGTGTGTTTTTCAATTGGATTTTCCCTGCCTGCTAGGTGGGGTCATGTTCTAAATAGAAGTGAAGGCGCACTAAAAAACACACAAACTCAAGAAAGTGGAGCTCTACGAGGCGTAGGCTCTGCATTTGAGCGGCTGTCTAGAGCTAAGAAGCCTCTCGTGGCCTGCAGCTGTAGAGTCATGGCCCGTCAGACCTCTTCAATCCTAGAATGCTATTTCACGTTATGTTAACGAAACAGCTGCAAGTGTTTACTTGCCGTTGTCGTTAATGCCTAAAGCTTAGCATATCACAGTATTCAACCATTTCTCCTTCTTTGAGTCTGCTCAACGGACATGGTCCCTGAGAATATTAGATGTTCCTTCAAAATTGGTACGTTGATGAGGAGTTGATCTATATGTGTGATATCTTGAGTTGGTGTGGGGATCCAATAATTTTCCTGATCATAGCCTTCAATAAATCACTCGGGGGACTATCCTCTAATTCAAAAAGGCAAAAAATGGAGGCACTCTGCTCCTCCGAAATGTTCACAGCAAACAATTGGTCTGATCTCAGGGCTTGATTGAATGTGGAAACACCCTTCTAATAATATAATATTCATAATGTGTGCCACTCAAAAATGGAGGCCATATTCACCAAATATATCTCCGAACCTACCGACCAATTTGGTGAATGAATAAGATAATATGTAGGAAATGAGTTTCGTGCATCATGAATCAATTTCTCCCTTATCTTTGCTATAATATCGTACGGGTGGGTGATCTCTCGTCATCAAGGGTGGTCGATCAATACCTTCCCTTGGACGGATGTAGGTCGGGTGACTACCCAATGTCACCAGTGCCCCACTTTTCATGCTAAATTAATAGACCATAATTGTGAAGCGCTGTGAGCATTTTCCGGATTGCTCACTCGTCCACTCCCCACTTTTCTTCTAACAGTTTGTTTCGGGTTCAAATCTGGCGGGTTATCTTCAATATTAATTTCAGCCAGTTCCCTAACTGCGGCTTCAAACTGAGCCTGGGTTGACTGGTCTGAGTTTCTATTTTCTCTGGATGCCCTTCTCAGAGTTGCTAATCTAAATATTTTCGTGAAAAAAACTGTTGGTGGGAAGGTGGATACCTATCCTCTAATGTCAACCCTTATTATTTTTCACTTGTTATTTTTTAGGCCCATATGTTTCAGGAATGCTTGGCTGGGCATTCTGATTATGATTTTCCCAACTTGGGGAATGTACCTTGACTACATTTTTCAATCAGGGCCCCCACAAATTGCGCTACATATCCAGCAGCTACTTGGGGCAGTAATATTTTTTCCGATGTCCTTTAGACGTGTGGTTCCATTCCTTCTGGTGTCACACCGTCGGGTACAACAATGAGCTTGTGCCATCACTTTTTCCCTGTAGGGGAATTGGCAATACCAACTGTCCCTGATGTTCTTTGGATCCTGCTCCTAGCCTTCCTGAAGATCAGTCCCTCCTTCAAATAAAATTGTCCTTTCTTATGGTGTGCAATGGCTTGTTGGCAATTTGTCAAAGCAAGGTTTTTTAATGTTTTTATCCTTTGCCTGGGCCTTTCTCATCTGCTTATGAGAATAAACTAGTGGTGGTAGGTTCCTCCTCCGTTCTACTAGGGGTCGACCTAACCTGAAGCGTGGCCATTACCACAGGTTTTACCGGGCTTCCTAGAAAAACATATTTACTTCCTAACACCAGCGGGTAATTAGGGTCGTCACACACGGCTGCTCTGATCACTCCTTCCACGTACCTTGTCTCTACATTGATCTCGGCTACTGGAAGTGTCATGGTGTCTATTCCCTTTACGGCCCCTTGTATCTCCACTGTCTCTGTGGTATACTGTTCAGGGTGCACTAGGGTTGCACTCACAACTGAGTCATATTCTAAACCTGAATCGTAAAGGCACCTAACCTTGGCTCCATTACATGTCACTTCTTCACAGATGGGGGGATGTTGAAGATTAATATGATTCTCTGTCAGTTTCTTCCTCCCCTTGTCCACTGTTATCATGCATGCCGCGTGATATGGAGGAACTTTCCTACCACAGTCAATAGTATTATGATTATTCATCCTACATACTTTACAATATTTCCCTTCTGGTTTGTAGGGTCTCCTTTCTCTGAAATGCGAGTTTCTATCTCGTTGGTCAAAACTTGGCTTATCATAATAGGCTTTACCCTTATTAAACTTATCTCTGTGTTCATAGTTAGGTTGATTTTGGTTTTGTGGAGCTTTATTATGGTCTATAGGCTTCTTCTTTAAACTTGCTATCTCAGACTGGGCTGCCTGATATCTCTCAGCCACATTTAAGATCTCCCCCAGCCTCTCAGCACCCTGTTCCGTGAGAAATTTTCTCAGGTCCGGAGCCATGGACTCTCTTAACTGCTCAGTCATTATCATTTTCCTTAAACTTTGGTTTTCCCCCAGAGGAACCCATTTCTCCAGGTATGTCTCCAGGCGTGCAGAGAACTGGTGGTAATTTCTCCAGTCAACAGTTTTTGCATCCCTAAATTTCTTTCTGTAAAATTCACTGTTTTTCTCATATCTAACTAGAAGAGCTTGCTTAAGAATGTCGTAGTCATCCTGATCATCCTTGCTCAGTTTGGCGAAGACCTCATAAGAGGTTCCCCTAAGCCCCTGAGATACCTTCATACTCCATCTCTCTTTCTCTAGTCCATACATAGTAGCTAACCTTTCAAATCTAGATAAAAATGACTCAATATCATCATCTTTTTCTACAAATGGGTCCAACTGGAACCCCATGGCTGAGGTTGAGGCAACCTGGCCTGCAGCAGAGTCGGAGGTGGATGAGCTACTTCCATTATCAGGAGCATGGCCTTGTAACTCCAACTCCCTTAGTCGCAGTTCATGTTCCCTTTGGAGTCTTTTATCTTCTCTCTCAGCCTCCAATCTCTTTTCTTCTTTCTTGGCCTCAGCCTCAAGCTTCTTCTCCTCCAACTGCAGCCTCTTGATCTCAGCCTCCCTATCAGCCTCTAATTTCTTAAGCTCCCTAGCATCCTCTAACAAAATTCTCTTCTCCTCAGCTAATCTCTTATCTTCCC
The DNA here is from genome assembly GCA_024509875.1 of Oreohelix idahoensis. Lineage (NCBI taxonomy): Eukaryota > Metazoa > Mollusca > Gastropoda > Stylommatophora > Oreohelicidae > Oreohelix > Oreohelix idahoensis. Next base: position 462,132 of record JAMPIV010001523.1, read on the forward strand.
TTTCCATATACTTATCGCACTCTGAGGTCACATACTGAATCAGAGCTTGCCCATCTAAATTCATTTCCTTTGCAGTCTGCACAGCAGCAGATCTGTATTTAGCCATATCCGCCATTTTATAGTTACCAATATGAAATACTATCCACTACCTTAACTAATTAATCAACTCTAAACACAAGACAAAGGGCAATGATATCTCAAAACACTCTCAGATTATTTTTACTATTATATTTTACAAATACTGGGACTAGTGACTCACTTAATGTAGGGTACTAAGAAACTATAAAATCCCGGAAGAGCGTCCCAATTTATGTGGTGAATTAGTTGTTAGTATTGGTTTCAATATTATATTAATGGTATCTGGTGTGAGGTCAGCTATGCAAGTCCCTGAGGTTTATTAAATATAAATAAGTTTACAGGGTACCTGTCTGCTTCCACCACGACCTCACCCGATTATACATCTTCCCCTACTGAAGTGTATTGGTGTGTGTATGTTGTCTAGCAAGTGTCTAGGGTATATGCAATGTGATGAAATGTATGAACAAGACAACAATTACACCTATTACTAATAAACAATGATTAAACAAGTCACTGAGTAAAGTTTGGAATGTAACTTATTTTTTTTATAATTTATTTTCCTGTATCTAGTTATTCTTCTGACACAGGAATAATCAACTCAACATGATAATGAAATTATTTACAACTAATTATTTTACAACTGTCCTTGAGTCGATGTTATCCCACAATTACTTATATGTTTCAAGCTGGGAAAATGTCAAGTATTTCTTGCTCCTAGAAAAGGGTACAAGTTTATTGAACGTTTTTGTTCCTCACTGTCCGATACCCTATCTTATGTGAAAACTGAGAGAGTGGCGTGTTTGTGATATCAATTTCCCAGACAAGTCTTATCTGAGGTCTCTGGAACCAGGCTGGTTGAAGTATGTATAAAACGCCAGTCTCCACTGCCAAGACACGCTTCTGCTTCTATAGGTGAATCACTGTGTAGGCACTCAGTAGTTAGGCCTCACTGCATACTTTAAGGACAGGTGTTAGGTCACCTGGGCTCACTTTCACTCGTAGATGAAACTCTGGAACAATACAAATGTGTCCCACTCAGCATCTAATAATCTCTCTCTTTCATTATTCTAACATGGCAATATCATCAGACATCAGTATGGTAACTAAACAATTAGTTAACGTTCTCAATTTGGTTGGTACCCCCTTCTGGATAAATAACTTTCAAACCCCGTTTGACATTTTCCTTGATAAAGGAAACATTTTACATTAATACTATCAAGTCATGTACAATCACGGTGACTTGCTGATGAAGACGGCCAGTAATCTTCCTGGTCTTATGTCATAACACAACTTTTTCTTTTCATCATAAATATTTAATTTTCTTTTCTCCCCATATGGCCGAAAGCCTGTCTGGCTTTTCTATACCAGGTTAATACAGTTCCTAACAACGCTGTGACACAACACAGAGTTTAATGTTAGCTTCCCTCCAGATAAATGTTTCCCCTTTTAGGTTCATACAGAGTCGATAATGCATACATGATACAAATGACAATATAAATGTTAATATAAAGATTTTCATATTTACCGCAATCAAAGAAACTTTATACACTAGGTTGTTGAATAGGGCGATACAGATAGCTGCTATGCAGAATTAGCAACCAAGACAGTACTCTTGCCTTGTCTCTAACAACAACGTCTTTAGTGTAAGAAATTTTTCATCTAGTGGCCCCCTATACCCAATACTAATTGGTTTTATACAACCCTTAGTCTATTACACTACAGCCAACCAGAGGCGGTTAGTGAATAGCGTTCCTTTTCAAAAAAAAACTGACCTTAAATATTCAAATTAAGGACTCCTTCCCCTTTACCCACCTACGGGCAAAACTGAGCAAGTCCATCTGTCTATCTGTCTTCTGTCCAACTTCTTTATTTCTTAATAGTTTTAAATTCTTATACATACTTATTAATCCTGCTGTTATCTATTCACAGTCAGTACATATTTATTCTTTTATGTCTTTCTAAGGCCTGGTATCGTTTTTATTTCCTACAACGCTTCAATTAAAACATTTTCTCTCCTATTCCCTTTCGTACGGCATTTTCAAAAAAGATCGGTCGTTAACCTTAATTTTTTCCTTTTATTTTAAACTACCTTATCGGACGTTAACCTTACGGCGCCACGTCACATTGCGTGTGTGTATATATATCGTCTGCTAAAACCAGCGTGTGAATATATGTCCAGAACGCGGGTCGAGAAAAATTCAAACGCCCTTCATGGTATCGCATTTCTGGCACAAGAAAATATTTAAATCTCAAAGCCAACGCTAGCAAAAGTGTATAATGTTAACCCGCGGCAAATCGTTTAGGCCCTTACTTCGGTATGCAAATTGAACGTGCGGTGGAATTAAGCGTTTGTTCTTACAGATTTCACTACAGTTCCCAAACTTTTTAAAATCTGGGATGCACTTTCGAAATGAAAATTTATTTTGCACCACACCAAATTTTGTATAAATAAGAAATACCGTCAAAAACAAAAAAATCAACTCCTAGCAGTGCTTTATTCATAACATAGAACACAACTACTTTATAAAATGAACATGAGACATCCAGAAGGTATAAAACATTACAGCTACATTAAAACATGATTCATTTACAAATTATACAAATTCATTGTGTGGGCTTGTTTTTGTCATGTAATCTCATTTATATTGTGTCTTCTTTTAGACAAACTCTCATCAACACAAAAAAGCCTTTCTCTTTTCTGGTCTTTGGTATTTGTCAGAGTTGAAAATCCCTGTTCACAACAACTTACTTACTTAGTCGTTCCCCTTCTACCGTGAGGTGTAGAGGTTTGGAAGAGAGAGCGCCAGGCTATTCTATCAGCTGTCTTCCTCCTGGCCTGGTTCCATTCCAGTCCTCGGTCCTTCAAAGATTGTCTAATGTTGTCCTCCCAGCGGACTCTGGGTCATCCTCGGGGTCTGGATCCTTGGCTCTTTGTTTCCCATGCTTGTCGTGGTAGCCGATCTTCTCCCATTCTGCAGACATGGCCAAACCATCTTAGTTGGGACTGTTCTACTTGGGTCTGCAGGGGGTAGGATTTAAGGCCTTGACGTATCGTCTGGTTGTGTACCATGTCTCTTCTGTTACTTCAACCACCTTCCTCAGATACCTCATTTCTGAGGTTTGGATCTGGCTTTTATGGGTTGTAGTCATTGCCCATGACTCGCATCCATATGTCAAGACTGGGACATAGGTGGAGCGGTATACAGCCATCTTCGTTTTCTTACCAACCTCTCTCTTGCTGAGGAATCCTCGATTTATGGCCTGAAAAAGTCTCCCAGCTACTACTTTTCGAGTGGCCAACTCTTCTTTGATGCCTCCCTTTCGGTCTATAATAGCTACGAGGTATTTAAAGTGGTCGACCTACTACAGGACCTGTTCTTCCAGCTTAATCTGATGTTTTCTTTCTTCTCGTGATATCACCATGGATTTTGTTTTAGAGCTGCTTATGACCATCCCTCTCTTCTCCAGCTCTTCCTTCCAGACTTGCAGGTTGGATTGGCAGGTTGGATTGTCGTACAAAACTGTAGAAGAATGGATAAAACTCTTGAAGACATGCACAGATAGGGCCTACTGTTTCTGGTTGTATATCCAAAAAGAGTCCAGTGGCATACTCTTGTGTTTCGATTTCAATGTGCGATGAATCGAAATGCAGGCCTATTCCTCCTCACCTAATGTCAGATCTGAACAGTTGGAACTCGCAAAAGGGATCTCTAACCCAGTCAAATTTTTTAGACAACGATGGGAAGTACTGATCAATCTTTTCTACCAGTGTTGCAGATGTTCCTGTATGAGGCCGTACAATTCATTGCTCGTTTTAAAAATGTTTTTTTTTTGTTTTTTACATTCTTGATTGTCTACAAGCCTTGATCTTCCCGCCGCACCGTTTGGGAACCACTGACTTAGGTGAATAGCTTCTATCATTCAAACCCTTTCATCTGTCTGGCAAGCATGGCCTTGAACAATTTATTGTCACGCCTGCCAATCTGGTGCTGTCCATTCAAGGTTTCCCCATGTTTTCTATCCCCTTTATGACTATGTCTAATTTTTTTCCCATGTCTTATTTGGTCACCCTCTATATATTGTACCATGAGGGTTCCAGAAAAGGACTGCTGTGTAATGCTATCGACTGGTTGTTCTCATTGTTTGAGGTTGCTTTATATAAATTTTATATATATATATGAGATAGAGAGAGATGGTAGAGAAATGGGAAATAAATACTTATTTAAATTTGCATTCCCAGACAGAAGACTGTTTTCCTTTCATATTTGAATGTCATGGAATCCGAATTTAGACAATTAATATTTTTATTAACAGTACATGAATGTTATTTATACTTGACATACAAACAATTTAACACAAGCAAAGTAACCAAGTTTGGAGCAGAGAACGAAGGTTTGGTGGAGGGTGGGCTATCAGCAGAAACATAGGGCAACTAAATTATAACGGTGTGGCATCTGACATAATTTATGTCGGTAATGTGTGTGTCAGCGCACATATGTGAGTTAGCCAATGTGTGCTTGTGAAACAGTGAGAACTGCCACAATAATGTAGCAAGGACACAGCAAAAGTTGATTTTTATCCGCTTCTATACAGTCACATTCAATGCACGCTTGGAAACTACAAATTGGGTCAGTATTCTAATAGGTGACAACAAATAAAACAGTTACTGTAGACTTTCAATAAAACAGACACGTCCAAAGCAGCAGACATAACAGTTGAAATTTATCCCAATTCAAGGCATAACATTTTATTTTGTGACATTGCTACAGACTATGGTTTTAAAAATATGATAATGAGAATTCCAATCGTAAATCTGAGGTAGTATGAAAATGGATTTACTGAAGATGTTTATTAGCTCCTTTTTTAAATAAAAAATATGAGTTTAGAAGGCGCACTCTGTTGAACCTAGACACCTGGTCTGTTGGTATATTAATATTAGGGTGCAAGTCTAAATATAAAAGATGCTGTGTTCTGGATTAATATCCCGTGTTAGTAAATAAGTAGAACGGAGCCATGTCTACAGGAAGCATGTACCATATCGCGTCGTGTTATTAACATTTCCTATTTCCGTTCCCAAAAAAAAAAAAAATACATGGCGGCGACGACCACTGCAGCTAGTTCCCTGCCTGTAGAAAAGTATTCACTGTTCTCTGGCAGTGATGTTTTCTGTAGCAATCTGTTTACATAAGGCTGACAGTCCTATGCATAACCTCACATTAGTTATCATTTACATAACCTCACATTAGTTATCACTTACGACACACATGAGGGATCAGTAGGCTAGTTAGTTCAGTTCTTTCTCCTCCCCCCCCCCCCCCCCCCCCCCCCGGTACTTCATGTACGCCACACATGAGGGACCAGTAGACCAGTTCTTCCCGGGTACTTCAAGTATTAGTGCAGTATTATTGTCTCTATCAATGTTAACGATGTTGCTAGACCCATAAACATGGCCACCAGAATTGCTAGTAAATGGCTCCAGTTTGTATGCTTGTGGCTTAATTTATAATTGTTTAATTTTTTTTTTTTTTCTATAACCAGCGGCACTCGAGCTTTCCAGCTCTTTCTGCCCAATGACATGTCATTGCGAGGCTGGGGGGTCAGTGGACTTTCCTTCCAACCCGGTCAGGAGCTTCGCTCCTTCCCATCCACACGGGATTTATGTGCAGAAGCCGTTCAGGTTATTCAGTCAAATTTCCGGTCGTAAACATTTCTTCAAACGCCGACGGCCGGGTTTGAACCATGAACACCTGGTCGCCAGTACAACATCGTAGCCATTACACCAGCGCGGCTCCCTAATTGTTTAATCGTGGCATTTTTTGGCGTGTGTGGGGGAGGAGGGGTGGACAACCCCCCCCCCCCCCCCCCCCCCCCCCCCCCCCCTTTATTTGCATAACGTAAACCTGGCCTCGCCGACTGGGTGTAATGTTTCAGTCAAAAAGAGATCTATTTTTAGCCTTACTGGGAAATCTGGTAAACTTATATTTATTAAAGTTTATAATCTTAAATATCTGATTATGCAATAACGCCGCGGTGGCCGAGTGGTTAAGGCGTTGGACTTATGATCCAATGGGACTCTGTCCCGCGTGGGTTCGAACCCCACCCGCGGCGATGTGCTTTTTTTGTCCGTTTAAAATTGACGAATTCCATCAATGGTTTCCAAAAGTTCTATTAGTAAGTTCTAATAAATGTGGAATTTTGCAAGGAAACCTTTTTAATGGGTCAAATCGGTGGATTGAATTTAGTAAAAAAAATTTGTCCCACCGTAATGAAAAGAGAATCAATCGAGAACATCCTGATGCCGGGAAAAATATATAGCAAAGAAATTAGAGGAAGACAAAGGGAAAAGATAATGGATATTCTGTCAGTATGGCTAGGGAAAAGATCAACACTAGAACTGACGGAGAGCGTACAAATAAAAATCGAGAACAGCTGAAAGTCTGATTATGGTAGGACTTAACCGCAGTGGTCGAGTTGTTAAGTATAACTTTATTATACTGTTCAATCTTTGATCCCTCGCAGGTTCGAACCATGCCCACGATCCCCCTTCCCCCAACCCAAAAAAAATTGAATTAACTATTTTCGGGTATAGTTACCAGAATTGTTGTCACATGGCATGTAGCGAGCAGAACATGATATGGCATCTCTTTCTTTCTCTCTGTCACTCACACACACTCGCCATGGACGTACTTAAAGTCAAACACACCTTAATCATTGCATGGTAAATTTTTCTCTTATCAGCTCTTATCAATGGGTGAGCTAATCGATTTTCCCCCCTATACCCCCTTGCCTGCTGTATGTGTGCGCTCGCGCGCAACGACCTTTATTTTTATTAACAAAACCCGATCTGACTGGCTGGTATTGGCTTTTGTAAGCTCTGGCCTGGTTAAAACGTTTTAATAGTTTCAGGGTTTCGCCGTTTTAGTAGTGGCATGTTAGCAGTTCTTATCAAGGCTAGCCTTTTCCAGGCTTCACCGTGCTAGCTGTGAGTCACATGTAGCCCATTTCATGGCTTAGTATTTATGATAGCTGCACTTCATTTGACACAGCTCACTTAATGTTGAATGTCAGTTGCGCTCTGGTGTAACAGACGATTTCAGTAGGGTAAGGGGGTGTGTGGGGGAGGAGAGAGGGCACCGTTGACCAGGTATCTTCCCAGCACTTATACAGTGCCACTTTGCATATATGCATATGAGCGTTTATGAATGCAGACGTTATGTATGTTTGATTAGAAGTTTAGTTGCTAAGCCACATCGTCGCTGTAAGGGGACTTATTGTTAATATCATCAATTTGGCATCTTTCTCCAGTTATCAGAATAACCTGCGATATTTTGATGTAATTTTTCCCTACACGATTATTGATTACTGTATCGTTTCCCGTATGTTTACTGTACATAACCTTGAAAGACAAATCCAGATTCTATCGACCTACATCTGTTCTCAGGTGTCAAATATCAGTTACTACAAATTAGTGGGACATGCTTTACTCATTAGTCGTCACTGGCGACATTGATAGCAATAAATACTTCACTCTCTGATCTCTTCGTTTTCTTTTCTCTCCCCCCCCCCCCCCCCCCCCCCCCGTTTTTTGCAGTTCTCACTATTTCAATTTTACAAATGATCTTATTTTCTAGTTAGTCTGTTAAGTCACAGTGGAACATTAGCCCTTAACTGGTGCATGCTAAGTTCTCTTTCTTCTGCCAGCTGTTTTAACTCTCTGCCTCTCTCTTTCACAAAATGATATTACCTTTAAAAGTGATTTTCCCTTTAGTGGGTGTGAAATCTGGTAGCAAGATCATGCTGTATTCTATCCAACTTTATATGGACACCTGACTCGTGATCTGAGTTATTGAAACTAGTCACACCACCTGACAAAGCTGAGGCAAAGTATAGTGTGATCTCTCATACTCTACGGCAGTATTTTCTGTGGGGATACCTTGACATTTTCTTGGCTTTCACACATGGCTAAATCTTTATAACAATGGTGCTGTTTCTGTCTTATACAGGTGGCTTTTCCACGTTTGAAGAGAGGTTCCCAGAATATTGTCAAAGTCTGGACCATGAGAGCAATATTATAGGGCTGTGCAACTTAAGAATATCAGATGAGCCCAAATTCAGCGAGACTGACCACGTGTCGACGTGCAGCACAACCAGCCCAATAAATTGTCCATTCCCAGTTCAGGTGTTGCCTTACCTATACCTGGGCTGCGCCAAAAACTCGGCGGACTTGTGTCAGTTGAAGAAATACGGCATTACCTACGTTCTAAACGTCACGTCAAATGTGCCAAATATGTTTGAGAATGAGAAGAACTTCAGGTATCTACAGATACCTATCTCTGACCACTGGTCGCAGAATTTATCTTCGTTCTTTCCTCAAGCAATCCAGTTTATAGGTGAGTATCATAGCAGCTGTCAGTGTTTGTGGTTGTTGTTTTACTCAGTGTACGAACACGGGTTTATAGAGGGAAACCTGAGTGTTAGTAGTAAATACTGAACCGAAATGTGGTAGGTGGTTGTGCAGTCGTTATAAGAGAGGAATAGATTGGACCCAAAAAAAATAGTGACAAGTGAAAGGCGATTGGGGAATTCTGTGATTCCAACAGACATTATCAGAACCTGGCTGCGAGGATAAACTGTGACAGGACGTATGACTGCTAGTCAACTTTACAAACACAATCTTTTGTCCAGGGAGAAGGTGCACCACAACAGTAGAGACAATGAAGTGCAGCTAATTTAAATGTATTCATCAAGGAGCATTAGGTCTTCAACAAACTTATGGCAAGTCTTCCTATCTCGTGCCATCAACAAACTTATGGCAAGTCTTCCTATCTCGTGCCATCAACAAACTTATGCCAAGTCTTCCTATCTCGTGCCATCAACAAACTTATGCCAAGTCTTCCTATCTCGTGCCATCAACAAACTTATGCCAAGTCTTCCTATCTCGTGCCATCAACAAACTTATGCCAAGTCTTCCTATCTCGTGCCATCAACAAACTTATGGCAAGTCTTCCTATCTTGTGCCATCAACAAACTTATGGCAAGTCTTCCTATCTCGTGCCATCAACAAACTTATGGCAAGTCTTCCTATGTTGTGCCATCAACAAACTTATGCCAAGTCTTCCTATCTCGTGCCATCAACAAACTTATGCCAAGTCTTCCTATCTCGTGCCATCAACAAACTTATGGCAAGTCTTCCTATCTCGTGCCATCAACAAACTTATGCCGAGTCTTCCTATCTCGTGCCATCAACAAACTTATGGCAAGTCTTCCTATCTCGTGCCATCAACAAACTTATGCCAAGTCTTCCTATCTCGTGCCATCAACAAACTTATGCCAAGTCTTCCTATCTCGTGCCATCAACAAACTTATGGCAAGTCTTCCTATCTCGTGCCATCAGATCAAGGTTTTCTTCATGTCTGTCTCCAATTCTCTTCTCCATGTATTCTTTGTTCTCCCTCTACCTCTCCTACCCTGGGGATTCCAGAACAAGGCCTGCCTGGTAATGTTATCAGTAGGTTTCCTCAGTGTGTGTCCTGTCCATCTCTAGCGTCTTCTTCTCAACTCTTGTTCCACTTATGGTTTTTTTGTCATCAGTTCCACATGAATGATTTTGTCATCAGTTCCACATTAATAATTTTGTCATCAGTTCCACATGAATGATTTTGTCATCAGTTCCACATTAATAATTTTGTCATCAGTTCCACATTAATGATTTTGTCATATCACTTTAATCCTTCTACTCTGGCCCCGGTAACACACGGGTGGTCTAAATGTATACAAAATATAAAACACAACTTGGTACCAGTCAGTAAATGAAAATTGCTGTCAGAAATACAGCGAGGACACATTTATTTTGCCTTCTCTGTTGACAAGCTGAATATAGCATTTATTACCTTTTGGAGTTGTCTTTCTTGACAAGTTTAATTTAGCATTTATTACCTTCTTTTGTTGATGAGTACGTTGTTACCTAATGGTGTTCTCTTTGTTGGTGAGTTGCATATATCATTTTTTATTCCTGTTGTTGTATTTGTTGGTGATGTGTTTATAGCAGTTCTCGTTTGGTGGTGAGCTAAAATTAGTGCTCGTTTTTTCATTTTTTAAAATCTCTACTGCTACAGTTATAGTAGTTTCTTCGCGAACGCTGTGAGTAACAATCTCAGTTACTTGCATGTTTCGGATGGAGTTCGCATTTACAGAATCAAATGTTTACTGTCCGAATGTGAGGTGTGCTGTGAAAACATGCCTTCATGTGACATGTGTCTACTGACTTTGTAGACGTAGTTCAGTGTCATGTATTGCGTACAGTATGTGACAGTTTTCTTGAACGTGAAGTAGTCACAACATGCGATCTATTAGTCAAAAAGACCAGACGCTAGATCAGCCTCTGTTTTGTCTTAGTAATAAATGTGATTATCTCATTCTTTCGCAATATAGCCAGCTAACAATAAGTCATTCTTTGTTTCACGAGCGAAAGCCTTGAGGCAGATTTGGGGGGGGGGGGGGGGGACGTTAGTTACTGTACAAGAAAGCTGGGAGAGGAAATGTCCGGGGGGGGGGGGGGGAAACAAAAACATCTGGGAATAATTTGAGAGGGGTGAACAGGAAATGGGTGTGGAATAACATGAGGAGAATGGTTAAACATGATGCTGTCTCGTGTGGTTAACGCAAGAGGCATGTAATGGAATGTCTAATAAGGTTGAACGCCAGCCGTGTGAGAGTAACGTGAGACTTAATTGGCTGGTGCTTTCTTGTTAGTGTTTGATAGATACAATGTAGTATGTTAACTCATTTCATGCCTTACGCATAGGCGTTCAAAAAACTGACGTGAGGCCGGCCTGTCCGTGCCATCCATCACCAGTTTCCTTCTTGTTTTTGGTTTCCCTGTTTTTATTGCTACCATGGGGATTCCGGAAACGGAACTACCTTGTAATACTATCGATTGTTTCCTAAATGTGTATCCTATCCAATTCATAATGCTTGAGTAGAAAGTCTAAATGCGTTGGTGGAAGGTTGGGTACAATGTGAAGGAAAACATGCCTGGAGTCAAAACACAGTTAAATCGTGACAGCTACTCATGTTTAACCCCTGCACGAGCCGAAGCTAGCTGGGGGAGGGGTGGAAACAACGCCTCCGCGTGAGCTGTTGTGACGCACGGGAACTATTTTTTTAGGAGCAAGTCTGGATTTAGAGGATGCTGTTAAAAACATTCAATTTCTTACCTGTCTTTACCTGTTTGTGACGTAAATAAACATGGCGGTCTAGTAATGTTTGTAGCTGAGGGACAAAAATGTAAAAAAACAAAACAGTCCAACCTTCACCAACAACGCTCGTGAAACATTTGATAGACGGATAACTCCATTTGACCCTATGAAGCTCGTGATGGCGACAAAGAAAGAAAAGCCCACCTCTTTCATTAGGATGCTGCTGTGACGTTTATGATGTGGGCCTGGATGACAAGACCCGGCAATGGTCAGTCAAACAGAAGACTCTGGGGATGGTTAGAACACAGATTGGGGAAATCTGTTTATAGCGTTACTAGACAGTCCTTGAGCAGGAACCCCAGGGTAGGGGGACGAAAGAACACATGGAGAAGAGAACTGGTGACTGGCATGAAGACATTGAAACAGGCATGAAGTGGATGAACAAGACGTGGACACAGGCATGAAGTGGATGAACAAGACGTGGAAACAGGCATGAAGTGGATGAACAAGACGTGGACACAGGCATGAAGTGGATGAACAAGACGTGGACACAGGCATGAAGTGGATGAACAAGACGTGGAAACAGGCATGAAGTGGATGAACAAGACGGGGACACAGGCATGAAGTGGATGAACAAGACGTGGACACAGGCATGAAGTGGATGAACAAGACGTGGAAACAGGCATGAAGTGGATGAACAAGACGTGGAAACAGGCATGAAGTGGATGAACAAGACGTGGAAACAGGCATGAAGTGGATGAACAAGACGTGGAAACAGGCATGAAGTGGATGAACAAGACAGTGAAACAGATATGAAGTGGATAAACAAGACTTGGAAACAGGCATGAAGTGGATGAACAAGACGTGGAAACAGGCATGAAGTGGATGAACAAGACGTGGAAACAAGACATGAAGTGGATGAACAAGACGTGGAAACAAGACATGAAGTGGATAAACAAGACTGAAACAGGCATGAAGTGGATAAACAAGACGTGGACACAGGCATGAAGTGGATAAACAAGACAGTGAAACAGGCATGAAGTGGATAAACAAGACGTGGAAACAGGCATGAAGTGGATGAACAAGACATGGACTGACATTGATCTTATAACACGGGACTAGAAAACTTGGCATAAGTTTGTTGAAGACCTATGCTTCTTTAGGAGCTGACGTGCTATGATGATGATGAACGTGAGGCTAAGTTTCCTAAGAGACGAAGGGCAACTGCAACCTCAGACGTGTTGTACCATGTGACCAATATGACGATGTGGGTGTGGCTGGCAGTCTCATGTCAGTCAAAATTGCAAACATAAACCACCGCTGCGAGAGCATGTGATTGCTTGATGTATACTTCTGGCAAGGGGGGGGGGGGGGGGGCGCTAGAAGCAGTGGTGGCTACATGCTCCGTAGAGAGCGCACAGGAAAATAATGATGAATGTGAGGCCAGCCACGTCATCCTGTAGAATAAATTGCTGCCGTAACCACCACTCGTAGAACTCAATGGCTTTTAAAGGGCGTTCTGAACGAGGGTCAGCTACAATGCGGGCCTCTGTGTTATCTTAAGGGGATGAACTGACATCATTTTATGCCTTACTTGAGGGTAGTTGTTCCTGAATGCCAGCAGAAATAAACTGGAAGCTCTGGGCAATAGTGATCTGATATCTTGTTAACCGGGAGCAGTGTGTGGATTACTTGGACCAGAACAAGTTATTGCGGAACTAAAGATAGCAAGCCATTAACCATTGAGGCGCCAGACCTGAGATTTTCACAAACGATAGTCTCCCTTTAGCCGAGCTTGATTTATCGCATATGGTTTGGGAAGAAGGGGGGGGGGGGACGGGGGGGGGGGTAGCGGTAGGCGAACTTACAACTGTACTTGGCTGTGATCTGGGTCAGATCTCTGTATATCCGTTTACTTTAACTTGAATGTAATGAAATAATAAATGCAGCTGTGGTGAGACTGCGCAGGGGGGGGGGGGGGGGGGGGGGGGGGGGGGGGGGGGGGGTGGGGGGGGGGGGGGGGGGGGGGGGGGGGAGGGGGGGGGGGGGGGGGGGGGGGGAAGAGAACTATTTTTAAAATGGTAATGACATAGTTTTGTACTTGTTTCTACTTAACTCTTCTCTCCATCCGTAAGCAATGAAAAATACTTTCTGGTTGTCTTATTTCACCGGCAGCCATTTTCTTTTGGCATACTTTCAAGACGAGGCATTCTGTGAAGGTTGCAACGTCTCGCACGTGCAGCAATCAACCTGCCATTTTTGCTTTGTTAGAGTTCTCCGTGTCTCACGGGGTTTTTTTTTGGTTTTTTTTCAAGTAACGGTTGGGAAATATATTCTAGATGCCTTCATTCTCTTTTTTTCCTTTGCCTTTTACCACAATTTTTTCGCTCACTTCTAGCCCAATATCTTGGGCGGTCTGTTAATGAATCCTATATCCGTCTTCCATTTCTCTACTCCATGTGCACAGTCAGAATAAAGCGAGGCCCTTTGTATCTGAAAGACTAGTCATCAGATCTGTTAAATAAGAGACTACAGGTACTTACTGTCCTCAGTCGCTCCTCTTCTACTTTCGGGTGTAGAGGTTAGCCTGAGAAAGCGCGGTGCCATCCTACCTAACAGCTGTTAAATGAACGAAAGACAAGGAGACAGACCTGAAGATTTGTTTAAAATTAGGTTACATTATTTCCTGCCACAGTATGTCTTAATTACTGGGCGGCAAAATTGAGGGAACTGAAAATTTAGTATAACGAAAAAGATAAGAAATTCCGTGAAAAGATCATATATGAGGGGCGCCAAATGCCCTGGTTGCACAGGGCGCCAAATATCTTAGCACCGGCCCAGCACCCAGTCATCACATTTAAACAAAATGAAACATCACACTTCCGCGATCTAATGTTGAGATCGAGAAAGAAGCAAAATACGTGCCTATATTTTTAACGCAGTTGATTTCAATAGAAATAGCGTAGAGACTTGAAGCCTTATAAAATTGACGGTAATTACTTTCATTAATTTTGTTTGAAATCATGATAGATGGTAGTAGCTTGAGTGTCATTCCTTTGGGGCGGTTAATCGTGTCATCGCTAGCGCCCAGCCTTCTGGCTTAGTATCTAGTCAATTTCCATTTGGATAGGCTAACTATATGAGAGAGGGGTCTGCTTCAGATAAGACTGTTAAACCAAAAACAACTTCGTACAATTATATATATATATGAGACATTCTGCTGTTATGCAAAATCAGGAATGAAAAAAAAAAATAAGGCGAAAAGGGGGTAGCTATTTGACAAAGAGTAATGGCCACACTGAAATTATCGGTTGGACGTGCGACACTCTGTTACCATGGAAACAACGTGCCTGAAAAGTTTGCGGACCTTGCCCGAATGCCCCAGTGACACATTCCATGTGCGTGGGTGTCAACGAGCAGACGACAGCGAGCATTCAACCAGGGGCTAGAAAAAAATAATCATAATTCTTCATTAAATGGATGGATGTGAGTCGGCCTCCCGCGTTTAATCTGTCGTTAGCACCGGCACAGAAGACAGTAATGCTTTTTTGAATGACGGCTATTCTAGCAGGTGTAATGAAAGTCTTAAAAGTAATTTGGAACGAAGCCTATTTACTGCACTTATTTTGTACTTAGGGTAAAAAGAAACCTTTTATGGTTGGTTATTCGAAGTGGGTTCCCGTTGAAACCTCATCTCGTAATGAGCCTTCCTTTTTTTCTATTTTTGTCTTGGTTTCCATTAGCCGGCTGTCTAAATTAATATATTGTCATATTTCTCACCGTGTCTTCTTCTTTTTTCCTTCTTCTGTACTCGCCGTATAATATATCTGTCTAAATCTGCATTGGTTGTATGAAGAACAGGAAGGTTAGTAACTGTAAATATATTGAACAGACACAAGCGTCAATTTTGTGTTCACTTGTCACGATGAGAACACAAATTAAGACACCACGCGACTCGATTTTCGAATCGAGGCTCTGACGCAAGCAGGCATGTAAGAAAGTACGCTTTTAGCATCAAATGGCTGTGTAATAACTAGACAGGAACTGGGTATCGACTTTTTTTTCCCAGTTCTTGATTTTCGATTTTCATTACAGAATAAAATTTCCCTTCAGAATATTATTTCTTCAACTGTATCAGCAATCCACGGGGGACGGATTTCATTTCCAAATGAGGGGTGGGAAGGAGAACACCGAGTGCGGATGGGTTGGGTTCATTCAACGACATTTCGCCTCCCCTCCCTCCCTCTCCCCTCCCTCCCTCCCTCTCCCCTCCCTCCCTCTCCTTCTCCTCTCCCCCCCCCCCACCTGCACATGTAGTTATAAAGGGCAGAACTATTTAAATGCTCCGCCGGGCTTTGATATTGATAACGTGTTTATTTTCAGAAATAACATCAGTTGGTTGAATGATTTTGAGCTGAGTGGATGGGAGCGTTTTAAAAAAAAAAATTTGTATGTTTTTTAAAAGCTTTTGACACTGCACTAAATGGTACTTCCTGTCAGTCAAAATGTGTTGTTTAAATTTTCCCCGTCATTAAGAATATGTTTTTAAAATAATAATAAATAGGAGTTTTTGGTGAGGTGCGGCCTATCAGCATAGACACATGCTCCGTCGGTTATATTAGGGTGCGTGTCCAAATATAAAAGACCTTTCAGTCTGGTTTATTGTGATTCCAGTATTAAGACTATGAGAGCCGTCACAAATATAACGTGTGTGGGTATCCCTGGACGCATGGCACAATGGTGACCTTACACAATTTCACTCTTTCTATTCCAAGCAGCAAGTCTAACTTCTTGGGCATTGTTTTCATTGTTCTCATAAATTCAAAGATATTTATATAATAAATATTATCATTTTATGGGTTTTGCTGTGATTTGGTAAGGAAACATCTCTTTCATCCTAAACACAGTGTCCATTGGTTAAATTAGGGCCTATGTCTAGATGTAAAAGACTTTGTGATCATGTTTGCTGTACACATTATCATTCACCACAAGATGCAAAAAAATATCCAGTTTGGCTTGACAGATCTTTTTCTCTGTTTATTCACAGATCTTTTTCTCTCTGTTTATTCACAGATCTTTTTCTCTCTGTTTATTCACATATCTTTTTCTCTCTGTTTATTCACAGATGAAGCAAGAAACAGCCAGAAAGGAGTCTTGGTCCACTGCTTGGCTGGCATCAGCCGGTCAGTTACTGTTACAGTTGCCTACCTCATGAGCCGACAGAACATGAGCTTGAACCAGGCGTACGACCACGTGAAGCTATGCAAACCAAACATATCTCCAAACTTTACATTCATGGGCCAGCTGTTGGATTTTGAGAAGAACCTGTCTGGCGAAAAAAATTCTGACTCAGGGGATGAAAGTCTTACCAGTGACTCTGAAAAGCTGAGTCCGACCAGCAGCAACTGTAGCCCCATTTGACAAAACAGTTATTTGTCCCATTTCCCTCCTAGATATTTTTAAAATATAAGACATTTTTAATATGTCGAATTGATCAAGAGGAGTGTGAGTTGGTGTGTGTTAAGTGAAACTGTTGACAATAACCTACGGCATTAGAATGTCTTGTACCCACGAATAAAACTAAGACAAGGTTTGCACTTTACTTGATGTTGATTGTTTGGAGCTGAACAACAAATGCATATTATCACAACTTTTTATCTGTTGTTATAATTAATCTGTGATGCAGGCAAGCAGTGAAATATCTTCCAAAGAACATTAAAGGTGCAGTCCATAAACCCCTGTGAGCAGTTTGTCAGTCCCTGTTAAGATTATGTGTGTCAAGTGATGCTATATAACAGGTCCTTGTTAAGATAATGTGTTGATTGAGGTTGTAAAACATGAATTTGTCAGTCCCTGGTAAGATTATGTGTGAAGTTATGTCATAAAACAGTGATTTGTCAGTCTCTTAAAATGTGTTTCAATGAATGTAATGTGCCTATTAAAAATATGTTGTCACAGCTGTGGAAAGTTTATGTCACATGACATATGAATTAATGAATGGAGAAACATTTGTATGTGGTTTGGTTAGCTACTCAAAGGTTCACATATTTGATAACTTTTTAAACAAAATTTATCATTTGTTGTATAAGAATTGTGATAATTGTAGTACTTTTAAAATAATTATTCCTTTATTTCTGCTGTGTTAAATTCTCTAATAACCTAAAGATTGATATTAAAGTTTTGCAGATTTTGTCTGAATCTTTTACAAGTAGTGTAATTGTTTTCTTTTTTTGCTGGAGTATTTAAACAAAAAGGCATTGCCATAAGTGGGTGCCAGTTTGCATGGGGAAAAATTTAGACCCATTTTTGTCTACTGTGTATTTATTTTTGTTAAATTTGTATCTATGATTTTGAAACTTGCTGTAATACCCGGAATAAAATCTGTTTTCAATTTTATCTTTGATAGCTTAGATAGATAAATGTGTGAGATATTTTTTGTTTGCCCTTGTTGAATCAATCAAGCATCCATCAGCCACTGGGCTTCCAAACACATTCAACTTAATACTTGTTGGCCTGTTTTATTTTCTTGTCTGTTTGTAGAGTTTTATAATTAAATTCAGATGTCTTCATTTACATAAGCCTTTGTCTTGAAATAACTTTTATACCTTGATACTTACTGTTCAGTAAATAAAATATTATAGATTGCTATGTTTATTGTTGTTAGGTCAGGTAATCAAAGTTCAAGACAGCAGCAGGAGATGTTAATCAAAATGGTTCTGTTTGCGCATGTGTCTGTTTTCTAATTGGAAGGTAAACTCTGTTCAAAATTATCTAGTTTACCAGCAGTACTTTAGCTTATTTGTCAGACATACAGAAAATTGTTTCTGTTATTGGTCAGATATACATTAACAAAAAACAGAGTTGTTAGTTCCTGGCTTAGATTACATATTTGGCATACATTATATACATTGTTAATGGTGGTCCCACACCCCTTTATAGCATCTTAACAAGCCTCGCACCCCTTTAAAGCATCTTAAGAAGCCTCACACCCCTGTACATCATCTTAAGAAGCCTCGCACCCCTGTACATCATCTTAAGAAGCCTCGCACCCCATTACAGCATCTTAAGAAGCCTCGCACCCCATTACAGCATCTTAACAAGTGTCACACCCCTTTATCTTGTAGCTCCCAAACATCCCAGAAAAGCTAAAAAGAGATGAAAAGTTTATTCTGGGAAAATTTTATTTACAGAATGTGGCTAAGGTTCAGTATCTAATAGACATTGTAAATGTTCTATTGTGTACAAATACATTTGAGTCCTTTGTATTTTAAATTGTTTATCATGAATCACGTTCTAAAATATCTGGCATGTCTTGCACCCCCGGAAAGGGGGGGGGGGGGGGGGGGGAGGGGGGGGAATCCCAATCCCCAGGGGGTGCATGGCACCCCTGGTTAAGAAGCACTGCTCTTAAGATTTGTTCAACAATGTTGGTCTTCTTCAACTATTAACCCACTTCTTTTAATGGCAGCTATTTTATGAGGTTTCACTGTTTTTATTTTTTTTTTTGTCTTTATGAAACCTTGTTACAGAATTTCATTGATTGTTATCATGATAGAGACCATAACTGGTTTGTTTGTTTGTTTCTGACAAATTAATCAAGGAATTTTTTGCCTTGGATTATTTTATTGGATTCCTGGTAGATACTGCTACTGTACAATTTATCTTTTTTTATCTTATTCATTCTTCTTTTGTCTTTTGCTTCTTATGGAGCATGGAATCACCGCTGTAACTGTCCTCCTTGCAGGAAGCTTGTATCTGAGGACATGTCCTAGCAGCAGTGGTATCTGCAGCAATGTGAGGACATGTCCTAGCAGCAGTGGTATCTGCAGCAATGTATTTTTATATGATAGGTTGCCAGCCACATGCACGACCTGATAATAGTACAACATGCCTGGGGGGGGGGGGGGAGATGTAGTCATTTATTTCTTTGCCTCTGAGAGACCCCCCAGGATCCATTATCTCATAAATGTTAGAATATTATAAATTTAGGGGCTACTGGATTTTTTATTTCTTCTGATGGGGTAATTTATTTACTCACGTTTTACTGGGGCCCAAAAGGGGAGCAAAGAATAGCTCTGTATCCTACCAGACTCTTGTTTAAGGTGACCAAGGAGGGTTCGGCATGGGGGCCAGGTACCCCCATACAGATGGAGAGGGGAAAGTGGAAACAAAAAGGAAAGGGATAAAGAGGACAGAATAGGAGGACAATTGTTGAAGAGCTGTGCTCCATGGGGAGACAATGGTGATGGGGTTATTTAATCCTGTGAGTTCTAGGTCCTCTAACGTTGCATTCTGTGTAATACTGAATAGCAACATTCTGACAATGTTAGTTATTATTTGTTCATATAAACTGTCAAAGTAGCACGTATATTAGCATATTGAAGTACCATATTGTGTTCTTGCTTGCTATTTGTTTCGCTTTGTTAAAGAAGCTTGCACTAACATACATCATATGGTCTTGCAGTAAATATTTTAATGGCAGTTTGGTCATTTAAGTTCTGGGATAAGGTTGCTATCCCCATGCACAATCCTCCTTTGGTGGCTTTTATGGCATGCTAAGATAGGGCAGAGGTCTAATTATGTGGGTCCTGGGATCAGTGCAGGGTCAATGTTAATAAGTACAAGACAATTGTTCATTCGTCGCAGTTTTCTTTTTGCTTCTTGTGGAGTATGGAACCCCTACCCACAGCTGTTACCCTTGCAGGAAGATTGCACCCGACCAGTCATGTGATCTTGTGGTGGTTTATGTAGCACTGTGTTTAACATGATGAGTTTGCCAGCCTCGTACATAACTTGATATTCGTTGTCTGAGGGAGCATTAGTTCTATTCTTTATGTTTCTAACTATGCTAGGCATTACAACACAGGTAGCTATGTGAGGCATTACAACACAGGTAGCTATGTGAGGCAATACAAGACATGTAACTATGTGAGGCAATCCAACACAATGATATCTTAAAATTGTTGAAGAGGTCTAAGTAACATGTTAGTTTCTAACATTCAAAACCCTTTTATTATCTCCCCAAAAATTCAGAGATAACTTGTTCACTTTTCTTTTCCTGTAATTGTTAAACTGTTGTTAAAATAAACAAACAAACTGTATTTTAACAATATCTGTGATTCACAAGCATTTGCATTATCTGTGATTCACAGCACTTGTGTTATCTCATTGTTGCTAAACAACATTTTAATATCCTTCTTCCGGAGGGGGGATCTTTTCACGTATCATTGTTGAAAATAATTTACAACATGTTAAAAACAAAAGTACCTTAAGAATAATAGTTATGTGAAATGACAGATTTAATTGTAGTTTAGACTTTTTTCATTTATTTTGTAGTTTAGACATTTAGTTTACTTCAATTTCAGGCTTTGTGATGAGAGTGGTTCTTCCTTGTTTAAAAGTTCTTCCTTGTTTGAGTGTGTGTATGTTTGTCATAGGAACAGTTCTTCCTTGTTTGAGTGTGAGTATGTTTGTCATAGGAACAGTTCTTCCTTGTTTGAGTGTGTGTATGTGTTAATCATAGGACTAGTTCTTCCTTGTTTGAGTGTGCAAGTGTATCTCATATAGCTTAATCCTTTTGTCACTGCCAGTATTGTTGACCTAAGTAGTCTGTTTGGTTGTTAGATTCACCAACCACTTATCTTATTTATTATCTGTCATAAAATCAAGCACTACAGTTTGAAGACCCACCAAAATCATTGTAGAGGTCTTAAAAACACACTTTCATTTAAAGCTACTTCGTCTTTTGATATTTTCTCATATTTGTATATTTCTTCTAGAAGACGAAGCAGCAGAGTTTAGATCTATGTGGATCATTTACTTGAACATGTAATACTGTGTATTCAGGGGTGAACTTTGACATTTCGTTCTCATAGATTATCTCACAGACATATGCCCTTGACCTTTCTGTTTCATGCTTTCTCACATGATCTTGGATGTGCTCATGCACGTGCTTTCTAAAACTTCTAGTGCCTAACAAAGGATCTCACATACATGTTCTTATTGAGATCTAGTCGATGCCATGGAAACAGTTACCACCCTACTCATTCTTGTTTGGTTTCCTTGTATAAGTGGATAGTTGCTAACATTACTTAGCCACTACAACCCTACTCATTCTTGTTTGGTTTCCTTGTATAAGTGGATAGTTGCTAACATTACTTAGCCACTACAACCCTACTCATTCTTGTTTGGTTTCCTTGTATAAGTGGATAGTTGCTAACATTACTTAGCCACTACAACCCTACTCATTCTTGTTTGGTTTCCTTGTATAAGTGGATAGTTGCTAACATTACTTAGCCACTACAACCCTACTCATTCTTGTTTGGTTTCCTTGTATAAGTGGATAGTTGCTAACATTACTTAGCCACTACAACCCTACTCATTCTTGTTTGGTTTCCTTGTATAAGTGGATAGTTGCTAACATTACTTAGCCACTACAACCCTACTCATTCTTGTTTGGTTTCCTTGTATAAGTGGATAGTTGCTAACATTACTTAGCCACTACAACCCTACTCATTCTTGTTTGGTTTCCTTGTATAAGTGGATAGTTGCTAACATTACTTAGCCACTACAACCCTACTCATTCTTGTTTGGTTTCCTTGTATAAGTGGATAGTTGCTAACATTACTTAGCCACTACAACCCTACTCATTCTTGTTTGGTTTCCTTGTATAAGTGGATAGTTGCTAACATTACTTAGCCACTACAACCCTACTCATTCTTGTTTGGTTTCCTTGTATAAGTGGATAGTTGCTAACATTACTTAGCCACTACAACCCTACTCATTCTTGTTTGGTTTCCTTGTATAAGTGGATAGTTGCTAACATTACTTAGCCACTACAACCCTACTCATTCTTGTTTGGTTTCCTTGTATAAGTGGATAGTTGCTAACATTACTTAGCCACTACAACCCTACTCATTCTTGTTTGGTTTCCTTGTATAAGTGGATAGTTGCTAACATTACTTAGCCACTACAACCCTACTCATTCTTGTTTGGTTTCCTTGTATAAGTGGATAGTTGCTAACATTACTTAGCCACTACAACCCTACTCATTCTTGTTTGGTTTCCTTGTATAAGTGGATAGTTGCTAACATTACTTAGCCACTACAACCCTACTCATTCTTGTTCGGTTTCCTTGTATAAGTGGATAGTTGCTAACATTACTTAGCCACTACCACCCTACTCATTCTTGTTCGGTTTCCTTGTATAAGTGGATAGTTGCTAACATTACTTAGCCACTACAACCCTACTCATTCTTGTTTGGTTTCCTTGTATAAGTGGATAGTTGCTAACATTACTTAGCCACTACAACCCTACTCATTCTTGTTTGGTTTCTTGTTTGGTTTCCTTGTATAAGTGGATAGTTGCTAACATTACTTAGCCACTACCACCCTACTCATTCTTGTTTGGTTTCCTTGTATAAGTGGATAGTTGCTAACATTACTTAGCCACTACAACCCTACTCATTCTTGTTTGGTTTCCTTGTATAAGTGGATAGTTGCTAACATTACTTAGCCACTACAACCCTACTCATTCTTGTTTGGTTTCCTTGTATAAGTGGATAGTTGCTAACATTACTTAGCCACTACAACCCTACTCATTCTTGTTTGGTTTCCTTGTATAAGTGGATAGTTGCTAACATTACTTAGCCACTACAACCCTACTCATTCTTGTTTGGTTTCCTTGTATAAGTGGATAGTTGCTAACATTACTTAGCCACTACAACCCTACTCATTCTTGTTTGGTTTCCTTGTATAAGTGGATAGTTGCTAACATTACTTAGCCACTACAACCCTACTCATTCTTGTTTGGTTTCCTTGTATAAGTGGATAGTTGCTAACATTACTTAGCCACTACAACCCTACTCATTCTTGTTTGGTTTCCTTGTATAAGTGGATAGTTGTTAACATTACTTAGCCACTACAGCCCTACTCATTCTTGTTTGGTTTCCTTGTATAAGTGGATAGTTGCTAACATTACTTAGCCACTACAACCCTACTCATTCTTGTTTGGTTTCCTTGTATAAGTGGATAGTTGCTAACATTACTTAGCCACTACCACCCTACTCATTCTTGTTTGGTTTCCTTGTATAAGTGGATAGTTGCTAACATTACTTAGCCACTACAACCCTACTCATTCTTGTTTGGTTTCCTTGTATAAGTGGATAGTTGCTAACATTACTTAGCCACTACAACCCTACTCATTCTTGTTTGGTTTCCTTGTATAAGTGGATAGTTGCTAACATTACTTAGTCACTACAACCCTACTCATTCTTGTTTGGTTTCCTTGTATAAGTGGATAGTTGCTAACATTACTTAGCCACTACCACCCTACTCATTCTTGTTTGGTTTCCTTGTATAAGTGAATCATTGCTAACATTACTTAGCCACTACCACCCTTCTCATTCTTGTTTGGTTTCCTTGTACTGTATAAGTGAATCATTGCTAACATTACTTAGCCACTTTGTTATTAGTTGTAGAGTTTTACTTTAGTTTTCCAACTTTTAAAAATTTAAATACATGCAGTTTTCTACATTGTGTCTCCAGATGTCTAGCAGCATAAATATATGTGTATACGCTTATGATATACATACATACACATTCAAACATAATTGTTGAATTCATGGACAACTGGGCTTCCATAGTACCAAAATAACTGGTGAATAATTATTATTTTTATTCAGCAAAAGACTGGAATAGCTCTTGTTATATTTGTGAACATAAAAGGTTTAAAAGCAATAAAAATATTATGTGACCCAATGATTCTTTCTCTGGGGGAAGATCTTGAGAACCCAGCATTAAGGGAAATCACTTAAACCCCAGGCTTAACTCCAGTATTTAAGTATTGCCCGTGTACATGAGTATCTCACAATGAATGGATGACATTCAGATAAGAGGTGGCTTTGTGCAGGAACATGGCGATTCCTTGCGGGAGCCTAGAACCAGAGCATTACTATGGTAGCTCTTGCATATTTGGAGAACCCCCATGAATGGCGGGGAATGCACAGTATGCCTAACCCCTTTACCCATTCCAGCTTCAAACCAGATGTGAAGATCTTTTATCCAAGTTCAAACCAGATGTGAAGATCTTTTATCCAAGTTCAAACCAGATGTGAAGATCTTTTATCCAAGTTCAAACCAGATGTGAAGATCCTTTATCCGAGAAAGAAACTGGAGCTCATGGCTCCAGCTCAACAAGTTTCGGAATAGCAGAAAAGCCTAGATCTACAATACTGATAATACCAAGGATTCCTCACCCTGACATTGGCTGCAAAAGAGTGACAAGATCAGCAACCTAAGTTAACATTGACAACCAGTGTTGACATAGCTGATTGACCGATTCAGCAGAAGGTTCGTGTGTGAATTTAAAGATTCGGTTGTATAATTTTCTCACACCAGTCAAGGTGCTTAAGCTGACTTCCATAACATATAGAATACGATCTTAGCAATATTTTATGTCCATATTTTTTATTAGTCAAATGTCCAAATATATCTTGTGAACTCTCTAGCGATGCAGATAATATATGTTGGTGCAAAAATGTCACGTGAGAGTCCATATTTTTGTACATAAAGGATAACATCTGTACACACGTTACCTCGTTTGATTAAACAGTTATAAATAGTAATGGATACTGTAATATAAACGTTGTTTTGATAATATGAACTTTGTTATGATGATATGAACTTTGTTATGATAATGTATAAGAAAAAATATATTAAATAAATTTCCAGAAATTTTAAAATTTATCTTATGTTATTGTTGTTTTTGTTTGTGGTCTGTTTCTGGTTGTTAATTGTGATGTATTCATGTGTCCACATATCACCACCATAAACATCCTACAGCTCACCAGGGAGCAAAGGTCTTCCTGTCACACACCATCAGCTCAAGTTATTTCCATGGCTTCCACATCCCTTTCATGTGTCTCTAGTTCTCTTCTCCATGTGTGTTCACATGATAGACAAACCCCTCAAGGGTAGAAAACCATCTAACTAGCAGCTTTGCACCACCCCACCAATTAGTCGGTATTGTATGTTATACACATGTTGAGCCTGCTGAGTTGGGGAAGTCCTCTGGGTTTGCAAGAAAGCCCTGAAACTGACCTCAGATTTGAGAAAAAAGGTAAAAGTGAAACTCTAATCCCTGGGATCGCTACAAACACACACATAGATTCATATACAAGGGACGTTAGTATCATGTGGTAGATGTATCTGAGAGGTGAAGAGTAGAATATTCCAGGCAAAAGCAACGCTCCATAAAATGAAAAGTAGTTTATACAACAGATTGATGTCACTGTCAGCGGAAGTAAGACAAAAAGTTGTTCAGTGTTACATAGAGCCAATGGTAACATAGGGGAATTGAATCATGGACAATTAATAAAGTCAAGAAAAGGTGTGGAACGAGTTACCATGGGCTATTGGGATCCTACTGTATTTCTTGTGTTCTCTGAAATAGGATCTCTCATTGTAAAAGTTCCAACAGACCTGGTGTGGCGTGAGGTTTTATTTGACTCTAGGGTCAGTATAGTACTGACAATTACAGAAATAGAATTTCTGTAGAAAATGGTTAAGTCCCAGTGTCTGAGAGAACTACTGGTATCACAAATTAGTTACGGCTGTGAATGTTCTGATCTCGAAAAATTAGTAGAGAGGAGACCGACATAAATTGCCACCTCCGCTGTGTAACTAACTGTGATATTAAGACAAGGAAACAGATTTTACTTAACAATGATAAAATTGACAAGTCTTCAAATACAATTTCCTTATTATTTATTTAGTATATACACTATCTACTCTTGTGCTGAAGGGTGAATGTTGAAAAATGGAACGTAATGAATTTGTAAGTTTACATATGATTTACAAATATTTATATTTATATAGATATGTAAATATATTACAAGAAGTTTTCCAATTATAGGAACAAAAATTATATCAGCTGTGCTGTTATTCAATTATGGTACATGTATCAGCTGTGCTGTTAATTACGTATAATTTATCAGCTATAATCTTATTATTGTCTCTTGCTACGCTAATTCACTTTCTCGTCACTGACACTAGCTTTTGCTCACAATGCCGACAGAAATGGTACTACTGGGTACTCATCTCTTAAAACGTTCTGTTCTTCTTAGTTTGGTTCACACAACTCCTGCTGAGGCTCGTTACTTTAGCCCACCCAAGACTGAGGGGGACTAAAGATGTAGCTTCTGTACAATCTCTATGCTCCTGCGAAGTTCCAGGCAGCTGGATTGACTCGAACATACGACCTCAGGTTTTATGACACGAATAAAACCTGTAACAAGGAAAAAATAGGGGCTAATTTCTGTCATCAAGCCCACCTATTTCTAATGTGGATGAAATGAGCGTGTGCCTCAGGTGTCTGCATGTAGGATGAATGACAACATGGCTCAGTATGATTTAGCAATAGCGAGACAAGACAGGTGTCTACTTGCAAAACCTTCTTTCTGATAAATTAATACATGGATACATCCAATAATATGAATTCAATACATGAATACATCCAATAATATAAATTCAATACATTCAATACATGAATACATCCAATAATATGTACACCTAGGTGTGATACAACCATTTCCTTCCCCCTATAGTATACCAGATATATCCTAACAATATTGTTATGTTCTTATGATAGGAGTATATGAGACGAGGACTGTTTGGTGATATATCAGGTGGGAGTTATAGTAGACAATAGATTGATGTTGAATGAGACAATAGATTGAGTCCTAACAAGGACTGTTTTGGTTATATTTCAGTTGGTTTTATCTGAGATAATAGACTGAAGTTATAGGAGACAATAGATTGAGTTATAGGAGACAATAGATTGAGTCCTAACAAGGACTGTTTTGGTTATATTGCAGTTGGTCTGAGAAAATAGATTGAAGTTATAGGAGACAATAGGTTGAGTCCTAACAAGGACTTCTTCTACTTCTTTGATCCTTAGCCGCCGACCGTCAAAGCAGTCAGTGGCCATCACGCCTAGTGGCGTCTTGTAGGGCAACAACAAATTGATTCCACTTTGCTCGGTCGGTGGCCATCCTTCGTACAGTGCCCCAACTCTGGTTCATTCTGTGCATCTCAGCCTCCACAGTCCTCCGCCAGGTTGTTTTTGGTCGGCTTCTTTTTCGTTTTCCTTCAGGGGTCCAAAGCATAGCTGTTCTTGTGATGGCATCAGGGTCTATTCTGAGGACATGACCAACCCAGTTCCAACGTCTGCCAGCTATGATGGTGTGCATGTCCTCTTGCTTGCTACGAGTAAGCAGATCTTGGTTAGTGATGGTATTCGGCCAAAAGATTCGGTGAATTTTTCTTAGGCATGTTGTGTGAAAAGAGGACAATTTCGACATTTCCTTCTCTGTAACTCTCCAGCATTCCGCACTATAGAGAAGCACAGAAAGCACACAGCTCTGATATAATCTTAATTTTGTGCTTGTGCTGTATTGGGAGGACTTCCAGATGTTGTTTAGGCTAAAGAAGGCTGTTCTTGCCTTATTCATTCTGATGTTGATGTCTTTGCCTGCCTCGCCGTGTGGTGTTACTATGCTTCCTAGGTATGTGAAGGTATCTGTCTGTACCAATTGCTTATTCCTTACTGATATGGGCTCAGGGTTGCTCACATTGAGCGTCATGACCTCAGACTTCTTTAAATTGATGTTCAAGCCCACCTGCTGGCTAAACTTATTAAGTCTATCCGTTTTTTTCCTGGATGTGTTGATGTGAATGTGCTAGTAGTGCAATGTCATCTGCATATTCCAGATCTTCCAATGTAGAAAATGTTGTCCATCTTATTCCTCTTGGACTGCCCTCTGTTGTCTGGCGCATCACCCAGTCTATGACTTAAAAATAGAGTGGTTGATAAGGGGCATCCCTGTCGTACTCCTGTCTTCACCTCAAAGGTTAGGTTGCTCTGCCCAACACTGCACTTAAAGTTTGCATAGAGGCTTTTTATGATTGACACTATGCAGCTTGGAATTCCATAAGCTCTCAGTATTTTCCATAAACTGTCCCTATGTATGCTGTCAAAAGCCTTTTCAAAATCAACGAAATTAATGTAAAGCTGTCTTTGCCATTCTGAGCACTGCTCTATAATGTTCCTGAGAGTGAATATATGATCTACACATCTCCTGTTCTGTCTAAATCCTGCTTGTTCTTTCCTCAGTTTGTGATCTACTGCCTTTGAAATTCTCTGTATAATTATCCTGCCTAGTATTTTGCTGGGAAATGAGAGAAGAGTGATTCCTCTCCAATTATTGCAGTCTGCAAGATCTCCCTTCTTGGGCAATTTGACAATTATTCCTTTGTTCCACTCTGATGGTGTTGTCCCCGTTCTCCAGACTTGTGCCTAACAAGGACTGTTTTGGTTATATTGCAGTTGGTCTGAGAAAATAGATTGAAGTTATAGGAGACAATAGGTTGAGTCCTTACAAGGACTGTTTTGGTTATATTTCAGTTTGGAGTTATCTGAGACAATAGACTGAAGTTATAGGAGACAATAGATTGAAGTATGAGTCCTATTAGTCTTCGTCTATTCAATCATATTAGGAAATACAATCATTATACCTAATTCCCCAAGATACAATCAGTAATCTGATACTGTACGTTCATATTAAAACCTATTTTCCTACCAGTTTATAGTAAATTATATTTACCCTCCAAGATTTAAACAGGCCAGATTTTGACTCGACTTAGCGAAGCAGGCTGCAGGTCAATGCTCTCAGGTAAGCTATAAATCAAAGCTGACAGCTCCTCTCTTCAGTCGGTCGTCTCTGGCTTCGTGTTCGGTGTTGCTTGTTTTAACATAAATCTCGCCCGATTATATAGGCAGGTAAAATAACTTCTACTGGTAAAGGAAAGCGTTTGGTTGGTTCCTGGCGGAGCAAGCTGATTGGTTGCCTGCAGTTTCGTCTTATGCTCATACAGCCTAATTTTATTCAGTTTTCTTCCTCCATCTTGCGTGAACAAGATGGCCACAACCCACATCCGAAAAAAAACAGGGCTTAAGTTTTTCCTGGCGTAACTTCAGGTAATTTATTCCGGCTCAGCAACTGTGCGTTGATTGGCTGGGGCAAATTTGTATCCCGACATAATGATTTAACAAAGTAGTGGGGTTACTGTTACGGTAGTTTAATTGGCATTGTCTGCTAGAGGTTAGCAGCATGCGATTTTAGGGGTTACAACGTTTAATGTAATGTAAAAATATTATTAGCCTATTGAACGCTGTGACGTTTCAGCGTTGGTAGTCACGCACCGTGACCAAGAGACGGGACCCTTTCTTGAATGACCGTCGAACTGAGAAGACGTGTCCTTGTAGTCTTATAGTGTCGGGCATGGAGTGCCACACAGTTATATGGTATTTTATTATGGACATGGGTCAGTCCACTGTTATGATGAAGAAAAAATGAATGTTACAGGTTAGTAATTGACTAAACCTAGTCGAGATGAATTAACAGTCCGTTTTAGTTATATTAGTGCCAGACGCATAATCTCACTGTCGGTCGTTGGGATCACCAACCACGCGTGCATTTAGTTATGTCGTTCTGCCTACAGTAATTCAGATTTACGGGACAAAGGACTGATATGCAAAGATAGCTAATTCAATATAGGATTCTAAATTATATATGTGATGTATTCATGATCAACGTACGATGTCTGAAAATGTGTAATAAATTGTTTGGACTCAAAAGGGACTTATCACATTCATTGAGGTTGACTAGTTCTAACAGTTGTGATAGTCACAAGATTATACACCCATCTTCGCGTAATACACCATCAAGCACGATACAGAAATAAAATGAATGAATTGATGCACTGGCCAATGGAAGCGGAAGCTTCCTTCGTTCAATGAAAATCTTCAACGGTCACACAGTTAAACAGAGGAGGTTTAGCAACAGTCGTGACATTATATATATATAAGAAGAGAAGAAACACAACAACCCAACCTCCTTGCAACAGTTACACACATTCGTTTCACGACATAGCCCCATCCTTTCCTAGCTGTGACCTGTCATAGCTGAAGTGTAAACACCTGCTGTAGTTAATCATTTTGCGTCTGTCCTTCCAGAGTAATAGGGTGTCGACTTAAAAAATCAGCTCCTACATTGTCTCTTCCTGGAATGTAATTCACGGTAAAGGAATAAGGCGCCAGAAGCAGACTCCACCTTAACAATCTCGAATTTAACTTTTTAGATGCAGCAAGAATGTTAAAGGCTGATGATCGCTTTGGACAATGAAGTGTGTCCCATACAGGTAAGGAGAAAATTTGTCGATGGACCAAATTAGAGCCAAACATTCTTTCTCTATGGTCGAGTAGTTCAACTCAGCTGCATTCAGCTTCCTACTGGCGTAGGCGACTGGTAAAAGTTCCTCCGGCTGGGCTTTTGATTTCTGCAAGAGAGTTGCACCAATACCTATACTGCTAGTGTCCGTCCTTAATACAAATTCCTGTGTGATATCGGGTAGCGTAAGGATTGGTTTGCTGGTGAGTTTTGCTTTTAGCTCTGTGTAAGCTTTTTGACAATCAGCATTACATTGGGTTTTATCAGGCTGTCCTTTCTTCGTTAAGTTAGTTAATGGTGCACACAGAGAGTTAAAGTGGGATATGTACTTCTGATAGAACCCACATAATGACACGAATGATCTCACATCTTTCTTCGTTTGAGGTCTGGGTGCCTTCTTTAACTTCTCTATATTCTTCGGGTCAGGAGACATTTGACCTGTAGAAATAGTATGACCTAAGAATTCCAACTCCTTACAACCGATATAGCACTTGGTTTGACGTGCAGTCAATCCAGTTTCTCTCAGCCTGTCAAACAACATAGAGAGCGCTACTATATGCTCTTCAAATGTGTTTGTAGCAACAAGAATGTCATCCATAAAGTTAGTGATATGGGGATTTTGTAGAGGTTCCAATAATTTCCTCATCATTCTTGAAAAGATACTGGGAGCATTTTTCAGCCCAAAGGGTAGTACATTAAACTCGTAGTGTCCGTCTGATGTACTAAATGCCAGCATTTTTCTAACTTCTGGTTTCACTGGTATTTGGTAGTATCCCTTGCTTAGATCTATCTTCGATAAATACCTAGCCTTACTCAGTGTAGAGAACAGCTGGTTGGTGTCAGGTAATGGGTCCACCTGAGATTCTGTGATCGCATATAGCTTCTTGTAGTAAATACATAACCTGTGTTCACCACTAGGCTTCCTTAATAGCACCACACTTGAGCTATAGGGAGATTCAGACTTTGAAATAATTCTCTTTTAAGAGATAGTCAATCTCATCCTTGAGTGTTTGTGCTTGCTATTGTTCAGTCCATGTCCGCAGCAATGCTTCCAGTGGACTGTGTATGGGGACGGCAATACAACAACGTTGCCGGACCCACACCTATTTCTATTGTAAGGGGCAGTATACCGAAGTGGGGCCTGTCTCCATCAACTGTTTGGTACAGCCCTGGTTCCTACCTCCTTTGGTTCGGGTTTGTTTCTGCAGCTTTTTTAATACTGGTTGCTGACTAACCAAATTTTTCAAAGGATCCAGGCCATGGTGTTCCGACAAATATCTAGTCGGGGTGGGATGTCTCTCGTCCCCTCTCTGTACAATACGGAGAGTTGCCATGGTTACTGGTGTAACAGTAGACTTGTTGTGATTTTGTTCTCTCTTTATCACTGCATCTACCTGTTGTTTTCTCTGGTGTATTTTCTTTGTGGGCCTACGTCCGCAACAATGCTTCCCTAGGTCCTGTAACTGGTCTACGCTTCTGAAGGAGGTTACCTTTTTACATTCTGAACAGGATTTCATATACCGACTTATGTCTTCAATTATTCCTGGCCAGTAATATCGCAATGCTATATTTTGACCAGTGGCCCCTTTTCCTCTGTGGCCACTGCCTGATGTAGCATGCTCTTGCTCCATAATTTCCTCCCTATAGAATTTTGGCACTACGAGCTGTCCATGCCCTTTAGGTCCTTTTCCAGCTTGTCTGTAGAGTAGGCCATTTTCTATATAGTAGTCTCCTTTCTCTGGAGGGGTATGGGCCTTTGGCAGTTTGCCAAAACAAGGCTTCAAAGTGCTGTCTGCTGTTTGAGCCTTTTTCATCTTTATACCATGAATGTTTATTGGATCTCCCTCCTCCTTTTTGGTGCTCGACCTGGTATGGTTTGCTGCCATGACAACAGGTTTTATTGGGTCACCCAAAAAGACATATTTACATCCTATTACCAGCGGGTATATAGGATCATCAGTTACTGCTGCTCGGATCACTCTTTCCACATAGCGAGTTCTCACGTTGATCCTTGCTATGGGAAGTGTCATGGTGCCGGTTCCCTGCATTGCCCCTTGTATGTCCACTGTTTCTGTGGTAAGTTGGTCAGGGTGCACTCACGACTGAGTCGAATTCCAAACCTGAATCATATAAGCACTGAATTTTAGTGCCATTACATGTCACTTCCTCACAGACAGGGGGATGATGGAGGTCATTCTGACTAACTGCCAGTTCCTTCCTTCCCTTGTTCCCTGTTGTGAGACACGCAGCGTAATAAGGAGGGTTTTTCCTTCTGCAGTCTGCAGTATTGTGGTTACTCATTAGACAAGTTTTACACCACTTTCCTTCCTTCCGGTAAGGTGTCTTATCCGATCTTAGAGGGTTTTTGTCCTTTTGGTCAAATCTTTGTTTGTTCCTTGTGGTATGGTCCTTTTGTTCATATTTGGAATAGTTTTGTGGTGACTGGAAGTTTTCACCCTGCTTCTTATTTCCTAATAATTCTGCCTGAGCTGCTTGATATCTCTCAGCAACAGTTACAATATCTCCCAATCTCTCTGCTCCTTGTTCCATGATAAACTTCCTAATTTCTTGAGGCATGGACTCTTTCACTTGCTCCATCATTATCATTTCTTTCAGATCCTGACACTTTCCTAAACTACTCCATTTTTCCAAATAGGTTTCCAATCTAGCAGAGAATTGGTGATAGTTTTCTCCTGGAAGAAGTTTAGCTGTTCGGAATTTCTTTCTATATGATTCTGAGTTCTTTTCATATCTCACAAGCAGTGCCTGCTTCAGGATTTCGTAATCTTCCTGGTCATCTCTTGAGAGCTTCAAATATACATCGTAGGCCACACCTCTCAATCCCTGAGATAGTTTAAGACTCCACTTTTCTTTCCCTAAGCCATAGATAGTGGCAAGTCTGTCGTATCTATCCAGGTACGACTCAATGGCGTCTTCTTTCTCAACAAATGGGTCCAGATGAAAATTCATGGCCCCACTTGAGGTGCTCTAGCTGAAGCTACTCTCAGAGAGTGAGGTGAGCTACCACCATTATTGCTAGTATTTGCCTGAATTTCAAGCTCTTTTAATCTCAACTGATGGTCTCTCTCTGCTTGTAATTTCCTTTCCTCGGCTTCAATTTTCTTTGCCTCATTTTCAGCCTCCCATTTCTTGGCTTCAATTTCTAATCTTTTGGTTTCTCTTTCAGCTTTCAGTCTCTTGGCTTCTCTCTCAGCTTCCAGTCTTTTGTCTTCTCTCTCTAATTGCAACTTTCTTTCTTCCCTATCCATGTGTTTGTCCACTTCTGTTGTGACATACTGAGTAAGAGCATCACCTGTCATGTTTAATTCCTTACCCATCTGCATGATCGCAGTCCTGAACTTCACTAGATCAGCCATGGCGTTACTTAGAGAGGGTATGTAAATTTACTATAACCAAATTATTGTAATTAAACTTAATTAATTTAAATGAACAAAACAATTTCCGTGCAACTTTGTGAGCATCAACTATTTACTGAGTACTAACTGGTACTCCTCCTAAGAAAATAATTTTAAAAAATCCTATTATGATTTTCTCAAAAAAAAAATTTCTTATGTTATCTATGGGTGGCACAAGATAGAGTGTAGATAGATGAATAGACTAAGTATGGCTCAAGATATACAGAAATATCCCAGGAACGAGCCCCCAGTGTGGCGTGAGGTTTTCTTTGACTCTAGGGTCAGTATAGTACTGACAATTACAGAAATAGAATTTATGTAGAAAATGGTGAAGTCCCAGTGTCTGAGAGAACTACTGGTATCACAAATTAGTTACGGCTGTGAATGTTCTGATCTCGAAAAATTAGTAGAGAGGAGACCGACATAACTTGCCACCTCCGCTGTGTAACTAACTGTGATATTAAGACAAGGAAACAGATTTTACTTAACAATGATAAAATTGACAAGTCTTCAAATACAATTTCCTTATTATTTATTTAGTATATACACTATCTACTCTTGTGCTGAAGGGTGAATGTTGAAAAATGGAACGTAATGAATTTGTAAGTTTACATATGATTTACAAATATTTATATTTATATAGATATGTAAATATATTACAACAAGTTTTCCAATTATAGGAACAAAAATTATATCAGCTGTGCTGTTATTCAATTATGGTACATGTATCAGCTGTGCTGTTAATTACGTATAATTTATCAGCTATAATCTTATTATTGTCTCTTGCTACGCTAATTCACTTTCTCGTCACTGACACTAGCTTTTGCTCACAATGCCGACAGAAATGGTACTACTGGGTACTCATCTCTTAAAACGTTCTGTTCTCCTTAGTTTGGTTCACACAACTCCTGCTGAGGCTCGTTACTTTAGCCCACCCAAGACTAGAGGGGGGGGGGGGAGACTAAAGATGTAGCTTCTGTACAATCTCTATGCTCCTGCGAAGTTCCAGGCAGCTGGATTGACTCGAACATACGACCTCAGGTTTTATGACACGAATAAAACCTGTAACAAGGAAAAATAGGGGCTAATATCTGTCATCAAGCCCACCTATTTCTAATGTGGATGAAATGAGCGTGTGCCTCAGGTGTCTGCATGTAGGATGAATGACAACATGGCTCAGTATGATTTAGCAATAGCGAGACAAGACAGGTGTCTACTTGCAAAACCTTCTTTCTGATAAATTAATACATGGATACATCCAATAATATGAATTCAATACATGAATACATCCAATAATATAAATTCAATACATGAATACATTCAATACATGAATACATCCAATAATATGTACACCTAGGTGTGATACAACCATTTCCTTCCCCCTATAGCATACCAGATATATCCTAACAATATTGTTATGTTCTTATGATAGGAGTATATGAGACGAGGACTGTTTGGTGATATATCAGGTGGGAGTTTGTAAAGATCTGTGATTGCCTGTTCACTACTGTAAAAGACCCGGTGAGAGACTTCCATGTTTTGGACAGCACTTGTCATACTGGAACCGGTTTCCCTTGAGGCTCCAGGAGGAGCACGACATCTGCGTTACCACTGTATGATTGAAAGATGTAATCTACGTGGGAACTTGATCAACTACCCAACCTTGCGCAGCGCTGTATCTACTGGTCATGTAGATGTAGTGTGAGAGTGGAAGCAACGCGAATGGTGTACTGTTCTATGTAGTTGACACTAGATAATACTGCACTCACACACTCTTATACGAGTCAATGATGGCTGGAACTACAGCTGACGTTTTTTTCGCACCTTTTATTAAGGACACACACACTTGACGTGAACATCTGCATATGACAGTACATGGTTGACAGGACATCATCATATTGCATAATTGAGTAGCAACATCAATAATGTATTCAGGCAGCAT
This sequence comes from Oreohelix idahoensis, assembly GCA_024509875.1. Lineage (NCBI taxonomy): Eukaryota > Metazoa > Mollusca > Gastropoda > Stylommatophora > Oreohelicidae > Oreohelix > Oreohelix idahoensis. The sequence goes on from JAMPIV010001523.1 coordinate 498,054, forward strand.
ATGAATATAAATTATGGGACGACAGTAGGCAGACGTTCTAGTTGTCTGTCGTCGCATACTCAGTAAATGTACATACATGAATAGTAATAGCGGTTCGTTGCTAGAACCTTTTCTTGACAATAATAATGTTATTTCATAATAACGGAGTTCCTTGATGGTAAGATCTCCGATCCACTGTCTGATAATAAGAGTTAGATTCTGTTCTCAGGCCAGTGATGCACCATAATGACAGTACTTCAAAGATGGCCACCTTCTTTGAGTTTCACTCACTCGTCCAACCAGAAGGATAATAATAAAGCCAAAGTTAATTCAACATTCGAATCTATATATAATTTCATAGAGTTTTCCATCTAGCTCTACATTAATAGAGTTGTTTCATGTAGATAGGAATACTAGTGGAACCTGTCATCTTCAACTGTGCATATGGACGACCAACGACGTTCAAACTAGGTTGTCATCTAAACCTAACCAAATGAAGGTCATCAACGAAAAGAGGGTCTGGCTTTACCTGGAGTCCGAATTTAAACATAATAAAGTACATGAGAAGAAGCTCTGACACAATACTCTCGCAGAGACATTCCCTCCTTATGGAAAAATCATCCACAAATTACTTTTTAATCATAACAGGACCAGCCCTAGAAAATCACACAGCCATTATCGGCGGCTACTTCGGAACTCTCTACAACCCAGTAGGACTACGAATACCTGCGCCAGATTCCGGCACAAAGAATATAGTCCGACCTAAACATACAAAGATATACAATATAAAACTGAATCTTCTTGCACTAGACAAGTAGTACACATGAATTCGGACCATAAACATTCTAAGCAAAATTAATCTATTTTCTGGCCCTAACAAACGAGAACTGACATGAATTCAATTATTCATACGCCGAATCAATATAAAGAGAGATCATCCATATAATCAAACGTATAAATCAATCATGGATTATCTAGCTTTACCAAGGGAAGCATTTTCGTACCCAAATAAATACAACTATATATTTTCCATATTAAATAGACGAAGTAATCCGTGTGTCGCATAATTCCATACAAAAGAATATGTGTATGTAATATGCGCAACAGATTACCACACACCCCGGGAAAAAAAATGGTACATTTTTTTAAATACATCCAGGAGCAACATACAATAGGCTCACAACGCACGAATAACAATGCGCAGATGATAAGCATACCAAACAAATGTAACGCCCAATGTATGGCTAAGTCGTCCTATGATACGACAAGTTAGAACATATGTTAGAATCCAGAGAAAGTTTTTCTCTGAGTATAAATATTTCCAGAGAGGTGTCACCAACGCATACTACAATACTGGCAAAGTCACAATTTCTACAATAATTTATCCAAAAATCTTTCATCTTAGGTATTTTAAAATCATGATTACCAAAGAAGAAGAACATCAAAAGATCAGCGGTGAATATACATCAATTAACCGCTAAGTAGTGATACAATCAATATATGATATATTACATATGTGTACACACTTTAAAATAGGAAAAAAAAACTGTAGTAAAGTTAGACATGTTAGAAATCTCAGGATCTAACAGTTAGGTGGAATCATGTGGACATCTAGACAAAATGTCTGCCATCACATTTTCTGACCCACGGATAGCTCGCACCGAGAAATGAAATGGTTGAAGAGCAATGGCGTATCGAGTTGATCTCGAGCTCTTCAAGTTCTTACTTTGGATAGCCGTAAGAGCTTTCTGGTCAGTTTCCACTATGAAATGCGCACCAAGAAGAAATCTTTGAAGTTTAAGGATTGACCAAACCATAGCCAATAATTCGCGGTCTAGGACCGAGTAATTCTTCTCCGCGGCATTTAGTTTTCGAGAAATATACATCACAGGATGCAGAGTTCCAGAGTACTCTTGCATTAGTGCTGCTCCAATCCCTGTGGATGAAGCGTCACTGCGAAGAACAAATGTCTTATCTGTAGTAGGTAACACTAAAATAGGTGAAGTAGAAAACATAGTTTTAACTTTATCCAAAGAGGATTGACATTCTTGCGTCCAATGGACTACATTAGGAGACCCTTTCTTTAGCAGAGAAGAAAGAGGTGACATGATCGAGGACAGATTCGGAATGAATCGTCCGTAAAATTGTATTAGACCTAAGAGACTTCGCACTTGCTTTTTAGTCTTAGGAATAGAAATGTTAAGTATTTTACTTGTATTATGGTCTTCTGTTTTTAGGAAACCATGACCAACCCGGTGACCTAAGAAAGATATTTCGCTAAAACCAATACATGCTTTAGATGGTTTCGCTGTCAGGTTATGCTCGCGTAGGATAGACAATAGTTCATTTAACCCGTTATAGTGATCTTCCCAAGTATCACTGAAAAGACAGATGTCATCAAGATATGCAATGACATCTGAGCGATGAGATAGGATTCGACGCATCATGCGTACGAATGTTGCAGGAGCGTTCATAAGGCCGAAAGGCATGAAATTCCATTGGAATGGACCCCTAGGTGTCGAAAAAGCAGTAAACGGCTTGGCGTGTTCGGATAGTGGAACTTGCCAATATCCCTTAGACAAATCAAGTTTAGTGAAGAAATGAGATTTTGATAGTCTAGTAAGTAGCTCCTCTAGTAAAGGCATAGGTTCAGCATCAAATTTCGTCACTTGGTTCAATTTGCGATAATCAACGCAAAGACGTATGTTATTGTCTTTTTTTCGTACAATAACCATCGGCGAAGAATATGCTGATGTGGATGGTTCAATTATTTCCAAATCTATCATTTCATCCAACTCTTTCTCTACCTGTGCCTGAAAATGTATCGGGATAGGATACGGTCTGACTCTTATAGGATTATGGTCAGTAAGAATAATGTCATGTTCAATGACATTAGTACGACCAGGAATGTCAGTAAGGACATCCTGAAATTGTTGTAACATAGTAGAAACTTGTTTCTGTTCTCCTGGAGATAATTCGGGAGAAATCGCAACATCTTTCCATGATTCATTAGAGTGAAGTGGAATCATCGGAAAAGGCAAATTCACATCCGAGAAACTCGTTTCCTCATCCTGTATTACTGACAGTGATGAGTAATGCCCATGTTGGACTGGAGAATAGTCCGTTGCCTGGAAAACAGGTTGTAAATAATCCGGACGTTCATGGAATTCCGTGAGCATGTTGATGTGGAAGGTTTTATGCTTCCCATCAATATTGACAATATAGTCGACATCGGAAACTTTTGATATTACATCATATGGACCTTTCCAAGAAATAAGAAGTCTGTTTTCCCTACAAGGTAGCAAGACAAATGCTTTGTCTCCTGGACAAAATTGTCGCAAGCATCTCTTCTTATTGGCAAATTGCCTTGCCTTCTGTTTGGCAAATTCAGAAGAAGCAGTTGCCAATTTGCATGCTTCAATAATCTTGTGTCTAAGCGCAATGACATATTCGTAAGAGGATTTTGTGTCATTGACAATATTATCAGCAGTTATGAGATCATGAAGTAAGGACATAGGACCTCGCGGTTTCGCGCCAAAGACAAGTTCAAAGGGAGAAAATCCTGTATGTTCGTTGGCGACCTCTCTATATGCAAAGAGAGCCGCGGGTAAAACTCTGTCCCAATCCTGAGGATGATCTTCAGTTATCTTACCTAATAGGTTTTTGAGAGTCCTATTCAGACGTTCTACCATCCCATTAGACATAGGATGATAAATACTACTTAAAGATCTCTCTATCTTAAGAGTCGACATTACTTGAGACATAGTATCCGATATGAGTTGGGTACCATGGTCCGATAATATTTCTGCTGGAAATCCAAGACGAGAAAATATTAGCCAAAGAGCATCTGCGACATCAGCAGTAGTTATGCTCTTCAGAGGAATAGCCTCTGGCCAACGTGTGCACATATCAACACACGTCAAGATAAATTGGTGTCCTCTAGCAGACTTTGTCTTAAATGGACCGATGATGTCTATCGCCATCTTTTGAAATGGTCGAATTGGAATATCTGCAGCCTGAATAGGTGCAGCATGGCGTGGACCTTTGGATTTAACTTCTTGACATACCTTACAAGATCGACAATAGATTCGTATGTCCTTATTCACAAAAGACCAAAAGAAAGACGCCAGAACTCTAGATTTAGTACGGGAAAAACCCATATGCCCAGCACACTGAGAATCATGAGCGTGCTGTAAGATTTTCACTCTCATATTTTTGGGCACTAGAATTTGAGAATGAGCGGACTTAGCGGAGTCTTGTACCATACGCACAAGTACGCCATTCTTCATCGTAATCCAAGATTTACGATTTGTGTCTTTATTCGGATCACCTTTTGTTGCCAGAGTAAAGAATTTCTTTAGAGTAGGATCATCTTTCTGCTGTTTTATAAAGGAGTCATGGGAAATCTCCAAGGGATCATCTTGGATCTGTGCATCATTATCTTCAAAAGGTGAAGCTTGCGGCTTGTTAAGAGATTGAGCCCTCGTGACTACTGCATTAGCAGATTGCATATTGTTATTTTCCCAATCAGCAATTTTTTGCGGAGTACATTCTTTCACTCCATGAATGCGACCGATGATAAGATCAGCGATCGGATTCGGCAGAAGACATGCTTGCACATCTCCTGTAAAGAAAGGAGTAGCAATATTGATAATGGCAGTGGAGTACTTCTCCAATGTGCCACCAAATGTTACGCATTTGATTACTTTTCCCGTGGCTCGAGAAGGATCTACGAGTGACTGCCTCACTCCAATGGTGGTGCATCCCGAATCGAAAAGGATTGATACCGGAGTACCATCTACTAGACCTCTATTGAAGACAAGAGCACCTCTTCCATCATGCGCGACTGACGCAGGAAGAGCGGTAGAGGATGACCACAGCTTAAAGTGGAAACTGTGGTTGGATCGAATAATGTTTTGCATTGGGAGCACTGAGATGCTCTACCAAAGTCAAAAGCAGAGCATCCTACATTATTAGAGTCTTTCTTATCATTATTTTGATTACCGGCTACATGAAACTCTTGCTGTGCAGAGTTAGCCTGGTAATGAGATTTATGTCTTCTGTATTGTGATCTACCTCGATTATTATAACCTCTATAGTTATTATTATTTCCTCTGCTATAACCCCTGTTTGGGTTAGGATCATAATATTCATGATCATAATCATCATGTTCATTATAATGAGTATCCCTGTAATGTTGGTTTTGTTGCTTCCATGAAGGAAAACTTGGGTAGTTCCTATAGTGACTACCTTTTCGGAAATTTCTATAATTATGGGCACCCCTGTATCTAGGACTGTCAGCCCGGTTCCAGTTCTTCAAAGAAGAACCCTGATTTGAGTGGTTATCTTGGTTTTGATAACTATTCCAATTAACCTTTTTGTGAGATTTATTTTGAGTTCCTTGGAAGTTATGTGAAGAATTATGATTGTATTGTGTTGCCGAAGCTACTGGCATACCCTCTTTAATGTTAGTGTTGCTCAGAATCACGTCAGGGTGTGCCGTGGCATATTGGTCACAATATTCTTCCATTTGTTTTAATGTACTAGGTTTACGCTCATGTAAGAATTCTAGGAATGGTTTATTCACTGAAGACATGATCTTGTCTCTGAGTAATAAATCCGTAAGAGCCTCAAATGTTTTCTGTGTTTTGGATAATTCAATCCATCGTGAAAGTGTAAGTCGTGCTTTTGGAATGAATTCTGAGAATTCTACACCTACCTCAGGTTTCATTGTTTTAAACAAAAGGCGATAACCTTCCTCTGACAATTGGTATCTCTTTATCAAGGCTGCCAAAATAGCATCATAATTATCCTTGTCGGCTTCTTCAACCAAACATAACTTAGTCAGAGAATCCCCTTTTAGATTTTCAGACAACTGATTCACATACTGCGATTTATCTACATTATGAGCTCGACAAGCACGTTCAAATCTATCAAGCCAGAATGTTATGTCATCATTGACAGAGTTGAACGCTGGTACCTTGACCTTGTAAGTAAAGGGTTTACCATTACCACTAGATGCTTGATTAACATTACTCATACTTGTCAATCTTAATTTCTCTAACTCAAATTCATGTTCTCTTATTGCTTTTTTTTCTTCAGCTTCTAATCTTTTTTGTTCAGCAGCAGCAGCAGCTTCTCTGTCTAGTCTTTTTTGTTCAGCAGCCGCAGCAGCTTCTCTGTCTAGTCTTTTTTGTTCAGCAGCCGCAGCAGCTTCTCTGTCTAGTCTTTTTTGCTCTACCTCAAATCTCTTATTTTCAGCAGCAGCTTCAGCTTCTCTGTCTAGTCTTTTTTGTTCAGCAGCAGCAGCAGCAGCTTCTAATTTTTTTTCTTCTATTTGAAGCTTTCTCTCCTCTGCAGCAGCTTTTCTTTCCTCAGCAGCAGCTTCTAATCTTTTTTGTTCTGCAGCTAATGCTTTGTCATATTGAGCAATTGTCCATTCTTCTAATTCTTTACCAGTCTTATCAAGGGATTTTCCTTGTGTAATAAAGTAATCTAATGTAGACATCCTGTCTTATTAAATCAGTAACCTGAAAAAGTAAATAAATTACCTTATCCCACTTTAATACTCACTTCACTTTCTTAGTCTTAGTCAAAGACCTTGTATGGTTAATACAATAACTTGAGTACTTGTGGAAAACAATACCTGTATATCCCAATGACTGTGGGAGACAAGCCTTACAAAGGTCTTGTATACTTCCTTAATGTAACCAATGATCACTTGAGTACCTGTGGAAAATAATATCTGTATATCCCAATCACTGTGGGAGACAAGCCTTACAAAGGTCTTGTATACTTCCTTAATGTAACCAATGATCACTTGAGTACCTGTGGAAAATAATATCTGTATATCCCAATCACTGTGGGAGACAAGCCTTACAAAGGTCTTGTATACTTCCTTAATGTAACCAATGATAATAATAAAGTACTGGTCTGTACTATAGCATAAGTGTATTCAATTATACCTTATATATCATCTGTCAACTAAAGACATTAAAAAGGACAAACAAGAAAAAAACAATATGAAAACAATTGCAGAAATTAAATAATTTAACTAGGAGAACTAAAGAGAATAGTCACAGAACCTGTGATAATAACTGCAATGAAATCAACAAGACAAATAACGCCACAGTGTATAAACATAAGGGTGTAAAGAACTAAATGATAGGAAAGAGTAGACCAACAAATTATACAAACAAATCAAACAAAAATAAAGAACAGAAAAAATATTACAAAAACAAATATGAACACAGTCATCACAGTTAACAAAAATAGCAGCAAATTGTTGCTAACAAATTTCCAATTAAGAAAATTTGTACCTATAGAACACTAGTACAAGACCAATGTCACTCGGTATACCTTGTACCAGTCGCCGCCCAACCTTAAACCCACAGAATATAAACTAACTTAACACACAACAAATAACATGTAAACATAAATACATGTAAAACATAAATGCATATAATACAATATATGTGTTGAGGATAGAGTGTTGTAGAGAAGGCTCTTGAACAATGGTGCAGTTTGTAAAGAAAATAAACTGCCACTTTAATCAATTTTAAATCTTTGTTTTAACTTATTACAAAGTTTAATATTTTCGAGCACATCAGAAGATCCACCGATGAAATATATGTGCTTCTCTGTTCAACAACACAATAGTACTTGTTCAGCAAGATAAACAATTGCCTCTGTGTAACACTGTCTGTACTGCGCAAAAATGTCACCAAGCGCTGACCTGGATACTGCATACACTTGTGTAAATGTGTGTCAAAAGAAACGTTCTGGTAATTCTAGATGGCTTCTCAATATGAAGACTGCGAAGGCTGGACCCAGGAATCTGGCCTACCACTGTAAAGATCTGTGATTGCCTGTTCACTACTGTAAAAGACCCGGTGAGAGACTTCCATGTTTTGGACAGCACTTGTCATACTGGAACCGGTTTCCCTTGAGGCTCCAGGAGGAGCACGACATCTGCGTTACCACTGTATGATTGAAAGATGTAATCTACGTGGGAACTTGATTAACTACCCAACCTTGCGCAGCGCTGTATCTACTGGTCATGTAGATGTAGTGTGAGAGTGGAAGCAACGCGAATGGTGTACTGTTCTATGTAGTTGACACTAGATAATACTGCACTCACACACTCTTATACGAGTCAATGATGGCTGGAACTACAGCTGACGTTTTTTTTCGCACCTTTTATTAAGGACACACACACTTGACGTGAACATCTGCATATGACAGTACATGGTTGACAGGACATCATCATATTGCATAATTGAGTAGCAACATCAATAATGTATTCAGGCAGCATATGAATATAAATTATGGGACGACAGTAGGCAGACGTTCTAGTTGTCTGTCGTCGCATACTCAGTAAATGTACATACATGAATAGTAATAGCGGTTCGTTGCTAGAACCTTTTCTTGACAATAATAATGTTATTTCATAATAACGGAGTTCCTTGATGGTAAGATCTCCGATCCACTGTCTGATAATAAGAGTTAGATTCTGTTCTCAGGCCAGTGATGCACCATAATGACAGTACTTCAAAGATGGCCACCTTCTTTGAGTTTCACTCACTCGTCCAACCAGAAGGATAATAATAAAGCCAAAGTTAATTCAACATTCGAATCTATATATAATTTCATAGAGTTTTCCATCTAGCTCTACATTAATAGAGTTGTTTCATGTAGATAGGAATACTAGTGGAACCTGTCATCTTCAACTGTGCATATGGACGACCAACGACGTTCAAACTAGGTTGTCATCTAAACCTAACCAAATGAAGGTCATCAACGAAAAGAGGGTCTGGCTTTACCTGGAGTCCGAATTTAAACATAATAAAGTACATGAGAAGAAGCTCTGACACAATACTCTCGCAGAGACATTCCCTCCTTATGGAAAAATCATCCACAAATCACTTTTTAATCATAACAGGACCAGCCCTAGAAAAACACACAGCCATTATCGGCGGCTACTTCGGAACTCTCTACAACCCAGTAGGACTACGAATACCTGCGCCAGATTCCGGCACAAAGAATATAGTCCGACCTAAACATACAAAGATATACAATATAAAACTGAATCTTCTTGCACTAGACAAGTAGTACACATGAATTCGGACCATAAACATTCTAAGCAAAATTAATCTATTTTCTGGCCCTAACAAACGAGAACTGACATGAATTCAATTATTCATACGCCGAATCAATATAAAGAGAGATCATCCATATAATCAAACGTATAAATCAATCATGGATTATCTAGCTTTACCAAGGGAAGCATTTTCGTACCCAAATAAATACAACTATATTTTCCATATTAAATAGACGAAGTAATCCGTGTGTCGCATAATTCCATACAAAAGAATATGTGTGATAAGGGTGGATTTAGGCTAAATGATAATGGTGCGCCACAATGCCAGGTACGTTAGCTCCGTATAAGATTGACGACCACTTGCCACCCCTATCGACACCTGGTATTAAAGTGCAAGATGTAGGTGTCTTCTCTGATTTTAGGATGTTGCTGTGTATGTGGTAGTAGAACAGTTCACAGGGTATAACACAGGCAACATGATGTGTAGAGTCATAGAAATGGTAACTTCGTTGTATAATTTTTTTCCATTTATTGCACGCCACAAAACAGTCAGGATATTTATATCATCAACATAGTTCAACGAGTTCAGCATTCAAAATCATAGAGTTCTAGTTCGTGAAGCTGTATAAATAATATATATATAAATTCTGCAACAGTGTCAGCTGCAGATCATCACTGTTCATAGACAATAATAAATATTCCCTTTCTGATGCTAGCAGATCAGATGTATACAATCAGTCCGTTTACTGTCTGCACGTGAATAGCATACATGGATTACAGGTCAGCTCGACCTTTATAATGTTTCTAAGTCTAACCATCTGACTTGGACGTGATCTCTGATATAACGAATCCTGGAACACAGACAATAGTCTTGTTGGTCTAGAGCGACCCATATATATAACTAGTTCAGGTATAAAGATACCGGTGACTTAATCCTAGTCAAAGTACCTCTCCATTTTGAATCACACAGGCGAGCAAAAAGGCGACAAAATGACGAACCTCTAGATGATAGCATAAAGTTCGATACAAGAGGAATTACCTTATTTCGGAAAATCAACCATGAACATATGCCTCCAGGCAGGCTTGAACAATACTGGGAAATAGTCTAGTTAGCTAACTAACTCACAAAGACAATGTATTTCCCTCAGAAAATCACAAGACGCAGGTCGCGTCTGCTCGCGACTTAGACCATTTCTAAACTCCCCGAGCTGGCCGGAACAACAAACGAAAACCAGGTCGAGACATGCGCAGAACGACAATCTCTGAGTCGCCGTTCACAATAAGACGATTCTAAGAACATTCGAGATAAAAGTCTTACACAGTCGCGCCTTTTATGGTCATGAAAAGAAGCGTTAAGAAAGGTTTCAGACATCTACCATAGTTGACTGGTACTACCAAATAAGGAGATGTGGTCACGCTTCGTTCAAGAAATTATAGACCGAACGTGTCTCTATACAAGAGGAGGTAAACTCCTAAAAAATAGCAGTATCAATATCTCGGGTTCTGTCCCTTTGACTGTAAATATATATAATATACATTTCAGTCAAAAAAATGATCATACATACGAAAAATGTTTATACAAACGAAAAATAATAATGATCCGTGCGTAACATTACCGCACCCTCCCGGGAAAAAAAAATGAAACATTTTTTTTTTTTAAATCCTGGAGCCGGAAAAAAATCTAGGCTCCTAACGCACGTATGATGCGCGGATATATACCTAACAAATTAGCTCAACGCATGGAGCGACACTGAGATCATATCTCAGCTCCTTAGAGAAAAAATTTATCTAAGTATACGCTTATATATTCCAGGAAGGTGCCACCAACACACGCCACAATGATGGCAACATCATAATGAAAATCAAATTATTCTCATACCAATATATGAAATTAAATATATTATTATGGTATCATACAATGTGTTGCAAATAGCGGTGTAATTTACTAATATACCGCACTATATTATTACATTATATAAAGCAACAGTAATTAATAAGTAATACATGTGTTGATCTTCGTTGACATAAAACATTCAATAGAAGAAGATGTGGACATCATCCGCTCCCAATCTAGGACAGGACTTGATATACTCAAAGTTCCACAATGGACATAAACTCGCATCTTCAATGATGTGCTGCAAAAATATCAATAACACAAATCTTAAAGACAACTGGTAAATCTCTCAATACAATTATGCAAATATATTGTTTAAATGTGGCCGAGTGATCTTTTGGCCCGTATATCACTAACTAAGCCTTCTAGATAATTACATGGTACAATGTTATAAATTCCCCTCAAAAAAGTGAGAAAAAAAAATCTACTAACATGTCATTACAACATTGGACTGTATATCAGGAAATATATATATATGACAGAAGAATCATGCGGAATCGTGTGGGCATCTGGACAGAATGTCTGCCATCACATTATCCGAACCACGGATAGCTCGAACCGAGAAATGAAATGGTTGAAGAGCTATGGCATAACGAGTGGACCTCGAGCTCTTCAAGTTTTTGCTCTGAATAGCAGTAAGCGCTTTCTGGTCGGTTTCCACAATGAAATGTGCGCCTAGAAGAAATCTTTGTAACTTCAGAATAGACCATACCATAGCCAATAACTCACGGTCTAAAACCGAGTAATTCTTTTCTGCAGCATTTAATTTCCTAGAGATATACATCACCGGATGCAGAGTATCAGAATACTCCTGCATTAGTGCCGCCCCAATCCCAGTTGACGAGGCGTCACTTCGAAGAACAAAAGTCTTCTCAATAGTAGGTAACCTAAGAATAGGTGGAGATGAAAATAGGGCTTTAACCTGGTCCAATGAGGATTGACATTCTTTAGACCAGCGGATCAGATTAGGCGACCCTTTCTTCAATAAAGTAGAAAGCGGTGCCATAATGGAGGACAGATTCGGAATGAATCGTCCGTAGAATTGGATCAAACCTAATAGACTCCTTACTTGTTTCTTCGTCTTAGGGACCGAAATGTTAAGTATTTTTGAAACATTGTGGTCCTCTGTCTTTAAAAGACCATGACCAACACGATGACCTAGGAAAGAAATCTCACTAAATCCTATAAAGGCTTTAGAGGGTTTTGCAGTCAAGTTATACTCGCGAAGAGTGGACAGTAATTCGTATAAACCCAAATAGTGATCTTCCCAGGAATCACTGAATAGACAGATATCATCTAGGTATGCTATGACATCTGTACGATATGCGAGAATTCGCCGCATCATGCGTACGAATGTAGCAGGGGCGTTCATAAGACCAAAAGGCATGAAATTCCATTGGAATAAACCCCTAGGTGTAGAAAAAGCTGTAAAAGGTTTGGCACGTTCGGTTAGAGGAACTTGCCAATAACCTTTAGACAAATCTAGTTTGGTAAAGAATCTAGAATTAGAAAGTTTATTGAGTAGTTCTTCTAATGAAGGCATAGGTTCAGCGTCGAACTTCGTAACTTGGTTCAATTTGCGATAATCTACGCAAATGCGAATGTTATTATCCTTCTTTCGAACAATAACCATAGACGAAGAGTATGCTGAAGTGGATGGTTCAATGATTTCCAAACGTATCATTTCATCCAATTCTTTTTCTACTTGAGACTGGAAATGGATAGGTATTGGATAAGGTCTGACTCTGATAGGATTATGATCAGTTAGCACAATGTCATGTTCAATGACATGTGTGTGTCCCGGGATGTCTGTAAGAACATCCTGAAATGTTTGCAACATCGAAGAAACTTGTCGATGTTCCTCAGCGGAAAGATTTGGAGAAACGGTCACGTTTTTCCAAGATTCCGTAGAATAAAGTGGGACCATAGAAAGAGGAAGATTGACATCAGAAAAAGTAGTTTCCTCATCCTGTATAACTGACAGAGATGAGTACTGACCATGAGGTACTTGAGAATTGTCCGTTGCCTGGAAAATAGGCTGCAAATAGTCTGGTCTTTCATGAAATTCCGTGAGCATATTTATGTGGAAAGTTTTATGCTTTCCATCAATATCGACAACATAGTCGACATCAGAAATTTTGGAGACTATTGCATATGGACCTTTCCATGCAATTAGAAGTCTGTTCTCCCTTGAAGGAAGTAGAACGAGAGCTTTGTCACCTGGACAAAGTTGTCGTAGACATCTATTCTTATTTGCAAACTGCCTTGCCTTTTCTTTAGAAAATTCGGAAGACGAAGTTGCTAGTTTGCATGCCTCGATGATCTTTTGCCTAAGAGCAATGACGTACTCATAAGAAGATTGAGTTTCATCGCTAATATTATCGGCAGTGATTAGATCGTGAAGTAAAGACATAGGGCCGCGCGGTTGCGCGCCAAAAACAAGTTCAAAAGGGGAAAACCCTGTATGTTCATTGGGGACCTCTCTATACGCAAAGAGAGCCGCGGGTAAGACCCTGTCCCAATCCTGAGGATGATCCTCAGTTATTTTACCAAGTAAAGTTTTCAGAGTCCTATTTAAACGTTCGACCAACCCATTAGACATTGGGTGATAGATACTGCTGAGAGACCTTTTTAATGTGTAGCATAGACATTACCTGTGACATAGTGTCTGATATAAGTTGAGTGCCATGGTCTGACAATATTTCTCCGGGAAAACCCAAGCGAGAAAATATCAGCCAAAGAGCGTCTGCGATGTCAGCAGTTGAGATGCTCTTGAGAGGTATTGCCTCTGGCCAACGTGTGCACATATCGACACATGTAAGGATAAATTGATGTCCTCTAGCCGACTTAATTCTAAAAGGACCGATAATATCTATTGCCATTTTTTGAAAAGGGCGAATAGGAATGTCAGCAGCCTGGATAGGCGCAGCATGTCGTGGTCCTTTAGATTTGACCTCCTGACATACTTTGCAAGAGCGACAGTACATTCGTATGTCCTTGCTCACAAATGGCCAAAAGAAAGCCGCAAGAACTCTCGACTTTGTACGGGAAAAACCCATATGTCCAGCACATTGCGAGTCATGAGCATGTTGCAATATTTGCAATCTCATGCTCTTAGGCACAAGAATTTGTGAATGAGTGGACGTAGTCGAGTCTTGTACCATACGTACAAGTACGCCGTTCTTCATAGAAATCCAAGATTTTCTATTAGTATTTTGATTAGGATCACCTTTTTTTGCTAGAATGAAGAATTTTTGTAAAGAAGGATCTTCTTCTTGCAATTTGATAAATGAGTCACGTGTAATAGTCAAGTGACTATCTTGGTCATTTACTTCATCATTATTAGTTAATGAAGTTTGAGGTGGATCCAGAGCATGTGCTCTTGTGACCACCGCATTGGTAGCTTCAATGTTTTGCTCTTCCCAAACAGCAATCTGCTGTGGGGTACATTCCCTAACTCCGTGAATACGACCAATAATAAGGTCCGCAATAGGGTTTGGAAGTAGACACGCGTGGACCTCTCCCGTGAAGAAAGGAGTAGCAATGTGTATTATAGCAGTAGAATACTTTTCCAACGTGCCACCAAATGTGACACATTTGATGACCTTTCCTGTAGCACAGGATGGATCTACAAGAGATTGCCTAACCCCGACAGTAGTACATCCAGAGTCAAACAACACTGAGACTGGATTACTATTTACAAGCCCCTTATGTAATATAAGAGAACCTCTCCCATCATGAGCAACATTAGCAGGAAGAGCGGGCAAAGGATGACCACAGCTTAAAGTAGTAACGGTCTTCGGGTCAAATAAAGTACTGCATTGGATACATTTATTTGCCCTACCAAAATCAAAAGATGAGCATCCGATGGCATTATGGTCTTTATTATCATTAACCTGTTTATCTACTCCCTGAGATTCTTGTTGAACAGAGTTTGTCTGTTGATATTTTTTTTCTCTTATGTTGCGATCTACCGCGACCATTATTGCCTCTGCAATTATCATTAAAGTCCCTACTGTAATTTTTATCCTGGTTTGAGTTCCAGTTTCCATAACTGTCATTACCATCTCTATACTGTTGAGAACCTCTATTATCCTGGTATTGAGGTCTCTGAGAAAAATATTTTCCTCTATACCGATTACCTTTGTGAAAATTTCTAAAGTTAACCGGAGTAGAATAACGTGTAGTATTAGGATGTCTCCAGTTCTGGGAAGAAGAATCACCCTGGAATTGATTACTATGATTCTGGGCATAATTACGGTTACTCTTTTTATTGAAATTTTGCTGGCTACCCTGAAATTTACGCATAAAATTTGGGCCATAAGGTGCTGCCGAAGCAACTGGCAGACCTTCTTTTACTTTAGAGTTGCTAATGGTTATGTGAGGATGCGCAGTAACATACTGGCTACAGTATTCTTCCATTTCTTTTATGTTTTTAGGCTTACGCTCATGAAGAAAAGAAAGAAAAGCTTCATTAACAGAAGACATAACCTTGTCTCTAAGTAGTAAGTCCATAAGAGCTTCAAATGTACTCTCTGTTTTAGACAACTCAACCCATCGTAAAAAAGTAAGACGGATGCCTGAGATGAATTCAGAGAATTCAACTCCAGTTTCTGGTAACATGTTTTTAAATTTAAGACGATATCCGTCCTCGTTAAGTTGGTACTTCTTTAACAATGCCGCCCTGACAACCTCATAGTTGTTTTTGTCAGGCACATCTACCATACCCAATAAAGTCAAAGCATCACCTCTAAGTATCTTGGACAGATGATAAACATATAATGTTTTATCTATATTATGCACCTTACATGCACTTTCAAATCTATCTAGATAAAATGTTATATCATCAATTGAAGCATTGAATGCTGGTAAATTAAGCTTGAAATCAACAGCATTAGACTTATTAGCAGATGATACCTTATTAGCATCATTAGCATTACTAGATAACTTCAACTTTTCTAACTCCAAAGCTAAGAGTTTTTCTTCATGCTCCATTTTTGCTTTTCTCTCATCAGCTTCTCTTTGTAACCTTCTTTCTTCAGCCTCAGCCTGTAACTTTCTTTCTTCAGCCTCAGCCTGTTTTTCTAATCTTTTATTTTCAGCCTCTATTTCAAGTCTCTTAATTTCAGCTTCTTTTTCAAGTCTCTTATTTTCAGCTTCTTTTTCAAGTCTCTTATTTTCAGCTTCTTTTTCAAGTCTCTTATTTTCAGCCTCTTTTTCAAGTCTCTTATTTTCAGCCTCAGCCTGAAGTCTCTTCTCCTGAGATTCTGCTTCTCTTTTTTGTTTTTCCATTTCCATTTGTAATCTCTTTTCATCTACCTGCATCTGCAGTTTTAAATTTTCAGCATCTATTCTCTTTTGTTCAGTTAGTTCTTTCATTTTCTTTTCCTCCGACTTCAATGCCTTGGCATATTGAACAGTCGCAAATTCTTCTAATTTATCACCTGTCTTCCCAAGGGCTTTACCCTGCTCAATAAAGTACTCAAATGTAGACATGATGTCTAAAATGTGAGTACAGAACCTGAAATAATTAATTATCTTATTTCAATCTTAATAGCAACAAGACTTAATAAAGTGCTTGTGTAATCAATATGTTTACCCCAATCTCTGTGGGCAACAAGACTTGACACCAACTTGTATTATCAAATGTATAATAATATCACAAGTCACCTCTTAATTATCAGTGCACTACACAAATCAGTGCATAACCATCAGTTATTTATCATAACTGCACTACAATAGTGCATAAGCAAAAAACCACCAGTTAGTTATGATAAGTGCACTATAGATCAATAGTGCATGAGCATATATGTAACAATAGTGAAAGCTAACTATGCAAGAACTATGCAAACAATAACAAGACAATGTAAACAATAACAAAGGTCACCAACAATTTAAACAATAACAAAGATCAAAGTCAAATGTAAACAACAACAAAGATCAAAGTCAATGTAAACAACAACAAAGATCAGAGTCAATGTAAACAATAACAAAGATCAAACAATATGAAAACATTCGCATAAGTCAAATAAATAAACAGCGAAACTAAAAAGAAATGTGATGACAAAATGAGAAGATATGACAAACAAATGACGCTACAGTATATACACAAAAATATACTTAAAGAACTGAATAATAGATAGGGGAGACCTACAAATACAAACAATCGAAATCGAAACTAAAAAACACAAAGAAAGAGAGAAAAGAAAAAAAAATATACAAGAAACAAAAATAAAGCACAACTCGTCACAACTAAACAGATATAGCAACGATTGTCGCTAGCAAATTTCACAGTAGGAAATTCGCACAGTCCCTAACGAAAACGCTAACAGTAGAACCTCTGTGACGTGGTATCTTCTACTGAAAGACACCGGCCAACCGAGAAAACCCGCTGAATATAAACATATAAATATACAAATACAAATAACATATAACATATAAACATGTAAATAGTGTGAAAATGTGATAGACAGAAGGCTCAGTTAGAACATAAGGGCACAGTTCACAAACAAAACAGGCCACTTAACTTCTATATGTCCCAAACGTCAGCACGGTGCAGAACAGGATGTCGTCAGCATTCTGAGGATAAAGATCCAACGTTGATTAACATCTGCTCCCATAGACAGCCATGACGAGGGAAATGAGCTTCTGACAGGAAACAGCTTCTGAACTTGACCTTCTGAATTCTACAAATTGACTTCTGAGACCGGAACAGTTGTTACGGCACTTGTCCTTCTTCTTAACAGATCAGGAAATCCATTCGCTCGGTACTTGTCCTTCTAGTTGCAGACAAACTTCAATACTGCCGAGCAGCGCCGGGTAGTTTCAAAATATCAACAACTGTCAGTAATGCCGGGTCTTTCAACAAAATTTCATCGAAGGTGATGAATAGAAACTGCAACGTTGTCTTGTAGTCTGCTGATGATGTCTGGGTTTGTTGACCCCCTTGATAGCTGGTATCAGAGTAAACCAACATATGGCCACCAAAAATGATAAAGGTGTGCCAACAATGCCAGGTACGTTAGCTCCGTATAAGATTGACGACCACTTGCCACCCCTATCGACACCTGGTATTAAAGTGCAAGATGTAGGTGTCTTCTCTGATTTTAGGATGTTGCTGTGTATGTGGTAGTAGAACAGTTCACAGGGTATAACACAGGCAACATGATGTGTAGAGTCATAGAAATGGTAACTTCGTTGTATAATTTTTTTCCATTTATTGCACGCCACAAAACAGTCAGGATATTTATATCATCAACATAGTTCAACGAGTTCAGCATTCAAAATCATAGAGTTCTAGTTCGTGAAGCTGTATAAATAATATATATATAAATTCTGCAACAGTGTCAGCTGCAGATCATCACTGTTCATAGACAATAATAAATATTCCCTTTCTGATGCTAGCAGATCAGATGTATACAATCAGTCCGTTTACTGTCTGCACGTGAATAGCATACATGGATTACAGGTCAGCTCGACCTTTATAATGTTTCTAAGTCTAACCATCTGACTTGGACGTGATCTCTGATATAACGAATCCTGGAACACAGACAATAGTCTTGTTGGTCTAGAGCGACCCATATATATAACTAGTTCAGGTATAAAAATACCGGTGACTTAATCCTAGTCAAAGTACCTCTCCATTTTGAATCACACAGGCGAGCAAAAAGGCGACAAAATGACGAACCTCTAGATGATAGCATAAAGTTCGATACAAGAGGAATTACCTTATTTCGGAAAATCAACCATGAACATATGCCTCCAGGCAGGCTTGAATAATACTGGGAAATAGTCTAGTTAGCTAACTAACTCACAAAGACAATGTATTTCCCTCAGAAAATCACAAGACGCAGGTCGCGTCTGCTCGCGACTTAGACCATTTCTAAACTCCCCGAGCTGGCCGGAACAACAAACGAAAACCAGGTCGAGACATGCGCAGAACGACAATCTCTGAGTCGCCGTTCACAATAAGACGATTCTAAGAACATTCGAGATAAAAGTCTTACACAGTCGCGCCTTTTATGGTCATGAAAAGAAGCGTTAAGAAAGGTTTCAGACATCTACCATAGTTGACTGGTACTACCAAATAAGGAGATGTGGTCACGCTTCGTTCAAGAAATTATAGACCGAACGTGTCTCTATACAAGAGGAGGTAAACTCCTAAAAAATAGCAGTATCAATATCTCGGGTTCTGTCCCTTTGACTGTAAATATATATAATATACATTTCAGTCAAAAAATGATCATACATACGAAAAATGTTTATACAAACGAAAAATAATAATGATCCGTGCGTAACAATGTGTATGTAATATGCGCAACAGAGTTATAGGAGACAATAGATTGATGTTAGATGAGACAATAGATTGAGTCCTAACAAGGACTGTTTTGGTTATATTTCAGTTGGTTTTATCTCAGATAATAGACTGAAGTTATAGGAGACAATAGATTGAGTTATAGGAGACAATAGATTGAGTCCTAACAAGGACTGTTTTGGTTATATTGCAGTTGGTCTGAGAAAATAGATTGAAGTTATAGGAGACAATATGTTGAGACCTAACAAGGACTGTTTTGGTTATATTGCAGTTGGTCTGAGAAAATAGATTGAAGTTATAGGAGACAATAGGTTGAGTCCTAACAAGGACTGTTTTGGTTATATTTCAGTTTGGAGTTATCTGAGACAATAGACTGAAGTTATAGGAGACAATAGATTGAAGTATGAGTCCTATTACTCTTCGTCTATTCAATCATATTAGGAAATACAATCATTATACCTAATTCCCCAAGATACAATCAGTAATCTGATACGTTCATATTAAAACCTATTTTCCTACCAGTTTATAGTAAATTATATTTACCCTCCAAGATTTAAACAGGCCAGATTTTGACTCGACTTAGCGAAGCAGGCCGCAGGTCAATGCTCTCAGGTAAGCTATAAATCAAAGCTGACAGCTCCTCTCTTCAGTCGGTCGTCTCTGGCTTCGTGTTCGGTGTTGCTTGTTTTAACATAAATCTCGCCCGATTATATAGGCAGGTAAAATAACTTCTACTGGTAAAGGAAAGCGTTTGGTTGGTTCCTGGCGGAGCAAGCTGATTGGTTGCCTGCAGTTTCGTCTTATGCTCATACAGCCTAATTTTATTCAGTTTTCTTTCGCCATCTTGCGTGAACAAGTTGACCATGACCCACATCCGAAAAAAAACAGGGCTTAAGTTTTTCCTGGCGTAACTTCAGGTAATTTATTCCGGCTCAGCAACTGTGCGTTGATTGGCTGGGGCAAATTTGTATCCCGACATAATGATTTAACAAAGTAGTGGGGTTACACACATTCGTTTCACGACACCTGGCCAGTCGATGGTGTAATAAGGCTGCTGTAAAGTGGAGTATATCAGCTCACCAGGCGTAGAGGCTAAGTATTGATGACACTGTAGCCGCGTGCGAAGCACAGGCGATTTTGTTGATGTTAATATTGTTAAATAAGACAAACGATAATTTAGTCGATGACATAAAACAATAATTATAAGTACCAGTTAGGTTTTTATTTTTAATAAAAGTATGCAGCGAGGTTACAGCAGTACAAGCAGATCACTGTGACCTGCTGTGTGTCAAAGTGATTAATAGATAGTTTGCACTAAGTGACTGAAATAGTTTGCATCAGCAATGGTTCTCAAAATATATAGGCAAAGTCCCTAACTAAGTTTGATGCTAGTAACTACAATAAGTTTAGAAGCATTCATATGCACTTGAAATTATAATAAAATACAGTCAGCAAGAGTTGACAAAAATAGAATGTCTGACAACAGGTAGGCAGACAGAACAGCAGTAGAGAGATGGGGACAGCAGCACCAGTAATAACTGGAACAACACTTTAAGTGAATCATTGCTAACATTACGTTGCTCGCCACCTTTTGATACAGACGGCAAACGTGAAGAGAGATAGCGACTTTGACGTAACTCATTTCCGGGGCGAGCGACAATCAGGCAATTAACACCTGGGTTGCGGTCTGTATGTCTGAGGAAACCATATTGTTTGTCTGAGCGGCCTGCGATCCTTTTGTTTGACTGTCTGGAGAACGCACGATCACAGACGATAATGAGATAATCGTTTCACGGGACAATCCTTGTGTGTGATTATCGCAGGCAATCTATCTTGCGAGTCAATATTTGAAGGTAGCATCTGGACGTCAAATAGGTTCCCAGATTTGTTGTGAGTTCGCGGAAATATTACCGCATGATTTGAAAGAAGTCACGCATTGGAATATTAAATGTAATATTTTAAACACGCGGTGGAGATTATGAATTTAAACACCCCTACCCATGTAGTGCTGAAAGAGCTTACGATTGGATTGAAGTGAGAGCCGAAACAAAACATTGAATTTCATTGGAAATTTCGACGGAAGTACCATCTGTGTTTTGAACTGAGAATGAGAGATATAATCTAGCGAAATCAGAGACACAGAACACAGACAGCTTCGCAACTTCAAACGAGCAACTCTCAAAAGCCAGAGGAAGAAGGATAAGACCTAGAATTCCATACTTATAAGTGACAGATCGAAGTATTTGGGAAACTTAAAACCTTAAAAAGTAAGCCCGCATTTATAATTACAGACTCTGAAAACTTAAGGGACCAGGACTGTAAATATTAGGACTGGATACATAAGGAATTGGATCACCTGTCATAAGAGAAACTTTCCCAGACCAAGTGTTTTGCAGATTCACCCGTCATAAAAGGGATTCAAAATTTCCTGACCAAGTGATTGGAGAGCATATAACCTAAATTGCTCATGTCCATTCTAACCTGTGCGAGGAGATTGTGTATTCTCAAAACTTTGGGGTAAGTGTAACAATTATTTTACAAATGTGAATGTGACATGTTTTTCTTGCTAAGTGGTTATATATATCATTATATGAGGTTGGCAACCTCAACATATAAAACTAGTATATTCACAAAGCACTACAGCAAGCGCTGGTGATTTCTTCTGGCTAGTCGGGCGGAAAACCGACAGCAGAGGTGACCCCAGACTCCGAATCTAGCAGTGATGACTGATGATTACATTACATGTGCCTAAAGAGTATAATATTTTGTGAGATATATGCACTTTGTTAATTGTAACTCAAGCAACTCATTATTCGCGCCGTCCAGACACATTTTCCCAGTTTAATCCCTGGAAGAATATTGGTGATTTTTAATCATCTTCCGTGAGCTACACTGTGTACTCGGGAATTTAAATCTTCTGAAAGATGTAACAGGGAGTTGAGCTTTGGAGTCAGTAGAGAGGTTAAGCATATTTGTGAAATTTGAATGGGAAATGTTGTGCGGTTATGTTGTGTTGACATGGGAAATAATAAAGT
Source organism: Oreohelix idahoensis (assembly GCA_024509875.1). Classification (NCBI taxonomy): domain Eukaryota; kingdom Metazoa; phylum Mollusca; class Gastropoda; order Stylommatophora; family Oreohelicidae; genus Oreohelix; species Oreohelix idahoensis. Next base: position 520,376 of record JAMPIV010001523.1, read on the forward strand.
GAAAGTTTGTGATTTTTGACCAAGGGAGCCTACTCTATGAGTTGCACCCCTTGAGAAAGTATTAGATTGTGAGTATGAAAGTCGCGATGTAACAAAATGTGGTTCAAGATTTTTGAATAACATTATAGAATGTACTAAGGGAAATTATATGGAATAGGGAATTATTTAGTGAAGGGAGGTAATAATATTATGATGTCCCTTAGGTGTCTCGGTGAGTTTTGTTTTGGGTGAAGTCGGAGTGAAAGTGAGATGCACGGGTTTCTGAAGCGAATAGTCCGTGACAATGAATGAGTTGTGAGTTGAAAAAGGTGTAATAGGAAATTGAGAAAAGAAGTTAGTGAGTTGGATTTGAGATGTCAAAAGTAGCAGTAGCATAGGACTGGGAATGTTTTCTCCCATGTATTAAAATGTTTGAATGGTGAGCACCACAGGGAAGATCGTAGACAACAAGCCATAGTTTAGTTGACTCTTGTGTTCACAAGAGATGTACAGTTGTCTAGTTCCTTGGAGGCTCAAATGCCATCTTTATAGAGAGAATTGCTGCTTGAGCAATTTAGATGTAGTTTTGATGATGTGTGTTTTCCACACCCACGTAGTGGGCTCAAGACAAGTGTGTTTTTCCCAAGCGCAGAGACAGCAGGTATGAACGGTTTTGTTTATTTAGTAGTGTGTAGTAAGAACAGTTGGTAGAAATAGTCATTCCCTGGCGGTTTAGGCCAGTCTTTTCGTCATATGAGATAAACCAACCAGCGCACACAGAAATAGGCCAGCATATTTTATAGTCAGAAAAGAATTTAAAAAGAAACCAGTAACTTTGAGAGTTTAACGTTCTAGACTCAGAAAGGAAAATAAACAGTTGGGCAAGAAATAGTAAGGGCGAGAAGGGAAAAGAATAGAAACATGGACAGTAACCAGAACCCATGGTACGAGGAATGAAAGTTCGACTTTTTTAAATAATCCAAACCATTGAAATGCCTGACTGCGTCAGTTTGATTACATGTAGCAGCAGAGTGGTCAGGCAAGAATAAATTTCCTTCCACGTAAATGTTACCTACATGCACAGCGGGTTTTGGGGCCTTGTACATCATGTAAATAAACTTGACTACTTTGTTTGCTTCACCGCTGTTCTAGTGAAGTACATTTTCATCGAGTTCATCATCCTGCATTAGTTCTATTTTGTGTTATATGTATGTACTCGTAAGTGAAACATCATCATGTGCAACTACCCACTGTTGGGATAGTGATCGGACTTACCACTAAACAATAACAACAACAACTCACCAGCACGCACGGCCACAGCTATTAACATTAATGGGGGAACAGCGAGAATGCGCCTGTTAATTGGCAGCCCACAAATGTACTTAGCAGAGGCATTTGTTTTTCTATTTTGTCTAAAAAGTTCGTGGAACGAAGCTAGTTGTAAGTAAAAAGTAGAGAATCCACACCAACCGCCTAAATCGGACACGGTGTGTGAAGAAGTGCCCTCACCACCGAAAAACTGACGGAAAAAACTGCTGCAGGACCACCTTATATCAGTTAATGCTTATAAAAAGGCAACCGGAAATAATTTTCTGAACTATAATCCTCACCCTAAATCTCAGTGATAAGAAAATTTGATTCCAATATAAAATTCACCAGCATTTCATTTATTTTAAACTGTTAATACTAATTGATTATTAGATTTGTTACCTGTTGTTTTAAAACTAAACAATAGTTGTTTATTCAGTTATTACATGTTGTGGTGTGTAGGGAGAAGGGAGGATAGATAGAAGAAATAAAAGAGGGTACCAATCTCTTCCACAGTATCTTTTGGCTCGCTGTAGGTGATAGTCCGACACTTGTAGGAAGAAATGTTTCAGGAGACTGAAATTTTACCTTTCTCAGTTAAGTCAAGAAGCAAATCCCATCAAGGATCCTGAGAGTAGGTTAGGTCTTCAGCCACACTTCTCCTGAGGTACTGATATGGCACATGAGACCCCCAGCTGGTAATTAAGACATTGGTTAACAAACAGTTAACTACCAAGCAATACAGAACATTTGGTGAAAAGAAAGAAACACAGTGACATTCTTTTCAATGAACATATAATAGACCAAGCTATATTGGTTACAGAAAAACAAAAGAAAA
>JAMPIV010001523.1:527500-658712 GCA_024509875.1 Oreohelix idahoensis
CAAACTCTTAGCTGAAGACCAAAATAACTTTGAAATACTCAGGAATACCTTGTTGCAGCGGTTTCAATGGACCCCTCGGAAATTTCAACAGTTGTATCGGGAAAGTCGTCCGGAAAGAGGCGAGTATTTTTCCCAATTTGCTGCCAGGTAAAGGGTTATCTCACCAAATGGCGGGAATTGGTTAGCCTTCATAAAACATACGTGGGATCGCTCGAACTTTTTATGATAGAACAATTAAAAGCAACCATGGTACCTGGTGAACAACAAAAACAACAACCAAATAGCTACAGACTTTTATAAACGGGTGCTTGCGTAGAAAAGAAGGACTGAAATGGTATGACAAAGTCACAAATGTGGAATTGATGACAAGAACCAGACAAGTGCCAGTGGAACAAGAGTTGAGAAGAAGACGCTGGCGATGGATAGGACACACATTGAGGAAACCTGTTGATAGCATTACAAGGCAGTCCTTGTTCTGGAATCCACAGGGAAAGAGAGGCAAAGGTAGACCAAAAAACACATGGAGAAGAGAACTGGAAACAGAGGTGAAAATGATGAGGAAAACATGGAAAGAACTTGAGCGAATGGCATAGGACAGGAAGACTTGGCATGTGTTTGTTGAAGGCCTATGCTGCTTGGGGAGCTAAAGGGTATTGATTGATGGTACCTGTTATGCGAAGATTCCTGGCAGAGCACAGCGCTCAGCAACTGGAACAAATTATTACTCTGGCAGAGAGGTTTCAGAATGCTCTTGCTGAAACCCAGGGTCACAAACGTAAGAAAGCCGATATATCTCCTCCAGAATAATCAGCTTTTTCTTCTTCCTCTTCTTCTAAACAGCAGTCAGGTCCATCTCGCAAGAACCCTATTCCTTGACCCATAGTAACTCTAGATCTCTCCAGCATAATAAATCTCAGGGAGTGATCCCACATGACCCCTCTAGAAACAGGGGGGAGAATGATAGATGGTGCTGATTTTGTAGAGTTACGTCCCATTGGTCGTCCGGATTCCCTAATAAACCGTCCACACAGCATGCAACTTGTTTGAGGCCAATGCGTGGGGGAAAAAGGAACACTTGGGAACCTATCATGTAAGAGGCGTTGTTCTCTAACAGCGAGCCAACTGAAATGAATAGAACTCATTGTGAGTGCTTATTTGATACAGGTCTTAGTTTACCTTGTATCATGGCTAGACATGTGGTGAAGCCAGGGCAGATGGCGACTGAAAAAGTCGATATTTGCGGTGTTTTGAGGGGAGACAACCCGTGGCGTCTTCCCATAGCGCATATTGAGGTGAAGACCAAATTTGTCTATGGTACAATCCAGGCCGCCGTTATGAATCGGCCAGCCTATGATTTCATTCTGGGAAGGCCTTATTTGGTTCTGGGCACACCTCACGTGCCTATCTTCGCAGAGGGCCCCAAAACAGGCCCAAGAAGTGAAGGGGAGAGCCCAAAATTCACGGTGCTGAGACTACTTAGGAAAATAGATTGCTGAGAGCTGAGTTGGAGCACCAGAAAGACTGTCTGCAGAATGATGGGTTGAAGACCCAGCAGGACAGTGACATTCTTTATGCAGAGGCATATCTCTTGATAGCCCTGTTAAGCCAGATGGCAAGGCAGTGGCTACGCCCATGACACAGGAAATACCTCCGTTGTTATCGGGAACTAGACAACCGATGGCACTGACTCCCTGAAGTGAGGACAATGTCAATAATAGTGGTATCTGGTATGCACCCGACCAGCACTCTCTTCGCATGGCAGACGGCAGTGGACTGAGCGACCTTACGCCTATGAAAAGAGCTGGGGCCGACTACAAACCTCGTGAAGTGGTGAGAGAAGAGAGAGAGAGAGCAAGCAGATACACCCTACCGTTTGTCTGAGGTAGAAGCCGCTGAGGTCAGGCGCGACACAGTGAGACCCCAGAGTGCGACCGGAGAGAGCATAGAACTCTCCCGTCGACTTTTCAGTGTATCTGAGGACACCAAATAGCTCGAAAGCAGCAATTTACTACCGAGGAGTTTGGACACTCCTATTACTCCAGCCAAATCTGGTGGTGGTAACGACAGTGAAGGTTTAGACCAACCATAGGATGGCAATGGTAGGAGACTGGACGAGATTAATCCCCAGTGTATCAAGGGTAATATGAGAAAATTGATGCAGACGTTCCTACACAATCGGAAAGCAAGAGTCACCGTGGAAGGCCACAACAGCAAGAACATCCTCCTAAAACATGGAGTTCCTCAAGGCTCAGTATTGTCTCCCACCCTGTTCCTTGTGTTCATCAATTACCTCATCCACGATCTGCCACAAGGTGTGAGAGCTGCCCTATACGCTGATGACTATGTGGTGTGGTGTGTAGAAGAACATCTAACTATCGCTAATAAGCGAATACAAAGGGCAGCAGACAACATAGCAGCATGGGCAGAGAAATGGATGGTGCAGATCAACGCTGAAAAATTCTCAACAAAACTTTTCACGCTCTCAAACAAAGACAAAGGAGGAGAGATACGACTTGCAAATATACATGTCCAAACAGACGAGGAACCGGTGTACTTGGGCATTACATTAGATAAGAGAATGACATGGAGGCCCCACATCGAGAGAACAGAGGCCAAAGCAAGAAGAAAACTTTCCATACTGAGGAAAATAGATGGATCAAGTTGGCGAGCTAATGAGACAACACTAAAGAAAGTTTATACAGGGGCAATAAGACCAACATTAGAGTACGGATCAGCAGCATGGTCTACAACAGCCAAATCACAGCTACAAGCCTGGGATAAGGTACAAAATCAAGCGCTTCGGTTGATCACCGGTGCCATAAAGACCACACCAATAAACAAAATGGAAAAAATCGCTGGCATTCCACCTTTATTCTGAAGACGAGACACTAAGACCCTGATCCAAGCAGAAAAGTACAAAAACATGCCAGCACATCCAATGAAAACTAGATTTAGAGATTTAGCTAGTGGGAGGTTGAAGAGAAGCAGTTTTGTGCATCGGTCCAAAAAACTAATTAGAACATACAAGGATGAACTACCAGACATCACTAAGGAAATAATTCCCACACTCCTCCCAACCCCATGGGAACAACATCAAAATCTCAGCATTAAGACCTCCATAACTACCACCTGCCTCATTGGAGAGCTGAATACTCTCCAAAGGAAAACAGCAGCATGTGACATTATTGAAGAACTATACCCCAGAGAAGAATGGATCCAAGTATATACTGATGGATCTGCAATCAGAGCAGTGAAGAACGGAGGCGCAGGAGTTTATGTGGTCTATCCAGACAAAGAAAAAGAATCCACCTGTTCACCTACTGGAATATTCTGTTCAAACTACTCTGCCGAAGTACAGGCCCTAAGCATTGCTGCAGGAATAATAAATAACACAATAAGCCAATGTCAGCAGGTTGTATTCCTTACCGATGCAATGTCAGTTCTGCAAGCCCTCAACAGTGATAAACTGTCAGAGTTAAATAAAGCCCTATGTGAAGTAAATATCAAAAGAAGGGTAGTGCTACAGTGGATACCATCACACTGTGGCATACCAGGAAATGAGAGAGCAGATACGTTAGCAAAAGAGGGGGCAACACGGGAACAAATAGAACAAACAATCACCTTCCAGGAAAAGAAGACCCTTATAAAGGCCATCAGAACAATTGACCAACAAAGAGACTACTATCACTATCTTGATCGAGCAAAACAGGTGATCCTGTTCCGTATTAGAACAGGACATAAGAGACTGAACAGTCACTTATACGGACTGAGATTGGTCCCATCACCCCTATGTACGTGTAAACAGGCAGCAGAGACAGCCGAACATATCCTGCAAGACTGCCACATGCTTAGTCAATTGCGGACTGAACATTGGCCCACAGAGACGCACATCCACACAAAGCTGTTTGGGAGTCTTGACGAACTTTCAACCACAGCAACATACATCCAGAGAACCGGACTTTTTGTGTAGACATTACTAAACAACAGCGAACGAGAAGAAGAAGATCCCCAGTGTGGGGCTTCTTCTTGTAATTCTTTTTCTTATCATTCTGTGTCTTTCTTTTCTTCGGGGCCCAAGAACTCGAGGCCGCTGAATTTTGATGAGGGACGTCCCCCTCTTTCTGATTCCATACCGATTTCATACCATCGGATAAACTCGCTGGTAGATTGGGGCCTAAAACCAAGGTTGGAGAAATACCTCAGAGGGTCACCCTATGGTTCATTTCTAAAAGAGACGCCTCTGCTTATTGGAGCAGACCAACACAATAGCCTCACCTCCCCGCCTAGACATGAAAGAACCAGCGGTAACAATTTACCGGTTATTACGTTGACCTCTCTGAAAGATAAGCCACCAGACTCGTGGCTCCCCTCGGTCGCAGAAAACAGTGACCATGAGTCGCGCCCAGGTGAAGGGGTGTGTGCTAGCCTGAGTCATTAATTGGAGAGACGCTGGAGGCAGGTTAGGACACCGGAGAGTAGCATAAAAACTTGATTTTGTAGTGACCATAATTTCTGACCCAAGTTTAAGTCCCCAAGAGGACTTGGGAACTTTAAAGTTGGGACGTCTGGACCATGGGTTATATATTTTTGGCACTAATGTGGAGTTTAGGCAATCCCCTAAATTCTTTTTGATTTTTGGCCCGCCCATTTCATTTCTTTTTCGGTCTCTTGTAGTTGTAAAGTGCGGTAACTGGCTTGTCATTTTTAATCGGACAGGTTCACTCCCCTCTTTCTTTAATGGTGGTAGGAGACATTTTTGGAAGCGTGCAGGACTCTCTGTCGCGGTAGGAGGCATTTTTCTTCTGCTTCTCTTAGATTTCTTGACCGCGAGTTTTTAACTCTGGTTTTACCAGGCACTCGGTTTCTGGGAGTAGTGCGGCAAACTTTCCCTGGCCTTTGACATAAGGGAAAGCCACTGCTTTTCGTGTGTCCACGGGTAGAGCCCATTACGCTAGAAATAACGGTATCTCTCTTTTAGCTCGGCTTTTCGTCCACGGAACACACATCGCTATCGTCTTCTTCTCAAATCTTGTTCCACTGGCACTTGTCTGGGTCTTGTCATCAGTTCCACACTGGTATACTTGACCTCATAGCGAGCAATAATTTTAACTCTCCCTTTCAACGTCATTTAGTGGTCATTTTACGTGTTATTTGATGTTATCTTGTTTCTGGAACAACAAAAGTAAAACGTTTTAATTAAATATCAAATAACAATCATCGCCCCTTGATCTGACATTGTTTCATGCATATCCCATAGATTTTACTTAAGCTTTACAACTTTAAAAATAAGGAATGACTTAACTATTCTCTATTTACTCCGTGGTTTAACTCATCATCAGTGACACAGATCTACTCAGTGACCCAGTTCGTGTCAAGACGAGACACATTTCTCCAGTAACACGGTGTGCTGAGATGTCACAACCGACAGTTTTAGTCTCGCGCTTGCTGACACGTCCCTTAACTCAACAGTTCGTTGACTTAATGATTAACTGAACGTCAGTCACATCGACTCCCACTGGAGTCACGTGATCAGCCAGGCGAAGAGAACACATAGAGCAGGCTACCAGAGTTCAAGGTCTTATTTGTTTTCATGCTCGCGAATTTAGACTTTCAGGGTATGGGAAACAGACAGACAGACAGTCAGGCAGATAGACCAGTAGGTAGGCAGGCAGGTAGATACATAGATACCGTATATTACGTCTTTCTGGTATAATTGTTAGGTGAAACATAAAGATGTAGAGAGTTTGCCCCAGACACGAAGACGATATCTTTTTTCTTTAAAATAAAATTTTGCCTCGTTTTTGGCGAGGCGTTTCTCGTTCAATTTAATCGGTTATATTAGGGCACATGTCCAAATATAAAAGACCTTTAGGTATGATCATCAATACAGTTATATAACTTAAGAAAATATGTAGGCTTTGATACAGGTTATAGATAATAACAAATGACTTCTGGTAGATAATAAATTTAAAACAACAACGACGATTGTGTAAATGTCTCTTTAAGTGCATGATTATGAGAAGTATGAGTAATACTAGCAATAACCCGTCAACATTGACAGGTTTTTAATTGCAGTCATCTTATCATTTTGATCCAAAATAATAAGTCTGCAATACTTTAAATTAAAATTTTGTCTTAAAGAAACAATCAAAAACTTACAGTTTAAGGTTATTATTAAGAAAATAATGAGTTAAATCTGTTTCCCGAATGAAACTGGACAGAAGAGTATCTTGATTTTCTGTTGATTTAATCTGCTTCTCCGCACCTTCCTGTCTCCAGTTCATGTACTGTTTATCAACTGTGTTCTTGGCTTCTGTCTGTCACGAGAGGGTTGATTGTTATTGAAATATAAAGTATCCTGGACACAAAGTTGTACCAGGTGACACCAGGATAGTGCCAGATAAGAGACTGGTCTTACAAGTAATACCCCCTTCTCTGAAAAGAGTAAGGGTGTATGGACATCAAAGGTAGGATCAAGCTGTATAAGTTCCTAGAGAAGATGGTAATGTATTACTCTAAGTTCCTACTTGCTCCTCTCAAGATCCCCCTCTGTTAATATTAATAGCTCTGCTAGGGGTATTAACTAAACTATCTACCAACAAGAACTGTAACTTAACTTAAATAATTTAAGTAAGTCTGCTGGTAAATATTTACAATTTATTTTACAGGTTTTTCTTTTCTGCTTGAAAATCTTTCAAGGAAATCAAATTGTAATTACAACATTTAAATAAATAAAACATTTGAAAATAGTTCAAAAGTATCAAAAGTCACTAAAGTTGTAGAAAGTTCTTCTCTCTTGGTTGAACTCACTCTGTTTGTAGTATTGTTACGTGCAGTCTTTGATATCTTACAATATTATACATTGGTATACTTGTTATGTTCGCAAATATTTTGTAAACAAAATAGGTAATTTTTTAGTGCTTAAGGGAAAGTCATTATTGAGTTACTTCCCTTGAAAGTTGTGCCGTCTCTTCGATCGAACTCCGCGGATGAATCCATTTTACTGCGATTTATTCGTTGTTTGGGTAGTAATAGATTGTTCTTGCTTCAGAATATCTATGGCCTGAATTTATGTGTATTGTTTGTCTGAGTAGGACGAGTCTGTCTTATATCTGTATATCTTTACATATCTAAGTCGAACTATATGTTCTGATGTCTCTAGAGAGGTCAAAGGCTATTCGGCGGATGTGTCGCTAGAGGGTGGTGGGATTTGGCTTCGTCCTGATGGGGACTGTGTTTTTCTATGTCGGCTTGTCGCCGAAAAAAGTGATCTCAGTATTGGTGGGGAAAGTGATTGTCGTCTAGACCTATCGTGTATGCTTTACCCCAGTGTTTATTCGTATTGCCAAGGAATGGCAGAATCATATTTCTGATACCAAGGTAATAAAAGATACTCTTGTGAACTCTCTCGTTCGAAGCCACCATTTTCGATAGGTACGATTTGAATGTCTAAGAGAATATATTTGACTCGATGAAAACGACTTCGATTCCTAGCAGCACTATATCCTGTAGAATGCAGTCAATTGTTCATGATCAAATCTACAGAGCAATGAAATGTTTTATGAATGACTAACTTCAGGACAGATTCATTATCTGTATCCAAACGTGAGTGACAGCTCACGAGTGAAGCCATCTTGGAACCAAACATGTAGTGACTTTCAAGAAGAGAAAAGGGATGCCCGTATTATCGCTTGTTTAGTCCAGAGATCACTGCTACACATGAGAACCCGTTATTAGCGGTTCAATATTATTATATGGAAAAAAATATGTGCTGAACATTATGTTGGAGAATCGTCGCTAAACGAGATTAGGTTTAGAAGCCATCTGAAATATTGTTTATAAGCTGACGTGCTCAGTCAGTGAAGTCAGATGATATATATATGTATGGGCGATACTGAGGGCTTGGCTACTGACAGTCCTTTATACTATTATTCTACATGAGTGCCCATGTAACATTGCAAGACCATTTATCCACTGTACCATGATGTATTATGCCAACCTGTGATTTGTCACTATCTGTGCTGTCGAGTGTGTACGTCCAATTAAACTTTAGTAAAGGTACACAGTCGTTGGTGTCGATGACTTCCAGCCATACATGAGTGTGAGAAAAGAACATTTGTCAACACCACGAACCCTTATTATCATTCGCACATTATACACTCAATCCATGTCTACACACCACTGCGTAGGTCAAGTTGACATTCCATACACTACAGTGGAGCAAACAACACCATAGAGATCTTATCAACTGATGATGATGATGTCTGCTTCCATCCACTTATGTCTATTTTTTGGTGGATATCATTAACTGGAATAAACAGTGGACTTTATCAAGTATATTTATATCTTAAGAGCCATCTGATCTCACAGTTAATAAATGATTGTTTATACTGGCTGTAACCATGCCCAAATAGATGTCATCATTAGATACTACTGTCTTGAATAGTGGTTTGACTTCACGACACTGTCCATAATCAAACTGTTCATGCACACCATCATTTGCGCACTTTTCTATTTTCAAGAGAGTACGTTAACTTTCAACCATAGCTAAGGGGTGCAACTGTGGTTGACAGTTAGACAATAATAGTATTGTTTCCCTTATATGTGACCGACCGACCGACCGACCGACCGACGGACTTACGACGGGAATTAAGGTATTGGAACATAAATTCGTTAATATTAGCTATAATTATTCTGGGTATTTTTAATGATGAAAAAATACACAAGCAATCATATACGTACCAACGGGCTGATCACCCGTTTGCCAGTCACTTCGATTACGGAAACAACAGCAAATGGATTGATTTGCCGTTGCCCTAAAGACGCCAATAGGCGTGATGGGAAACAATGGCAAAGAAAACCTATCTGCTGTTGCCCTAAGACGCCACTAGGCGTAATGGCCACTGACTGCTTTGACGGTCGGTGGCTAAGGACGGAAGAAGAAGAAGAATCATATACATAACGCCGGTCTTAGGGTAGGGCAGAGCGACCGGTGGGACCGTTCTGGGCGCTTAGGGCAAGGGAGCGGCTAAGCTGGCTAGGAGAAAAGTATTTTATGTGAAGAAGCTCAACTTTTTTTTAGCTCTGACACTAGTCGGCCAGGCCACAGCCAGCACGCGCAACGTTAATCTTTTGTAAGAAAACACTGAAATTAAAGTGATATATATATATATATATATATATATATATATATATATATATATATATATATATATATATATATATATATATATATATATATATATATATATATATATATATATATATATATATATATATATATATAACATTTCGATTTTAGTTGTTATTGTGGTTTTTTTTTTTTGCTGCTGTTGTGATAAGTAATAACAATTTAAAACTTGTCTGCAAATTTAATCACGTATGCTGCTTGATTGTTCACTACAGTATTCATTACATGTCGCGGCTAAAAATGGTGGGAGGGGAGGAGGTTAGTGGGCAAATCACACCATTCGCCCGGGAGCTGAATACGCTAAAGTCGCGCTGGATATACGCTCAAAAACACATGCAAACGTGCTCATGTATAAACCTCTAAATAGAACCGTCCCTGGGCCATGTCGAATTGGGTGGTCGCCCCGAGTCCCGCACCTAAAGGAACCTCGCACCTGTATAACACCATTCCCATAAATAAGTTCCTGTAATTGATCGAAATTAGGACAACTTTCTCTACTTGAAGTATGCTTGCATATTAGAAATACACTAATTTTTTTTTCCTAAATTATAGTCTCTTTAGATTGAAAAAAAAATAATAACAGCAATCCCTCGGCCTTACGCTGTTCCATTAGCACTTCTTCCATATAACGCTGTATGTATTTCATGCCGTATTTCTGCTATAGGCTTTAAAAATTCGATCTTACGTTTAGCGCACTACTTCCTGCACTGTAAACCTACGTTATTGCTAGGCATGCATTTACAAAATCTTCTGATAACCAGTCGTCTGATGATGAAGAAAACCTCCGCCGTGACAACTGTAGCCACAAACAACGGAAGTAAAAACAAAAGGTAGTCCCATTACAAAATCTGTCGTAGGGGAGTGAAGTGTTAGAGACTTCACTATACTAGGTCCAGCATCGAGATGAATGGCGACCAGTTTCATCACTGCCTTTTCCTTTCCTAACTTGAGTGCAAAGTCAGATACCCATTTACAGTTGGGTAGACTGAAGCATGTCGATACCGTGAATCGAACCCAGCCCCTTTGCAACAGAAAACGTAAATTACAGGTGTATTTTCCTGTTCTGGCATAAATGGGAGGTGTATCGTTTCCGTTTATTTTGAGAACACCATCAAATGTACCGTTGTGACCAAATGTCTGTCCATGTCCTCCGGCAGTAAACTTCTTTTCTTCATATTTCTTCATTATTCACTTGTTATTTGGCATTTCATTTTGCCCTTTCATTCATTTTGCTGTTTATGCTGGACATAGCATGGTGAAGTCTCTAACACGCCACTCCCCTATGGCAGTATTTGCTACGGGAGTAATTCGTATCTTATTGTTTACCACTCCTCAGACGTATTTACGTTCCGCTAGCTGAACTGTGGTATTATCGTAACAATGCCCAGTCATCAGACCCGTCACCCGCTTATCTCTTTGAATCCGTCTGACCACCTGTGGAAACGTTTCGGTCCAACATTTGACCCCATTGAAAAGCTGCTAATCGTGTTGACACAAGCTTGTATTGTGCTTACGATGAAAGAAGACAACACTGTCTGACCAGACATCTATCTGGCAGAGGCACGCAGATAAAGGCGATAATTAGATAATCTGTCGAGGTAGATATCTGGGCGGAAGACATTACGTCAGGAAAACACGGTCACAATATTGTGAGAGACAGAGGTGCGGCCGGATGTCTTATGTAACGATATGACATCACTGTTGTAAGAGGCCACGCGTGTATATTAAATTTAATATTTTTCAAATACGCGTGGGATGCGTAATGATAAACAAACCGACCCCTCTAAGTGCTACAGAGCGATTGGTTTGCCAGAATCTGCAATGAATTTGATTGGAACATTCAGCGGAAACCCAGCTTTATTTGAACTGGAAACTGTACAATATAATGTAGTGAAATCCTAGACACAGAACACACAGACAGCTTTGCATTATACAGCGAACAACTTACAAGAAGCCAGTGAGATATTGGACTTAGTATTCCATACTTATAAGTGACAGTTCAACGTATTTGGGCAACTCTGAAAACTTAAGAGTAAACCAGCACATTTGAATTCAAGACTGGAAACTTAAGGGGCCAGGACTAGTATAACAAGACTGGAAACCTAGGAATCAGATTCACCAGTCATAAGAGGACTTTAGCTCACGTTTTCCCAGGTAATGATTTCGCAGAGACACTCGTCTTCAGAGGAATTAACTCTAATTTCCCAGACCCAGTCGTAAAAGGAATTTAACTCAAGTTTTCCCAGCAAGTGATTTTGCAGAGACACCCGCCGTCTAAGGAATTAACTCTAATTTCCCAGACCAAAGTGATTCGAACAGAATGTAACTAAAGGACTGTGTGTCCATTCTAATATGGGCAGGAGATTGTGTATACACATTATTTGGGGTAAGTGTAAACATTTCTATTACAAACGTGAATTTAACATGTTTTCTTGCTAGTGGTTATACATGAGGCTCGCAACTTCAACATATGAAAATAGTATATTCATGAACCTTTACAGCAAGAGCTGGGGATTGTTTCTGACTAGTCGTGCGGGAAACCCGACAGCAGAGCGACCACAGACTCCGACTGGAGCAGTGATGAGTGATGATTACATCACATGGGCCTAAGGTGTAACATATTATCTTGTGAGAATTATGTACCTTTTTTAATTGTAATTCAGGCAAATCATTATTCATGCATTCCAGACGCAATTTCCTAGTTAACACCCAGAAGGATATTGGTGAATTTTCATAATATTCCCTGAGTTACATTGTGTGCTCGGGAATTTAATTCATTTGAGAGGTTAACATTGGTGGGTGGAGCGCATGACAATGTGCCTGTTAGTCTGCAGCGAACAAATGTACTCAGCACGCATTTGTTTCTTCTATTCGTCTCAAGTTCGTGGTTACAAGCCACCAGACTTAAGTTCCTACGCCACTAGTGTGAGAGAAAGTATCAACACTAACCGCATACAGTGGACGAGTTATGTGGATAAGAGTACTCATCACCAAAAAGAAGTGACAGAAACCACAGCTGCAGGACTCATCTGGAGCTACGTTTTTGTGTAACAGGCTACAGCAAAAAAAAAAAATCGAAGACATTTCTAATGCCCTGACGAAACCTCTAGGATGAAAAATTTAATATAACTTTCACCCCATTTAATCCTTATTTTAACTTGTTGAACTAATTGATTATTAAATTTGTTGTATGTTATTTTAAACTAAACAATAATTGTTGATATATATATATATATATATATATATATATATATATATATATATATATATATATATATATATATATATATATATATATATATATATATATATATATATATATATATATATATATATATATATATACACACACAATATATATATATATATACAATTTTAAAATAAAAACTTATTACTAAATCAGCCATTAGAACCGCAGTAAAAATGAAACTAACGAGTTAAAATTACAACGAGGCAATGTTTAGTAAAACTTCTTCTTCCTCGTTCGTCCTGAAAAGGACGTTGGTTGCGTTGTGTCCGTTTACAGCGAAGCTGCAGTATTTGCGCCTTTCGGCCGACAGATCCGACTTCCGCACGGCATTTTTTGGGACCGGGTTTGCCTTCCCACTTCAATCCCTACTCCTCAGCCAGACTGCAGTGATGCAGCCTGATTCCAGGACCACCACGTGGAGGTGGAGTAGGGTCTTGTTCAGTTCTGGTTCGCTGACCCTGACGCAGGCAGTCAAGCTATGGGTCGCTTACTGCATTCCTCACTTTTGATGCGTCTTGGGTCCCGTTTAGTAAAACGAGTTGTAACTGTTAATTCCGTGGAAAGTAGCAGATTAATTACTGTTAAGATTATGCACCTTTTGTGAGTTATAGTTTTTTGTTTTTAGACGTGCCTTGAACGTCACGTGATGTGTATACTTACCTTCTAGGCGTCATTGCAGCTGTTTCCATAATTTAGAGCAGGGGTCGGAAACCAGCCGATCCCGATATAAGGGTAGCTGAGCTCCCAGTGAATAATTCGGTAGAATTTAGACGACCGTGTGAGGAGGGGGAAGAGAAGACTTTTTAAACTAGGGAAATTTCGGACTAGACCTCTCCCGCCAGCATTTAAAATCGCGGTGGCTCCGGGATCAATGGTCCTCTTTCCGCATTCCCAAGGAAAACTCCAGCTTGATTTGAAACGTGAACAATTTGCACATGGGACCTCCTATTTTATCGCCCTTATCCGAGAAGGCTAGACATCCAATCTCACTACCCAGAAGATCAGGGGAGAGCATGACATTATTAGGATCCACTGGTTATGGAAAAAAAAAATTAAATATATTCCCTGTACTGGGAACCGAACCCGGTATCTGTAGAATTGGAGGCGGACGCCATACCTCTTAGCCATGCTAACATTACAAAATTAGAAATATATGTAGAAATTATGCATACGCGTCCATATGTGCGTTTTATTGAAGGGAAGATAATAATTTTTGTCAGAGGTTCCGGTGGTTAACAGCTTTCTCTACTGCTCTTTTTCAATGCCTTATTGAAATTCTGTTCAGTATGGCCAACCTCATGATTCCAAATGTGGTGAAACATGTTGAGAACCCAGCATGGCACACTAAGTTTGGGGGAGTCACCTGAACCCCAGACCTAACTCCGAAATTTACTGTTTGGTTGTATGCAGGAGGATCTCAGTGACGATGGCAAAAGACGGGGTCTAAGAGGTGGTTCTGTGCAGGACATGACGATTCATTGACATAGCTCAGAACCAAAGCATAGTATTATATCCCTGCCTATTAGGAGAGCTCACACGAATGGCGGGGAATGCACTGTTAACCATACCCCTTTCACCTTCTGGCTTGAAACAAAGTGTCAGGATCCTTTAAATGTATGCCAAGTCAGGATAGAATACCTGGGAATAAACTCAAGCTCGTGACTCCAACTCAACAATGGAAGAATAGCCACATGAAAAGCCTAGTTCTATAACGTAGATACTGCCAGAGATTCCTCAACACTTGGCAATGACTGCAGACGCCGGACAAGCTCACCAGCCCTGCTTAAGCAACAACAACAAGATGGGATGACCTGTTCCCCCTGGATAGAGTGGATCATGCTGACACCAAGTTTTGAACCCGTAACTTCTCCTGGATTCTTTCGAGTACGGTAGTCATTTTGTCAACACTGGGATTGTTGACAGCGACTTCGGATTCCGTTTACGGCTCGTAACATTTGTACGTATTTAAACTTGTTCTCAGTTTTAAAAAAACTTTTTTATTCTTTTGTCCTTGGCGAAGGCCTTGTGGCCATTACGTAGACATTTTATTTGTTCCTTGTTCCTGCATAGATGCATTTCATATTTTCGTTTATCTGTATTTACTATCTTTTGTATCCGTATTTCATATTTTCGTGTATGTTTACTATTTTCGTTTATCCGTATTTACTATTTTTGTTTATCCGTAATTACTGTTTTCGTTTATCCGTATTTGCTTTACCTTTGCCTCTAGAAGCTAGCGGTCAAATCAATTAACCAATGAACGCTCACCCAGGTACATAAATGATATTGTACTTTATATATATATATATATATATATATATATATATATATATATATATATATATATATATATATATATATTGTTGCATGCCCCGGGTGTGTCTTGATAGTGGCACTGTTTGCTGTCACGGCTGACAAGGGTGTTGTCAGCTAAATCGGGCTTACTATAGGTGGCAGACAAGTTCAACAACGCAAATGTTAGTACAGTGGGCCGAAAAGGAAAGGCCAATGTTAATGGAACACCAACAGCTGGGTCATGAAGTTGACCAATTCATAATGAAGTAGAATGGACACGTAGTTGAAGTACATCTTCGACAGAGACATTTATTTAACGACAACGAAGTCCAACATCATGGGTGTATACAGTATACATCGTATAATAAGCATCAAGACAGCCGTATGATTGACTTCCCTGGTTCTTATGAGCTGAAGGTCAACGGCTTGACAAAATACATGGTCATTGAGAAGAAACCATGCTTTAACATCTTTACGTACATAAATCAATCTTGAACATTATCGCATCTGATGCTAGAGGGACGCACTAGCCATTGAACATCACTGGTACAATGGAAGTTCTACCATAGCATTCAGAGCCATTGGTCTCTGAGGCGTGAGACGTCGAAAATCAGCCATATTCTGGCAACAATATAATAACTTGAAAGCTTCCCGGAAAAGTACATCAGGAATTAGCTTCTCCGCTTTTCAATATATATATGCATATTAAATTGAAATGTCTTCTCTACAATTTTAGAGGAAGAACGCAAAAAGTACGTCCGTCTTGGATCATAAAGCCTGAAGGGTATGATTTGTATAGCAACAAATCGACGCAACAAAAGTGCGTCATCTGCATTCAAAGATGATGCAGAAAAGTACGCATAACTATTTAAACAAAGTACATCTATATCAGATGCGCTCACATATGCGTCTATCAAAATTAGACTGGCATGTGAAAGTCTCACACACTTAACTCCCATGCGTAAAAAGGACTTAACATATATATATATATATATATATATATATATATATATATATATATATATATATATATATATATATATATATATATATATATATATATATATATATATATATATATATATATATATATATATATATATATATATATATATATATATATATATATATATATATATATATATATATATATATATATATATATATATATATATATATATATCTGCTTGCCTAGCTTTTAAACTTCTCGTTACCTTGAGTTCAAAATGCTAGTAGACTAACACTGCTAAAATTTAAATATTTCTTGTAAACTGACATGACGAGAAACTAAATTACCGCTGTCAATAAAAACTTGAACACCCACTTCATAAATAATAACAATTTTTATTTTGTATAAGGGAAACATATTTTGATTGATTTTAATAGAGCAATTTGCATGTTCTAAAAGAATCCACAGTGTATGTCATAGGTTCTAAGGGGAAATTAAATTAATTAATCCCGGTAATTCATTTAATATTTCTTGCACAAAAGAGTGATGGTGGTATTAACCTTCTGTGACAGCCTCAATTAATTATGTCATGGTTTTATATTCCTTCCCGAATGAAATAATGACAAGGTTAAAATTACCAGTAATGCACGTGAGAACACATTTCAGCACACGCTTTGAGTGCCTGGAAATTGGACTAACCCGGGTTAACGCCGTTGAAAGAAGGAAACACAAAAAGGGCATATAACATATGGGTCTGACATAATAAGTGAGGAAGTATTCTTCGAGAGAACCTAGATGTAATCGATGTCTATGTCGCTACAGAAGTTTAAGGATGAAAAGAGAGAAAGAGGCACAGTCGGCTCTTGGACGGTGTAAAGTTTGCTGCTGCACCGGGTACAGACTTGGGGTAAAGAGCTGAAATGTAATAAAAATAAATAAATAAACACTTTAAAATGTTAAATGAACAAGAAATAGAAAACTGCAGAGTAAAAAATTATTTATTTATATGAAACGAATCCTTTTTGACTTTGTCCTCGTCATGCAGGTGTACGCTGCAATGAAAGAGCTGACAGACTAGCTTCAAGAGCACCTACAGTGAATGCACTGAATATGGATAAGGGAGAGATACTGAGGACAATTAATGATCGCCTATTAGAGAATGAGACTGCAGTCGATGAATCATCAAATTTAAGATTGATGGAATTCGGCATCAAACGTAAGACCAGCAGAGATGGACATATGTGTGGATGCATCCGGCGTGAATACAACCAGCGCGCATCAGAACTAGTGCCCTGTATTTCTATATAGAGTGACGTCAACTGAGTCAGAATCGAAAACGAGGCTGAACGACGTGGACGCCATTTTTGTCGACAATACCTGGGTTAGTAGCGGGAATAAGTGTCGAGTAAGTTTTTTTTTTTTTTTTAAATTAATGAAGAAAAATATCCCGTTCAACCTCTGATGGGTTATAATTAGGATATATATTGTTTTCAATTCCAAATAATATGAACAACTGCCGATGAGAAAGTGGCATCACATTTGTCAAATCATTGTAAATAGGGACAATCACAATTATGCTAATACGTTAAATAAACAAACAAAAAACACAAAAAACAAATAAAATCAAGAAGAAACTCTGAACAAGAATTATATTAAAATGGAGGGGTGTAAAGGCCTGGTGGTTCCAGTTATATAACTGACTTTAACAGATATTTAATTGACTTTCATCTGTTAAAAGTCATATGCATTGTAAGAACAGCATCAGACCTTCACATTCCCAGACACTAATATTAACATTTGTTCGTGATAAATATTGTTTGACTATATTATGCAGTTCCCTAGGTCTGTCTATTCTTAACACCTCTTCTATATTTATAAGATTATATATATATATATTACAACAAGTTTTCCAATTATAGGAATCACATTTATATCAGCTGTGCTGTTAATTAAGTATATAAATTTATCAGCTATGCTGTTGTTTTTGTCTCTTGCTATGCTACTCAGTTTTTCGTCCTTGTCAGTTAAATGCTCACAATTGCTGACAGAAATGGTACTAATGTGTACTCATCTCTTGAAACAGTTCTGTCCTTAATTTCTTGCATACAACACCCGCTGATGATCGTTTCGTTAGCCCACCCAAGACTGAGGGGACTAAAGATGTAGCTCCTGTGCAATCACTGTGCTCCTGCGAAGTTCCAGGCAGCTGGATTGACTGGACATACGACCTCAGGTTTGATGACACGAATAAAACCTGTAACAAGTAAAAATAGGGGCTAATTTCTGTCCTCAAGCCCACCTATTTCTATTGTGTATGAGATGAGCATGTCTCAGGTGTCTGCATGTAGGATGAATGACAACATGGCTCCGTATGAGTTAGCAATAGCGAGACAAGACAGGTGTCTACGTGCAAAACATTCTTTCTGATAAATTAACACATGGATACATCCAATAATATAAATTCAATACATGAATACATCCAATAATATAAATTCAATACATGAATACATCCAATAATATGTACACCTAGGTGTGATGCAACCATTTCCTTCCCCCTATAATATACCAGGCCCTCTCTGGCAAGTGCTTTACTGGCTGGTAACACATATCCTAACAATATTAATGTGTTCTGATGATAGGAGTTATATGAGACGAGGACTGTTTGGTTATATATATCAGGTTGGAGTTATAGGAGACAATAGATTGGAGTTATGTGAGACAATAGATTGAGTCCTAACAAGGACTGTTTTGGTTATATTTCAGGTTGGAGTTATCTGAGACAATAGACTGAAGTTATGTGAGGCAATAGATTGAGTCCTAAGAAGGACTGTTTTGGTTATATTTCAGGTTGGAGTTATCTGAGACAATAGACTGAAGTTATGTGGGACAATAGATTGAGTCCTAACAAGGACTGTTATGGTTATATTCCAGTTGGTTTTCGTCTTCATCAATCATATCAGGAAATACAATCATTATACCTAATTCCCCAAGATACAATCAGTAACCTGATACATTCATAGTGAAACAATTTATATTAAATATATACAGGTGTAGGTAGTATAAATGACACACAACAAATACCAACATTATATATCTGCTGTAGGCCTATTTTCCTACAAGTTTATAGTAAATATATTTACCCTCCAAGATTTAAACAGGCCAGTGACTTTAGTGAAGCAAGAGTTCCCGATCACGCAGTTAAGCAATAAATCAAAGGTTGGCAGCTTTCTCTTGTCCCAGTAGGTCGTGCTGGCCTCGTGTTTGAGTGTGTTTGAGTTTATGAATAAACTCTCCCGTATAAATAGGTAGATGGAAAGCTTTTACTGCTTAAGGAAAGCTTTTGGTTGGTTCTCGGAGTGGCAAGCTGATTGGTTATATGCAGTTTAGTACAATCCGTCGTACCATCCGTGACCGAGACGAGTCCCGAAAAAACAGGGCTTATGCCTAATTTTATTCTGTTTTTCCGCCATATTGGGTGACAAGATGACCGCTGACCGAGACCCGAAATTTTAGGCTTAAGTTTTTCCTGGCTTATACTTCGTGTAATTTATTCTGGCTCAGAGACTGGTGAACGTTGCTTGTTGATTGGCTGAGGGATATTTGTATCTCGACATAGTGATTTAACTAAGAAGTGGGTTTACACACACGTTTTACGACACTACGCAAGGGCCAAAAGAGATTGAGATATCATCTATTCAACAAGCTAAAGATATAACTACCGATGAGAGTAACTGTGGCACTGATAAAATGACTGCTAAACATCTACTTCAAAGATGCCCACCTAATATGAGGAATAGAGAATACGCATATGGGCATCACCAGTGCCACTCCTGGACAAAATCTAAGGAGATTCAAAAAGCCTAAAGCTAACCACTGCTTTCGTTGTAAATATTAAAGTAGACACCTGAGAATGTACGAAGAAGAAGATATCAAAACAATTAAAATGCAATAATCACGTTATTGTTTCTCCTGTTATCTACATCTTATGTGCGAAGCGTCTTAAGTGCATACGATTATTTCTTTCCGAAACAATGCATACACCACGTCCTGGTGTACTGTCGTGTTATATGTCTTTGACATTTCTGTCTTCTGGTTGCATCTTCGCCCAGCGTCTTCTTCTCTTCTCTTGTTCCCCTGGCGATTGTCTGGCTCTTGTCATTAGTCCCACATTGGTGACCTTGTCATAAATATATAAATTTAAAAAAATATAATGGTATGAAATCAGTTTTACAAGTTAACGGTACACAGGAAACATGGGACGTTTCGGGTTTTACCCTTCATCAGCCACAGTTACAAACAGGTGACGAGGACAAGAATTACATTTAGGTACTACAAAAACATACGATGATACACCAAATGAGTGATACATGCAGATGGAAAAAGTAAACATCAACGATGATGAGCGAAAAAAGAACAATACTAATGCAAGAAAATCGTAAAACCTGAAAGAAATATCTAAACAAGAAAGTAAATAATCAACGAAGCGTAAAAAGATCATGAAAAAAAAAACTATTAACACAAGAACAAAGTCACTTAGAAACTAATAACACAAGAACAAAGTCACTTAGCTATATTCTTAGAATAATACACTAGAATGGCTTGTCCGATAGCATCTAGGAAGTGACGTATAAGATAGCGAACAATAAAAAGGATACGAAATGAAAAAAAACAAAAACATAAAAAGATAGATCGGAAAAACGACGGTGGAAGAAATAAAGAAGTATTAAAAAGATACCAGAATTTAGGCAAAATGATGCAGGACATTAAGGCCCTTGGGAGATAGACTGCCCATCTGAAAAATGAGGCGATTCTCCAAGGAAAAGCGAGTGCGGTCATCACCCACGCAAGAAAGGAGGGCAGTAACATTTATATCCGAATTACCTGAATGGTCAGGCCTATTGAAACGAAGAGCCACCGGTGTAAGTTTGCCATGATAAATGTCATTTAAGTGCTCACAAAACCTGTCTGCCAAACGTCTGCCCGTTTCGCCAATATAAGTAATGCCACACCTCTTGCTGATGATAGCATAAATCAGGTTTCTGGATTCGCACGCCAAAGACTCTCTAATAACAAATTTGCCTTTCGGAAAAGCAACTGACTGAGTTTGGAGTACAGACGGACAGCTCTTACATATACGGCGTTGGCATGGTTTAGTACCAAAGTGTGAAGGGCTAATGTGTCTCAAGCGACTGTGTACAAGAATACCCCCAAAATTCTTGTCCCTACGATATACCACCAAAGGGGTATCACGAAACAACTTTCTGGTATCAGGATCAGAGTGGAGAATATGCAGATGACGAAACAGAACTTTTTTCACTGACAAGTTTGAGTCTGTCAGACGTAGTGGTAGGTTTGGCAGTAAGTGCAATCTGACGAGTCACGTGACTGATGCGATTAAGAGCATCAGATAATACTCTTTCAGGATAATGACGTCGACGAAAAAACTCTAGCATTTCTTGAGCCCGTTCATGGAAATCGTCTTCATCGTGACATATCCAACGTAAGCGTAGAAGTTAAGAAAAGGGAATGGAATTTTTACAGCTGAGAGGGTTAGAAGAAGAGTAAAGAAGAAAACCATGAGCATCAGTAGGTTTATAAAAGACAGAAGTTTTAAGGCCAGTGTGAGTAATTTTGACAGTAAGGTCAAGAAAGTTCACTGAAGTCGTAGAAATTTGAGAAGTGAATTTGATGGCAAGATTGAAATTGCCAACATAGTCAATGAATCTACGGAGGTTAACTTCAGACATGTCTGTGACTCCAATCCTATCGTCAATATAGCGACGGTAAAACTCAGGTATCCGCCCATCGTAACTATGAAGCACCAAATACTCAAAGTGGCTTATACAGAGGCAAGCATAACTAGGGCCCATTTTAGTGCCCATAGCCACGCCACTAATTTGGTTAAAGAACTGACCATTGAATTCAAAAGAGTTTAGAGTAAGAACCAATTCCGCAAGGCGAAGAAAAGGACCTGTGCTAATAGTAAGATCAGTGCGTCGGTCAAGAAAAATTTGTAGTTCTTTAAGACCATCAGAATGTGGAATAGAGGTATAAAGCGAACAAACATCCAGAAGGAAAAGACGGTAAGTGTGGTCAGGCGTGAACTGGATAGAATCAAACGTAATGATAGCATGCGTAGTGTCCTTCAAATAAGAAGGTAGATTGGCCACTAAGGGTTGCAAAATACTATCAAAGAATTCAGAGATACGTTTAGTGGGACAAGAGCAGGCTGTAACAATGGGTCGACCAGGATTGCCAATTTTATGCACCTTAGGAAGCATGTAAAAGGAAGGTTTACCTAGACTACTTTCAACAATATGGAGAGACAACACACTAGAAGGAAGGAGGTCATCATGGATAAGATCACGAATAGTTTTATAAACTGAGATTATTGCGGACTGTAGCATCACCAGAACTAGGTGAGTAGAAGGTGGATGTCATAAGAGGTTTTGATGTTATTAAAAGATGGGCTATCCTGGACAAATAGGTGTATCAGATGATACCAGGATAGTGCCAGATAAGAGACTGATCTTATAAATAATACCCCCTTCTCTGAAAAGAGCAAGGGTGTATAGACATCAAAGTGGGGTCAAGCTATGTAAGTTCTCAGAGTAGATGATGATGGTGTACTCTGAGTCCCTAACTGCTACCTCTCCTGATCCCAAATTGGTTTAGCTACGGGTATAGGGGAATGTATTTAATATAATTAATGATTTATTCCAAACTGAACTTCAACTTTAATAAAATTATTTAAGCAAGGCTGTATGAAATTTTATGTACAATTTAATTTTCCTGAACCTCAATCTTTTTGGTCAGGAATTCTCAAAATCAAGAAAATGCTTATTTACATAATAAAATAAATATTTTGGAAAATCTGTTCCATTTCTGTAAAGGGGTCACTGGAATGACTACACACACAGTTCCTGTTAATAATATTGATACTGCTACTAGTCCTACACTGTAAGGTCTGATACTCTCATCACACAACGATGTTTAAGTTTTCTTGGGTGAATGAGTTTGGATGAACGGACATTGCCTTCTTAAAGGACTTAACTTTAGACTGTTGCTGCTGCTGTTCTTTCAATAGTACTTTGTGACTCCTGGCTGAGAAGATGGGGTCTATCTCCAGGCTTTATATGGAGCTCTCAACTCCCACACGCTCCTCTTCTCACTTTAATGCAGCCACGAGGTAACTTCGTAATATAACCTGGAATAGAAGGACAACCCATTCCATGTAGAAGTCTGCCTCAATCAATTCACCCCTAAACAATATTAAACTTACCATCGTCAGTTTTTTGTGCTAACAATTTGCACAAGACCTTGAATTCCGTTGTCTACAATCAGTTTCATGTAATCATTCTTTCTCTGTGTTGATTCAATGTTTGGGTCTCTCGTCCATGTTTGGCTTCCATACAATAATCATGGCAAGTACAATACAGCATGTGACCTATTGATTACTTCATTCTAACCTTCCCTATATGTTTAACACATGATCTTTGAACAGTGGGTCACTCCAGAAGAAAATACTAAATTAAACCACTACTGACACAAATTTGTTGCCAATTTGCAAACACTATACACCAATTTCTCATTTCGAACAAGTCTGCTTACTACACACATTCCTACTTAGGTCAGCGTGACACAACACATCCCGCCGGCAGTATTCGAATTAATATGGAACACATAGCCTGTTTACTTACATGTCAATTAAATGCAAATAAAATTATCTTCCTTACCCTCAGGTAAATAGTTTCACACACACACAAGCTGACTGGCCGTAAAAGGGTTCTTAGCACTGCTCTCTCAGTTCAAACGGCAAAGGCTTGGTCCTACTGTCTTTTAGGATACGTCAGCTCTGCGTGGTTTTTATGATTCAATGGCGGAAAACTACAAGCGGTTGTTCTATTTATAGATCTACACCCTACCAATCAGAGGAAAGTCAAAAAGTTAATTTTTGAAACTTGAGACTATTGCGGTTCTAAGCGTGTTTGTATAATCTGACCAAATTTGAATATTCTATATTCTAGTTATTTGTGGACCGATTTTAATTATCAAAAGTGATAATTAAACGGCAAATTTCTCTTTATCGTTCTATATAGTTTTCCCTTAGTTATTCCTTTGCATTTCAATCTGGGTAATTTTTAAGTAATTAAATTGGGCATTACCCTGATGTGAAAATATCACTAAACTAAATGTTTCTAAGTTAATATAATTTTATTATGAGGGAATCTTTATGTTTAGGTGTTAAGCAATGTCAGCGCTATAATTCGAGATATCCCTTTCATTTTAATTATCTTTAGTTATTAAGAAATAAATTATCTATGTTCGGTCAAAAACACAAAATAGGCATTATTTCCACGTCAACCAAAATTTTCTTATCACTACAAGAAAAGGAAACGATTTGATTGGTTGTTAAATTGGTACTATGCTCTTAGATAAATTTTGGGTGGGCGGTAACTTTTGACTTGTTTCCTAGACAATTTCAAATATACTAGAGAAATTGTTGGCGGTTAATTTGACTGGGCCCTCAGAAAAATTTCAAATACTGTAGTTATTTATAGATTTAAAAATACGTTAACTAGTTTTTGAGCGGGGAATTTTTGAGCGTGTTGTCATACAGATTCATTTCACTACAGTGGAGTTGCCGAGCTGTGAAACGCCTTCTTGAATATACAAGTCCTTTCGCCAAACTACAACAGCACCACCTTTGTCAGCAGGTTACATGATAAAGTCATCACGTTTGTCATACCACTTATTTGGTACTGTTTCGACCATGACCCAGGTCTGTTTTTCGTCTGCTACATGCTTTTCCCGCAAATCTTCTTTAATTTCCCCCCCCCCTCTTCTCTCCCCCCCCCCCCCCCCCCCCCCCCCACCCCTTCTTTCCCCCCCCCCCCCCCCCCCCCTGCTTTCTACGCGGTGTTAATGTCTGATGTTGATTGCTAAATATGTATATGCATGTATGTATTTATCAGGAATTATTTTGTAGTCGTTCGCAACATCGGCTGCTTTAGAATTTGGGCGGGGAGATAGAATACTTTGTTATTTGTTGAATCTGAGTTCAATCTGCCAGGGCCATCTTCCTTCAGAAGTTAATATGATTCATTCATCATTACTTTACAACTCTTAAAGGAGCATATGCCTTCAACAAACACATACCAAGTGTTCTCCTGTCCCGCTCGAGGTCTTTTCATGTCAACTTCATTCCTGTTGTTCCTGCGTCCTGTTCCCTTCACCGTGTGTTTTTTAAAGTGTTTTTCTACTATCGTACCCTGAGGATTACAGAACACAGACTGCCTGGAAACGCTTTCATTAAGTTTTCTCAGTGTGATCGCCAGCATCTTCTTCTCATCTCTTGTTCCACTGGTTGTTGTCACCAGTTAACGATCTTGCCATACCATTTCAATACTTGTAATCTAGGCAAGCACACATCATGACAATCTGTAACATCTTGTTTGTTGTTGCTGTTTTTTTTTCCTCCGTGTGAGGTGAACATTGTGCCAAATTATTTGCACTTTTGTCGTACGTGTTATTTTAGTGTTTCTACATCGGGGACTAATTTCTCCCGTGACAGCGTCTTTGTCAATATTTATGTTTTTGTTTCAAGCGTTGATCTTCGTGTCATTGTACTGTAAGGTAACTTGTGTTAACAAAATGCCATTTCATCCCAACAGACGACAACAAAAACAATTTGTGGCAACTTTGGCAGACGTTACTTTTGGGAATATTCGTATGCGTTATTTTTGGCCATATGCGCCAGACGAGATACTGTAATGAACAAATCTGACATTTTGTGTTACAAGAAAAAATATAATTTGATAAAAATGACCTTTACAGTTTAGTTGCTGGTTTCTAAAATAGCGTATTTCATAATTTATCATTCATGATTTCTGGACATTTTAATTGTTAAAGTGCCATACAATTAGAAATGAAAATATGGAATCGGACACATGAGCTAGAAATGAAGACACAAACGAAGCACATTGTTAAGATGGTCAATTACTGGAATGTTAGAATTTTTTATTTTAAATGTTAACAGGTGCGGCAAGAAGAAAGTATAGTTCAATGTTTTTAACGATAACAAATTCTAGGTCACAAATGTCCAGGGCATGGTCTTCTTTTACCTGCCAACTCTCAGCGGAGCATAGGCCTTCAACAAACTTATGCCAGGTCTTCCTGACCCGTGCCATCAGGTCAAGGTCTTCTTCACACCTTTAATATCTATCTCCAGTTCTCTTCTCTGTGAGTTCTTTGGTCTTCTTCTCTTACACTGGGGATTCAAGAACATGCCTGGTAATGCTATCAACAGATTATCTCAACATGTGGCCTAACCATCTCCAGCTTCTTCTTCGTGTCTCTTGTTCCACTGGCGCTTATCTAGTTCTTATTATTAATTCCACATTAGTGATCTTTTCACACCACTTCAGTAACAGATGCACGATAATTGCGCTTACAAAGTACACTCACTTAAAGCTCTAGATGGCACTTGTACAACACATTATGATACTCATCCATCACTCTTCAGCTGTCCAAGGTGCAAGAGTCTTCAACAAACGCAAGCCATGTCTTCCTGTCCCTGTGTGTACCTAGGTTATTTTTTAGATGATAGTTTCCAGGTATCTGTGTATGTTGATGGGCGTATTTGATTGGTGGAGAGTGAAAGGCTGAATGGAAAGGAAGAAACGAACAGAAGAGAAATGTTGCAGTCCTCAAGATGTGAGGTAGAAAACGCCTACCATATTTGTTCCCCACCATGTCTTGACGGATCGTTCCAGCATGTTTTCATTATATTTAGGAATATTTAATTATGTATAATACTAATATTATATAATATTACCGCAGCTGAGGGTCAAAGAAGCATGCAGGTGAGACATGAAGGCATTGAACATAAATCTAACATCCAGGTAGGATGAAGTTCCCAATGGCACCAACTGGCGATGATCCCTAAGGCGACACCTCGGATTGGGCGAAAAGAAGTCCTCACAACAAGTAGAATAAAAAAGAACACGCAGAAAGGAACACCAGGGGAAAAAAAAAGCAGAGTGCTTTCACCCCAGGGTCGCACAGAGGGCTATCACCTCAGGGGCGCATTCCTATAGTCAGTAATACTGTTCATGGAAACAAATATTTTCAGTGCATCTACACAAAATCGCCGAATCTACAACTTACATAAATTACTTTCATAAGTTCAAAATATTTCAAATATACATAGATTAAACTTTCATTGTTAAAACTGGATTAAAATTGATAATTTGTAACTGTTCTCGAATACCAGGAGACGACATTCTACAACTAGTTTGACACATATCGTAGTTTAGAAGAAACTGGTAGACCACAGAAGCGTTTAGAAATATTATCACATTGTTATCACAGAACCCCTGCTTACCCTCGGTCAGACCTCACACGAACTGTCAGACCACCCACGGAAACGCTGTATCTGGCACATAAAGCTTACCTTCCAGTCCAACATTTTATCACAGTTATAAAAAGCGAATCTTATTTCAAAAGACCCGTTATCACCTACCTTTAACCGTCTTGCAATAAAGTACATTTCACGTCTTAACTACGGTATTCCTTGTATCTGCCAGCCATCTGTCTACATTTGCCGACTTGTTTCCAGATACTAGTACTTAGAAAATTATTTGTAGAATGAAAAAAAAAAAAAAAAACCCAAATAGTGATACGTCTTACTGGGAGAAAGGACAAGAAAAACATACGTTGCAGCCACAAGGCCTTCGTCAGGGACAGACAACCGAAAAACAGAAGGGAAAGAATATGAGAATTAAGTACAGAACATAAAACTATATATATGTGTGTGAGTGTGTGTGTGTGTGTGTGTGTGTGTCTTTGCGTGTGTGTGTGTATGAGTGCAGGGCGGATCAAGGCCTTCCATGACCTAAAGCGCTAAAACTATTATAGTGCCCCTCCCGCTACAAAATGTTAAATTAACAACAAAACAAAAAAGAAAACAAACAAAACAACCATTTTAAGACAGACATTGGGTTTTTATTACTTGAATTAACATCAATAATCTTAAATATTTGATTTAAAGTAACATCTGTCTTGGTTTTATGACTGAAATCCACGAAAGGTCCAAGATGTATATATATATGCATATGTACACACATATCACAAATGTTGAATGGATTGCCAAAGACTGACAAGAGCCTGTGGAATAAGTATCACATACCCCTCACAACCCCTTTGAGGGAGAAACTATTTGGCGATGATAGAAGTCTGAGACAGACCGCAAACCAGTGAGATAAATATATGTGATTGTGAGACGGGAATGGCTAGTAATACTGACTACGATCGAAGAAGCTGAATAAGTTGTTGTCCAGGCACCCTTCATCATGATTCAGGTCTTTCGTTATCTGACAGATCTTGGAACCCTCACGGTGAACTCTTTCTGATGACACAAATTTGGTTGTTCAGGTTTGACGTCGTCAACTCCTGACAGATCCTAGAACCCTCACGGGGAACACTTTCTGATGACACAAATTTTGGTTGCACAGGTTTGACATTGTCATCTCCTAACAGATCATAGAACTCTCACGGAGAACATTTTCTGATGACACATATTTGGTTGCGAAGGGTTGACATCGTCATCTCCTGACAGATCCTAGAACCCTCAGGGGGAACTCTTTCTGATGACCCAAATTTGGTTGCGAAGGGTTGACATCGTCATCTCCTGGCAGATCCTAGAACCCTCACGGGGAACTCTTTCTGATGACCCAAATTTGGTTGCGAAGGGTTGACATCGTCATCTCCTGACAGATCCTAGAGCCCTCACGGGGAACACTTTCTGATGACACAAATTTGGTTGCGAAGGGTTGACATCGTCATCTCCTGTCAGATCCTAGAACCCTCACAGGGAACACTTTGTGATGTCACAAATTTGGTTGTGCAGGTTTGACGTCGTCATCTCCTGACAGATCCTAGAACCCTCCGGGGGAACTCTTTCTGATGACACACATTTGGTTGAGCAGGTTTGACGTCGCCATCTCCTGACAGATCCTAGAACCCCGTAGTGATATATTTGAGCAACAACATCATCAGGATCATTTCCCCTCCTTAATGCAGATGGAAAAACACTAATTACAGACAAGGAAAAAATGCTCCAACGCTGGGCTGAACATTTTAATAATATCTTGAACCAGCCATCATCTATTAACGACGAAGCCATCATCCGCCTGCCCCAAATTCCTATAAATGAAGCATTAGATGATGTACCAACTCTGGAGGAAACTAAAAAAGCGATTCGTCAACTGTCTAGTGGAAAGGCCCCTGGCTCCGATTCAATTCCTGTTGAGGTTTATAAAGATGGCGGTGCAGTTCTGATAGAGAAACTTCATATGATCTTCCAGCAAATGTGGCAGAGTGAAACCATCCCACACGATCTTAAAGATGCCTCAATTATACATCTATATAAACGTAAAGATAATCGCCAAGACTGCAACAATCATCGAGGCATCTCTCTTTTATCAATCGCTGGGAAGATATTCGCCAGAATTCTTTTGAATCGCCTTACGGCTCATCTTGACAAAGGTCTTTTACCTGAAAGTCAGTGTGGATTCCGGAAAGAACGTGGAACCACAGATATGGTGTTCGCTGCAAGACAGCTACAAGAAAAATGCCAAGAACAGCACTGTGACCTGTACACAGCTTTCATCGACTTGACAAAGGCGTTCGACACGGTCAGTAGAGAGGGTCTATGGAAGATCATGGCAAAATACGGCTGCCCAAAGAAATTTATCACAGTAGTGCAGCAACTGCATGATGGAATGCAGGCTAGAGTTCAGGAAAACGGTGAGCTATCAGAGCCTTTCGCCGTCTCAAATGGAGTTAAACAAGGGTGCGTACTTGCACCGACTCTGTTCAGTATCATGTTTTCTGCTATGCTGACTGATGCTTTTAGAGACGGGGACACAGGAATCGACATTAGTTATCGAATTGATGGAAAATTGTTTAACGTTAGGAGGCTTCAAGCAAAAACCAAGGTCAAATCACACACCATCAGAGATCTTCTGTTTGCTGATGATTGTGCCCTCAATGCTGGCTCAGAGGCTGATCTGCAGCATAGTGTGGATAGATTCTCCGAAGCCTGCGCCAACTTTGGGCTTACCATCGACACGAAGAAAACAGAAATCATGTACCAACCAGCTCCTGGCACAGTTTATACTGAGCCAGTCATCAAGGTTAATGGTGAGAAACTGAATGTTGTGAACAGATTCACATACCTTGGTAGCACACTATCCCAGAACATTGTCATTGATGATGAGGTGAACACCAGGATCTCCAAAGCCAGCAGCACATTTGGCAGACTATACACCAACGTTTGGCATCGAAGTGGCATTAGTCTACAGACAAAGCTGAAGGTGTACAGAGCTGCGGTGCTTCCAGTGCTGCTATATGCATGTGAAACATGGACTGTATACAGGCGCCACGTAAAGAAGCTAAACCACTTCCATACAGTCTGTCTCAGGAAGATAATGAACATCAAATGGCAAGACAAGATCCCGGATACCGCCGTTCTTGACAGAGCTGGTATCCCTAGTATTGATACTATTCTGATGCAGTCACAAATTCGCTGGGCAGGTCATGTAGTCCGCATGCCAGACCATCGACTGCCAAAGATACTCTTTTATGGTGAGATGCAGAAGGGTAAACGCTCCCATGGTGGCCAAAAGAAGCGCTTCAAAGACACGTTAAAGACGTCATTAAAAACCTTTGACATAAACCCAGACACATGGGAAGCTGCTGCGCAAGACCGAACTGCTTGGCGCACATCTCTTCGTAAAGGTGCAGCAGCATGTGAATCATCCAGAAGAGCAGCAGCGGAACAGCGGAGACAAGCTAGAAAGGACCGTGAAATAAAACCTTCACATGAAGCAAACATTCCCTGCCCACACTGTCCAAGATCTTTCCAGGCCCGCATCGGGCTCTTCAGTCACCTTCGTACCCATAGACTAACCTAACATATTCTTAAATAATTGGATGAACAGAGTGGTCTTCATCACCCGTGATGGACGAACAACCATATTTGAGCACCATTACATTAATATTTAACAAAAGATTTGAAATGTAGTGTAAATTAGTTTTCCGCCCGTGTTTATGGCGCATCATTGTCACCCACGCCTGGAAGTGAAAAGTATTAATACGAAGGACATGATAGCCATCCGAAAACCCGCCCGCATTTCGTCCCTCCGCCTTGAGAATTTGAAATTGACATGAAAAGGTTTTGCGTGCTGCAAATACTTGGTAGATTGATAGAAGGGGGGAAACGGAGTGAGAGAGGAACAAAACGAGTGCTTTTATGAATCTAAAAATAAACTAATGCCTTGTATTGTAACCACGTCGCATGGTAACCGAGGTTTGAATTGTATGCTATTGCATGAGAAATCACGACCACTTGGTCCCGCCACTTTTTCTTAGGCTAGACAGATAACTACGATTTAAATATACATTAGGGAGAAGGACTAAAAAGGAGGAAAACGATATTGAAAGTGAAAACTTATTCTGACTTTCAAAATAAACTAAAAAAACTGGTTACAAGGATAACATTGATAATATTACCTATAAAATCTTCCATGGTCGTTAAAAATAAATTAGAAGAATATATTTTAGTAAAATTTGTGGTTTGGCAAAAGAAAACCCAAAAGGACAAAAATGTTAACGACACTAAAGACTGACATAAAACTTATGTAGACAGATAGAGCTTAGTTTTCTGGTCAATAATATGTTTTAATATCGAAGATCGCCCCAGTAATAACTAAAATATTGTAGAAATACTATATATGTTCGAACAGAAAGACGGACGGACTGAGAAACCCCGCTCATTTATTGGTAACATTTTGGGGACGCAATTTTGAAAAGAGGCATTGGGAGTGATTAAAATCTGATTGGTTAACGCTAGGAGTAAGGGAGAGGCAGGAAATGTTAGCCCAAAACTAAACATATTTTTGCAGTGTAATAGCATAGGCAGACTGACCAACAGACTACGAAACACATAGTATGTTTGGAGTTTTTTTGTTTTTTTTCACAACTAAATTCAAAATTTGGTAGTCGCCTGATTTTATTGGCCAGTCCCAATTGATATTGGCAAAAAGCTTACAAGGCTCTTGGCCATTTGATCAGAAACTTTGTATAAGCAAGCTGCGTTGAGATCAGCAGTACTGGGTGTGTAAAATAACCTCAGTAGTCTGGACAGAGGCAGACCGGTGTATTTCTATTGCCAGTCAACGTTTGCTTGTGTTATTTCACTGAATTGTGGTAAGAAAAGAATTTATTAACATTGTTATTACAAATTTGGTGTATGAGATACTGCTTTATTGGGAATATTTTACGACTAAGTACACAGGTCCCCCAGCAGACGTATGCAGGGCCTGTGGTGTTGCTCAAACGCAATAGAACTTACATGGGTTGTATAACTAAAAAAGATTTCCAAGTTACCAGTGGGAAGTCTAACCCACATTATTATATGGCAGAAGATCACTTTTCAAAGTGGCAGAGGCGTTGAAGCCATTAGGGGGGAGGAATAGGAACACTGGTACAAATTGTCACATCAAAATAAAATGGTTGTAATGGGTTGTCAGTAAGATCTGTCCCTTTTCTTTTATTTGAAATGTACCATGTATTACTTGTGAAATGATATTATAGATGTGTTATAAAGAATCATAACCTTGTTTCAGGGTTTTTTGTTCTGGTACTGAACTAGTGCCAGAACCCTGGTGTATTTATCTTCGTGAGAGAAGCTGAAATTTTATTGGTACACGCTCTCTACCACACTACACCAGGGACTTTGACAGATTGGCCATACGGTTGAAACTTTTGCTGGTATACGCTCTCTACCACGAATCAACCATAAAAGATAGGAGATTGTCAGCATCGTAACCACTACAGACTGAAAGCTAAGTGCCAATTGTTGGGCACTCAGACATTCATCCACTGACTGATATATATATATATATTTGAATAAAAACAAAATTATTTGGGAATAAAGAATTCCACAAGTGAAAACAATAAAAGAAAGATAGGGGATGATGAAACACCCCAACCCACCATTAATTACCAGTGTTAACCATATTCTATAGAGATACCTCAATATACTTAGATTTTAACATTTATTTAGATGGACAGAAGCTCCATTGTTGCATTTGACTTATGTAAATAAAATAATCAATTTCATTTTGTTGTTGGTCCTGACTCAGAAATTTCTGCTCAGGACAAATAAATTGTAATATACCGTATTACCCAATATTCAGCCACATAATTCTATAAGTTATATCATAGATTTGTAGTTTGTTCGTGGTTGTAGTAACCCAGTCGTGTCTATTTGATAGTATTGGTATATTTGAACAACACAGCATACGCCCGCATTACCCTAGACACCTAGCCAGATAACACCCAGACACCTTAACATATAAGTAGGATTAAAAATATATCGCCGATTGAGGTCGTAGGGTGGTAGCAGTCAGGTTCCCTGAGAACAAGCTTCTTCAACCATTAGACTCAGAGGCTTGCATAGCTGACCTCACTCGGTAGGCAAGTAATACTTTAGACATTAACATCAAAACCCACCACAAACCCTCACGGGGAACTTTTTCTGATGACACAAATTTGGTTGCGCAGTTAGACGTCGTGATCTCGTGACAGATCCTAGAACCCTCACGGGGAACACTTTCTGATGACACACATTTGCTTGCGCAGGTTTGACGTCGTCATTTCCTGACAGATCCTAGAACCCTCACGGGGAATACTTTGTGATGTCCATAAGGTTATAATAGAGTTCAGAAATCCCGATCGGAGAACAGGACGACGCGGATGTAGCGAAAGCAACAGCTTCCCGCACGCAACACGTGTATCTCATGTCTCATGTATGGGACCCAAAGATGCAGCAATAGAGAATGCAGTCAGCGACCCATAGCTTGACTGCTTGCGTCAGGGTCAGCGAACCAGAGCTGACCAAGACCCTACTCCACCTCAACGTGGTGGTCCTGGAAACAGATTGCATCACTGCAGTCTGGCTGAGAGAGTAGGGATCGAAGAGGGAAGGCAAACCCGGTCCCCAAAAATGCCGTGCTGAAGTCGGATGTGTCGGCCGAAAGGCGCAGATATCGCAGCTCCGTCGTAAACAGACACAACGCAACCAACGTCCTTTTCAGGACCAACGAGGAAGACGAAAGAAGAATACACAATACATGCACACAAATAGAAAGAGAGAGAGAGAGAGAGAGAGAGAGAGAGAGAGAGAGAGAGAGAGAGAGAGAGAGAGAGAGAGAGAGAGAGAGAGAGAGAGAGAGAGAGAGAGAGAGAGAGAAGGGGTGGTGGGGAATAAAAGTTAGACATAACGAGGAAAAAACATATACAGAGAGGGGGAGAGGGAACAAAGGAAATTGATCAATATCTTCCAGTCGGAAAAGTCAGGTGATTATCATCAAATTCCGAGTAGAAGAATTAATTTCCGTATGATCGATGAGAATGTTCATGTCGGTTAAACAGATGAAGGAGAAAAGGATGATTGTTCAGTCATTGGTTACTTCTTTATCATTTATTGATTCTCCCTTCAACTGGCCACTTGTCGCTGATTCTATATACTTATAACATGGCCCGTTTTCTTTTCTGTTTCTAAAAAAAAAAAAAAAAACAGAACAAACTATATTATAGAGCTTTAATAGCCTGTTCAGCTTGACCTGGTTATACTTACGTAGTCGTTCATCTTTTACCTTGGAGTGTAGAGAT
This sequence comes from Oreohelix idahoensis, assembly GCA_024509875.1. Classification (NCBI taxonomy): domain Eukaryota; kingdom Metazoa; phylum Mollusca; class Gastropoda; order Stylommatophora; family Oreohelicidae; genus Oreohelix; species Oreohelix idahoensis. The sequence continues at coordinate 561,926 of JAMPIV010001523.1, forward strand.
TAGCCAGAGAGAGCGCCATGTTATCCTATCGGCTGTCTTCCTTTTGGCCTGGTTCCAGTCCAGTCCTCGGTCCGTCAGAGATTGTCTGATGTACGATTGTCCAGCGAACTCTGGGTCGTCCTGGAAGTCTGGGTCCCTTGCTCTCGGTTTACTATATTTGTCGTGGTATCCGATCTTCTCTAATTCTGCAGACATTGCCAACCCATCGTAACTGGGACTGTTCCACTCGCGTCTGCGGCTGACACGGTTATAATTGGGGTCTATTGTGTGAACTTGGTATTAAATTTTGAGCTAGAGGGATGTTAGTCCCGAAAAAGAGATGGTTCTGTAACGCGCCGTTAGCTGACTGTCTGGGTTCGTTACGTCGCTTTCATGTTCCTAATATTGTGGCTGTTTAATCAATTTCTGTGTCGCTTTTCACAAGAGCGTTTTTCCCCCATATCTGTTCCTGCAGGAGTCGGATAGTGAATGGTCTTGCTACATTAATTCAATTTGTTTCTTCTCACGAGTAATTCAGCGAGTATTTTGTTTTGAATACAGATTCAGTAATGATCAACTTTACATTTAATGCTAAACTCATCAAAGTAAATTTTTTTTTCTCCAGATAAATTCAATTTGTGCACATGTCTTCTTAGTTGGTGATGGTGCACATGTCTTCTTAGTTGGTGATGTTGCACATGTCTTCTTAGTTGGTGATGGTGTTCGGCCAGAAAATTCGATGAATTTTCCTCATCAGGTTATGTGAAAAGAGGACAGTTTAGACATTTCATTTTCTGTTACTTCCTAGTGGATAGCGTAAAAGTGGATGATCAGTTATCATTAATCCGGAATTCTTCAAATCGTTTACAAATTTATAAGTTTTTTGTGTGTGTTGTTTTTTTACACGACATGACGAATTGCTGGTTAAACTGGTCATTCACTTTTATTATATCCAATAGAATGTCTGGAACATTTATTTTCTGCTTTGCAGTGCACTCGGTAACAATAATTAAAGTGGTTCCTAAAACTTTTTTATCTATACCATTCACTACATCAATGTCTACATCTCTCAGCCAAATCGGTCAAAGCTAACAGCTATGTACACTACACCATTAACTTCATCTATGTCTACATCTTTGTGGCAGATGATATTATGAAAATAGATTTCATACATCTACATGTTTTTTCCACCTGTCTTTCACCGGCTTCCTTATGAGCCATGCACGGTTTGTTAACGTAAAACCCTCCTACACTCAGATATCTGTCTCTTTCTTAATTTAGCACGCCTATTTTATTTTCTTTTCTCTATTTGCCTTCGGAATGTTTACCAACAGACCTATTTGTTAAACGTATACCCCTTCACTTCTCTAGATATGTCAAACTCTTAATTTGGCCACGCACATTTTCTTTTCTCTATGTTGTACAAACTACGAGGAATGTTTGAAATCAGACAGGTAAACGGAACGCGTAGAGAGGGGACGGGATGGTGGATTTGTAGAGAAGGGGGAGATAAGCTAAATGAAGAAAAACCAAGGGGGGGGGGGATAAGTTGAAACGTATTTTTCGGTAAACATTGGTCAGGGGGACTTAATCTGAAACCAAGGGCAGATAATCACAGTTACTCTCATGGAATCCGTTCGTTTGGAAGGTAACTGAACACGGTGAGAATCGCCAGATCAAAGGACCGGTTTTGCTCGATTGCCAGAGTCTGCAAGCGGTAAAAGTGTGAATTTTTCCTCTGATTCGCAGACCGACCGAAGAAAAGCCCGAAATCTGAGCGAAGGCGTTAAAAGTAACAAGTCTGAGCGAAGTTCTGCAAATTTAATATATATTCTCCAGCTTTTAAAATCCATTATTCAGTACCCACAGATTTTTCCAGAAACTGCTAGCTTCGATTTTCTAGACCATTGTTATAGTGGATTTCTTAGTATTTTCGATTTGGAGTAGTTCAATTTCTGTGTTGGTGGTAAATATTATACTAGAAGTTTGAGTGATTTAATTGTTAAGTCCGTCATTTTATTTCACTAAGATTTTTCTGTGTAGAGTGATTTAACTGTTGAGTCCGTCAGTTATATTCCACTAGGATTTTATTGTGTGTTAATTGACTAGCGAATTAAATATAATCTATAGCTAAATTGTTCCGGCTGTAGCGTTAATCTAACTAACTGATATTAACCAGTAAGAGATATTTAATCGGCTAGTAAATGCAATATTCATTATGAGTATTGACGAAATATATATTTATTTCTAACTCATGATGATTAATGTTGTAAATGACTAGAATTTATTTCACGGGAGTTTTAAACGATCATATAAGCTCTAGGCTTGTAGTTTCAATTAAAGTTAAATAACCGAAGTGGATAAAATATATTTTCAGCCCGTTGTGACGACATAACCAACATTAACATTTCCCGACGTTTGACCATTTGTGGTGTGACAAGGAATTTTTATACTGAGAGAAGTTACCGACCTGACATTCCTATGTACTGGAAATCTCAAGCTACTGACACTGTGAGCACTGTACAATTTCTTACCTGGACTAGTTAATGTGACATAAACAGAAATCCTAAATAAAAGTAACAAAGTAAACGTTCCCCGGAGAAGTGGATCTACTCTGTCTTTGAGGAGCTGGGGTTTTCTTTGCCAAAATAACACTGTATCTGCTGTGTGCGTGTGTCCTAAAGATTGTTCCAGAAGTTGCAAATCAAGTATTAGGTAAGAACGGATGAACGTGGTCACGGTTGTATGGAAAGAAAGAAAGCAGGAATGAGTAACTCTTTTATTGTATAATCCATGTACTCACTTTGTATATTTCTTACTATGTTTTGCTAATACTGTTCAATTTTCAGAAATAGAATAACGTAAATACTCTGTTCTTTACAGTATAGTCAAAGTCTATACCATAGTGCTAACCTTTTGACATTTTGGGGGTTAATTAACTTCTCTTTGTGGGATCTTGTCTCAACAGGGGGAGATAGCACTTATGGGTCTATTTCTTTATTAATTTTGTACCCCTATGATGTTTTTTAAAAATATATTCGATATATGATAATATATATGTTGTGAAGTTTTCTTATGGTAAATAAAATTAACATAAACTGTATTTACTGTGTTGGTCAGCTCGTCTCAACATCCACATTCCATTAGTATAGTTTTCATGTTTGTGCGTCCAACTGTCGTCACTTATCTCTGTGTGTGTATGTGAGTGGTGGATATATATATATATATATATATATATATATATATATATATATATATATATATATATATATATATATATATATATATATTGTCGCAAAATGGTTTCAAGTCATTGCAAACGTGTTAAGTAGATTTATAAACCCGTCAACGATCGATTGACCGCTTTTAAAATGGCAGCGTATCACCGAAATGTGTATCAGACAGGAAATCGCCAAGGATAAATAAAAGAAGAAGGGAATCAGTATGAAAAGGATTTTACATTTCAGTACAGGGAAGGATAGTGTATAACTGCATATAAGAAGGAACGGTAGGAAGTTCTCATTTACGGAGATATATGCGTATTTCGGCTGCCCACAGTTACGCTAAAAGCGTGTAACCCACTTCTGTTCTAAATATTAAAATCAATAAATAACAGTTTGGGAATTTACATGGATAGGAAGATAGAGTTTTATCAGCTGTATAAAACAAGATAAGATGGAACAATATGGATATTATATATGCCGAGAATGAGAAAGGCAAAATTTCAGTCGACGCACAGATTGGCTGAAATCGATGTTCGGAAAAGATTTTTTTTTGCCTAGTTCTAGCTGTGACGTCAGTACCCTCCTATACGTCCGCGCTAAGCGTATATAAACGTATCGGTAAAAACTGGAGAGATACACATCGAAAGAGGTTTGAGACAGACTGGAGGCAGAGTTTCGCCACTACCCATGAATTGTGAGCGGATCGCCAGAAACATTGTTCAGTCCAGTATCTGAAGTCTGAGGGTAAGCGAAAGTATGATAACTACCGTGTATAATATTTTTTTTTAATATTTCAGGTTCATATAAACTTCACAAAATATGCCTGTATAATAGTCATTGATATAATGTATTGTATTTTTAATATGATCTAACCATGTGCATTGTGGATGATTGTTGCTTGTACAAAAAGTAATCACAAATAGCCCCACAGCCTAATGAAGATATATTTATCATATTGCTTTATCGCTTACGAAGATAAAGGCAGTCCCATGGCAGAGATTGTCATAGGGAAATGAAGTGTTAGAAACTTCATCATGGAAGATCCCAGTACGAGGTTAAGGTGACTAGTCCCCTTCCTCGCTGCCTTTGCCTTCCCTAGTTCGAGCGCACAACTTTGTACCCATTTACAGCTGGTAAATGGAGGGTTCCACAGCCAGGTTTCAATTCCAAAACTATGTAATTGTACTACCGAAGAAAGAAACGTGATCGCTTGGTCACTCTTTATTTATGTATTAATTTTGTGTAGATGCTAAGAATAGCATCAGTATTTGAATTTGTATTTGATATGATTTGGAAGGATCAAGTTATAGAAAGGGATGTATAGGAGCGGAATAAACCAGATGATGTTTATTACTGATATGTTAATATTAATTCTATATCATTGAATTGATGTTACTTGCTATGACTGTATAACTTTGACACCTGATGACTGACTTGTCTGACTTATGTGCTAGTCAGTTACACTTAATTGAAATGTTAATATTAATGCTATATCACTGAAATGATGTCCTTACTTACTATGATTGTATAACGGTGACATCTGATGACTGACTGGTCTGACATCTGTGCTAGTCAGCTACAAGTCTAGCCAGATACTAGCCAAGGCTGATATGTTGCAGGTTCCATGAAATAACTCAAACCAGACTGTCCAGTATCAGAAGCCTGTGTCGTTCAACAGAGGCAATCCCACAAAAGTGCAGGACCCCAAAGAGTGAACTTCAACTGGTCATTGGCATCCCTACTGTTGGGCCTACCAAGTCTGATATCAGCAAAGGACAGTTCAGTTTCAGCAGTATCAAGTTGGAAAGATAAGTGTCCTGTTTGACACTGACCACCTATCATGTGAAACAGCCAATAGTTGAAAACAATAATTAACCATACAGACACTCAGTCAACTGATGACAGTTATCCTTAAATTCAAAGGACTAATAACAGTGATTTCAGTAACTTTATTATTTAAGATCTTGAAGTCTAAACAGACAATAATAGTAATTGTGTGAATAATTATATATATATATATGTATACTCTTTTCCAACTAGTAGAAATAGAATATTAGTGTAATTATTAAACTATTTTAACTGTACCTGAGGATTTATTCACTTCTTCCATTTGTGGGTTCAGTGAATGTACATTTTACTTATCCCCTAGAATATAAGTAATCATAAGATAGTCACAGGGAGGAGACACCTTAAATCCTGGTACTACTTCTTACCAACTGGGCCAGGGTTTTCACAGTCTGACTATTGTTATGATAACAATACACCAGTGCTTATTTCTAAGACTGGGGTATTACTTGTAAGGTCAGAACTCTTTACTGGCATACTCTTACATAATAAATAATTTTAATAAATAATATATTATTATAATAACCCCTGTTCACCGCATTTTTTATCCGGAAAACCGTTATAAGGAGCTAGGTGATATTAACTCAGTGCACGTGTCAACCACGTGCCACTATATATGTACCAAATGAATAATTTCGCGCATTAAAAGCGGATGTGACGAATAGTGCTCGAACGTTTCAAAAATCGGTAAAAACAACAACGTGTATGCATTTTTCTGTTTTTGTCTAGGAAAAAACTGGTTCCGAAACTCTCGAAATGTTGCAAACAGCTTTCGGAGAGTCCTGTTTAAGTAGATCTAAAACATTTGAGTGGGCCCCCGTCTAAGGAAGAAGGCACGACAGGTCAAGTCCAATGGCAAAACCATGTTAGTAGCGTTTTTCGACATTGATGGCCTGGTGCGTTATGAATACGGCCCGATAGGACAGAGTGTCAATGCTGAATTATACAGAACAGTCCTGCGACGCCTCCGCGACGCTGTGCGCAGACATTGCCCTGAGAAATCAGGCAATTGGCGGACATGACAATTGCACACAGGTCTGTCACCACAAACCATTTTTTCACGAAACACAACATTCCATTGCTCCCGCAGCCTCCATACTCACCCGATCTTGCTCCGTGTGACTTTTTCTTGTTCCCGCAACTTAAGAAAACAAAAGGTCGTAGATTATCATTGAGCAGATTCAAGCCAACGCGACGAGTGAGGGCTATTCCGCAAAGTGACTACGAGAGGTGCTTATCAGTCAGGCACGTTGATAAGTGTGTCACTCACAAGGGAAAACCTTTGAAGGAGATGAGTATTATTTATTCGAATAATAAAAAATGAGTCCCGGAACTTTGTGAACAGGGGAGTACATATATATTAATATAAAGAAAGGGAACTGTCGGAACAACAATATTTTTTAGTCGTAACCGATAGGCTGGGCTAGAGAAGTTTTTCTTAAATCCAGGGACAGACTTTACCTTTTCACCAACTCACTAGTGAAATCTATCAGTGTTCCTTTATCTTGAGTTCGAAGGGACCTAAGAATGGAACTGCACACAGGTCGGTCACAACAATATTTTTTACAACTTTTCACCAACTCACTAGTGAAATCTATTGTTTACCTTTCTTGAGTCATCACTATTCAGAAGGGATCATTGTTCTTAAAATCTACGACAATCTTTCAGCCAAATCGGTTAAAGCTAACAGCTACACTATCTTTTGTTAAAAATACCAACACCTACATTCACACGTCAGTCTAGACTAGAAATTAGATCTAACAGATAACGTTATATTTTAGTTCATGTAATGTTTACACGAGTATTCACTTTTTCTATACTATCGATTTAAATCTAAATGTAGAACAGCACATTCTTAAAGCTTCAGTTTCCACTCTCGCCTCCCTCATTCACTCTCTCTCTCCCTCTCTCTTACCCTGTCTCTCTTTCTGTATCTCCAGCTTTCTCTTACCCTCTCTCTTTCCCTCTTTCTCCTCCTTTTTCTGCTTCTCTCTCTTCCGTTCTCTCCCTCTCCTCCTCTGGGTCCCTCTTTCCTCTCTTTCTCCTTATCGCTCCCTCTCTCTCCCCCTTTCTCTCTCTCCCTCTTTCTTTCTCTCTCGTTCACTCCCTCTCTCGCTCTGTCCCTCCCTCTCTCACTCTCTCTATCCCTCCATTCCTCTACCTCCCTTCCTCCCTCTCTCCCTCCTTTTCTCTCTGTCTCCCTCCCTACCTCTCTTTCCTTCCCTCCCACCCTCTGTCCATCCCTCTCCCCCTCTACCCTCTCCGCCTGTCTCTCTGAGTGATTTTAAGTGAATGTAATATTAATGTAATTAATTATTCACTACCCTTCAGCTCCCCAGGGAGTATAAGCCCTCAACAAGCGGGAGCCTAGTCCACCTATCACGTGCCAACAGCTCAAGGTGTTTCAGTGCCTTCCTAATCCCTTTCATTTCTGTATCAGTGACCATCCGAACGGCACCATCGCCTTGCTGCGAAAATAAACCGTGAAAGGACACAACCAATTTAGTACAACCCTACAAGGTGCTTCAATGGTCATGGTCGTTTTTCACGATACCATAAGAACGGAATATAGGACTAATGAACGACTGTGACAAGTCAAATCTTCGATCGTTATATTTTTCTGTGACCTCTTTTAACTTTCTCCTGTCCCCTTCCGTTCATACGATACCTGGGTTCGAGTCCTGGGTAAGCCACTCACGTCTGTTGTTTTTCTGTTGTCTAGTGTTCTACTTCTTTATTTCTTACGAGTGCCTGAAAACATACCTTTATGTTTGTCTAATATTTATTTACTGTTTACAGGCCTCGGGTTTCCCTTCCTTATGTGTTATAAATGTTTATACAATACCAAAAACCTACCCTCTATCCTGTACTTACTGTTCTTAGTCTTCTTTCATTTATAAGGCACAGTATTAAGGTCTTTGTCTTGTGTAGTCTGACCTATACTGTATAATAGGGGAACAACAGAAGTGATTGCATCATTAATAGGCTGGACTGCCCATGTTAAATTTCCGGTGTTATGTATTGCGGGTCGCACTAGTGACTCGTCATCAAAGCATTATTTTTGTGATGCCTAGTTGGCAGGGAGGATAGTGTGATTCGCTTGCATAGCAAGGTGGGGTTGTCGCACGGAAGGTCCTGGGTTCGAGTCCTGGGTAAGCCACTCACGTCTGTTGTTTTTCTGTTGTCTAGTGTTCTACTTCTTTATTTCTTACGAGTGCCTGAGAACATATCTTTATGTTTGTCTAATATTTATTTACAGGTTTCTTCGCTGTGTGTCCTAGCCATTGCCAGCGTCTACTTCTCATGTCTTGTTACACTGACAGCTGTCTAGTTCTTGCCATCAGTTCTTCTTCTGCGTTCGTCCTGAAAAGGACGTTAGTTGCGTTGTGTCACCGTTTACAGCAAAGCTGCGATATATGCGCCTTTCGGCCCGACACATCCGACTTCGGCACTGCATTTTTGGGACCGGGTTTACCTTCCCACTTCGATCCCTACTTTCTCAGCCAGACTGCAGTGATGCAGCCTGTATCTAGGACCACCACTTGGAGGGGAAGTAGGGTCTTGGTCAGCTCTGGTTAGCTGACTCTGACGCAAGCAGTTAGCTATGCGTCGCTGACTGCATTTATCACTGTTGCTGCGTCTTGGGGTCCGTGTCATGAGCTCCACATTGGTGACTTTGTCGTACCATTTCAATACTTCTATTCTACGCAAGCATCCATTTATGAAAGTCTGTAACCTCTTGATGTTTTTTTTTTTGGTTTTTTTTTTTTGTTCTCCGTGTTTCATAGTCACGCAATAGAATTGACTTAATATTTTTGGCGAAGATTCTTTTTTTTTTTATGTTACGTCTCTGGCCATGCCTATGTTAATTTCTTATATTACTTCTCTGTGTGTTATTTTATTATGTTATATCTCTGATCTGGACATTTATGTTACTTCTCTAGCCATGTTTACTTCTTGATTCTTCTTCTCTGGTTAATTCTGTTATTTACATAACGGTTTGTGCATGTATTTTTGTGCTCTCTCACACCTTCAGCCCCTCTGGCAGTATCATCTCTTTTTCTTCACTTTTCCTCACCGATCATCTTATTATTTGGCATATTTTATGCCCTACATTCTTTCTGTGACCACACCCACACTGTTTACGCTACGCTAGGTGACTCGTGATAATTCCACGTTTATTGAACCGGTCAGCGAGCGATATTCTTATCATGAAAAACCGGCTCGCCACCTTTTGATACAAACGGCAAAAGTGAAGAGAGATAGCGACTTTGACGTAGCTCATTTCCGGGGCCAGCAACAATCAGGCAATTAACACCTGGGTTGCGGTCTGTATATTGTTTGTCTGAGCGGCCGGCGATCCTTTTGTTTGACTGTCTAGAGAACGCACGATCACAGACGATAATGAGATAATCGTTTCACGGGACCATCTCTGTGTGTGATGATCGCAGGTAATCTGTCTGGCGAGTCAATATTTAAAGGTAGCATCTGGACATCAAATAGGTTCCCAGATTTGTTGTGAGTTTGCGGAAATATTACCGCATAATTTGAAAGAGGACACGCGTTGGAATATTAAATGTAATTATTTCAACACGCGGGGGAGATTATGAATTTAAACACCCCTACACACATAGGTAAAAGAGCTTACGATTGGATTGAAGTGAGAGCCGGAATAAACATAAAATTTCATTGGAAATTTCGGCGGAAGTACCATCTGTGTTTGGAACTGAGAATGAGAGATATAATCTAGCGAAATCAGAGACAATGAAAACAGACAGCTTCACAACTTCAAACGAGCAAATTCAAAAATCCAGAGCAAGAAGGATCGGACCTAGAATTCCATACTTATAAGTGACAGATCGAAGTACTTCGGAAACTTAAAACCTTAAAAATTAAGCCCGCGTTTATAAATACAAACTCTGAAAAACTTAAGGGACCAGGACATTAAATATTAGGGCTGGATACCTAAGGAATTGGATCACCCGTCATAAGAGAAACTTTCCCAGACCAAATGTTTCGCAGATTCACCCGTCATAAAAGGGATTCAACATTTCCAGACCAAGTGATTCGAGAGCATATAACCGAAATTGCTCGTGTCCATTCTAAACTGTGCGAGGAGATTGTGTATAACCCAATTGGGGTAATTGTAAACCTTTATTTTACAAATGTGAATTAACATGTTTTCTTGCTAAATGGTTATATATAAGACTGGCATCCTCAAGATAGGAAACTAGTATATTCATAAACCACTACAGCGAGCGTTGGTGATTTATTCTGACTAGTCGTGCGGAAAACCGACAGCAGATGTGACCCCAGACTCCGAATGGAGCAGTGATGACTGATGATTACATCACATGTGCCTAAAGTGTATAATATTTTGTGAGATATATGCACTTTGTTAATTGTAACGGTGACGGTATTGCCCCCTTGCTTTGCAGTAGTGGTCCAACAGTGGCCAAAACTCAAGAGTATCTAATATGGGCTTCAAAGGTATCTACTTTCGCACAAGATTACTCTTGGCAGAGATGTAAATAAAAGAAACAAAACGCCTCTATCTCCAGGGAGTCTTCACAAGATTTTCAGAATAAGCGAGAGCAATACTGCTTTGGCTGAGTATGTTAACTCTGTAATTCTGCCGACATTTTTGTGAAAGATTTAAGCACTTATTAATTTCAGCTCGTTCAAGCCCCCACCCCTTGATTTACTCAGTGGAATTCTATTATTCGAGTATAGCTCTGTTTAGAGTGTGTGTAGTAAATTGACTGAGACAAACATGCAGTAACTTTAAAATGATTAAATCGAAGTTAAATTTGTAACATTACAAATAACAAAATTTAATAATCACTTAAGTTTTAACAGTTGAAAAATAATTTGAATAGTTATGGATCTAGAAAAGTTATCATCACGGTCATTATCGATTGTGAAATGTTACAAGAAGTTCAAGTGCCAGCATAGATTTGAACTTAGCTGCCAATGACGGTTCTGCTCCTTCTAATGGGTTGGTTCTTGTCACACTGCTCACGTTCATACCTGATCAAGGTTGTCGGGTGTAGCTCCTTTCCCAGAAAAGTCAAGGAGAGTCTACCACGTGGGTCCTTCGTCTTAAAGCTTAGGCCACTGTTCCCTTCTTGTTCCAGAGATTGTACTTTCTGCTGGTACCACCAATAACTATGGTAAAAGAATAGAACGAAACGCTCTTCTGAGTATAATGTTTTCCACCCCATAGTCATGGGTTCTGTCATGATACACATGACGTATGTTTCAAGGTGTGTGTAGGTAACGGAGTGAATGGTTGTTACGGTTGAATGCCACTAGCATTGTGACATGCGAGTGTTTCACGGTCATGTGTTATTTCTAAAGTAATATACTTGTAGTGTTGTTCAGGGGTGTCATATGTTGGTGAGATTCACGTGAGCTCGCGGAGAGCATTTTGGATAGTGAACTGTCTGTATGACCGAGAGGAGTTTGTAATGTTAGAGGTAGTGGTGTGACTGACCGTTGAAGAAGACGGATTGGATGTGATATTATCTGAAGTGATTATTGTTAGACTGTAGAGTCTGGGAGTGATATGGCCGTTATGGAAGACGGGTCAGATGTGATATATTATATGAAGTGATTATTGTTGGACTGTTGAGTCTAGAAGTGATGTTATAGGGCCTAGATGTGAATTGTATACGCGAGGAGATGATGCCGCGACTGTGTTGACTTTAGGAGTCATATGTAGTCAGAGGTTATTAGTGGTTGATCTGACTAGGAGATTCCTGGTGCGAGGTGCATGCCGCACTAGAGGAGGTCAAGATTGTAGAAGTAAGGCGACTGTGTGCGCAAGAATGCCAGCAGTCATGTTACGATGAGCAGTGTAACATGAACGAACGAACGAACGAAATCTTTAATTCATCAGGGTTGTAGTGGATTTTGATGGTATTGTATGGTGGTGTTATCACCTAGTGTGATGCGTGAGGTCAGCTGTGAAGGCTCCTGAGATAATTGTAACTGTGAATATACAGAAGGCCCTTTCGTGCTACCACTTTATGACCTCACACATATCTTTTTTTTACTAATGAATGTGGCTACGTTAAAATCTAGGGTACTGAATGCAATGTGTTGTATGGACATATACACACACCCACAGATATTAATTAAGTCTAATACTATCAATAAAATTTATAACACAATGAACTAAATTCAGTTGGTTAAATTTAGAATAGAAAATCTTTTTTTAAATTTATTTGTTCTGAACCAAGGTTTTATTTTGGCCAGAACTTATGCAAAGATTTTGAAATTTATGAATGAATGGCATGAATAAATGGCATGTTAAATGAAAGATGTTTACATATGCAATCTTCAAGATTAATTATAGTATTACTGTTCGTAATGTTAATTTTCCTGGGAAAACTATGAATGGATGTGCTGTTGGGGTGGCTTCATCCCTCCCTGTTTATGCCTACACAGCATTGTCCATTAATGATGGAAGGAAATGGGATGCTTCAGTAGTAAATTCTCTTGGGTGCTAGTTTTATGAAGTTGGTGTAAGTTCAGCAGGCCAGCTAGCCTACTTAACTTTGCCAGATTTGTTCTGGTGCTGGAATATGATGGCCCCACCTCTCCGTGCTTGAGCAATACACAGATGTTCTGTCGAAATGTACCCTGCACGGGTCCTCACTTCAATTATTAATCAGCATTTGACACCACCTTAGTGTCAAGATCGAACTCACAGCTCTGAAATAAAGTATTGGTTTTTGCTCAGAACCTTACCTAATAAGCCACTTCTACACATAACAAATTACAATAACACCACATAAACAGGGTCAGTTCTCTCTGACCAGACAGCACATCTTACCTAGTTGGTTTCGCATAGGGTAAGTTTCCCCAGTCTACAGATTCTGAAATAGGTGCATTATCTCACTGCCATAGAATAGGATAGGTGATATGATTCACTGTTCTCAACACTTGATCACCCCTTCCTAAACCTTGCTGTAGTTTATATATTGTTTGTCCCTAGACCCTGAACTAGGGCGGGGGGTCCAGAGCGAATCCTTACTTGTTTGTAAGGCTAGATTTCGATATGGCAGTATCAAATCACTCGAACATTAAACAATATTCAAAATATACAAAGAAATAATTTCAATCTTACCAGATTATGAATAAAGAACACAGAAAATGCTAGCAAAACTCAGCTGAGCTGCTGGCTATAGTATGGCGTCCCTGAACTTATTTCAATTTATTTCATTTGGAAATCACCACACTTGAAATTTACTGTGTCTATCACTGGACAACTATTGAGGAATGGCAAAAAAGCTCGTCTGAGCGCGGATAATATGATTGTCTGTGGCCAATCAATGCCTTGGTTTTTTTTTAAATTCAAATTTCCTACACTAAAGTCATTTCAGTCATGCTTCAGTCAAGTATGGATTTTTATCTGTTAGTCTGTCCGTCTCTACTTGCGTTTTCACAAAAACGTACTTGATTTTTGAACCAACCTTTCTCTCCCCTCCAAAATTTTGTCGTTAAAAGTTATTTTTAGACACAGCTTCCACCAATATCCCTTCTCTTCCATGCTAAGTAGATTTGAACACCTGCGTCTCAAGGTCGCGATTTTTTTTGTGCAAATAGCGACACTTTTGATTCAATGCAGTCTTTCGCTGTTGTGAACAACACTGTCTTTTGTCATTATTTTCATTATTATCTATCCGTCTGTAAAATTAAAAGTATATTATTTCACTGCTCAGAATGGGCCATCCGGCCAGCTAATTTTTATATTCCTAACATTAATATTAAGAAAAAGTTACTTTTTTTTGTAATATTTCAAGCATCTGCGTTTAGCCGCTGAATTCAAATCAAAGGCTTGGTATCGCAAAAGCGTCCAATAAATGACTGTGGCGTATCATATCCAAGGTCCCTTCTGTCGAATTCCTTACTTTATGTCAACTTGGGGGGGGGGGGGGGGGGGGGCGGGGCTTTTCCTCCTTGCCCCACCAATTTGCGTCCATTAACCTCGCTAGTTCAAGTACGCGTTCAGTCAGATTTTTGTCTTTTGATCCTCGTTCCGTTTTGCCTTCAAGTCTAACACCTGATGACCCGCGGCGCGGGCGATCATGTATTCCAGCAGCTTACGCATTGGTTTTTTATCCTTACATTTTATCCTTTGGAGATATTTTTACGTTGTATCACTTGTTAATTTTATGACACATCTCCCCACTTGAAAACATGCCTACGGCAAGTTTCAAAACCAGTGATACACATAGATAAAATCTCTCCTCCCGTCTGCCATTACTCTAATTTTGATCACAGGGGTGCCGACTGAGGAAATCTGCACCGACATTCAATTTGCCTGGGATATATTGGATACTAAACTGATAAGGTTGAAGTAATAAAGACCACCTCAGCAATCTTGCGTTTTCATGCTTAGCCTGAGATAAGAATACGAGAGGCTGATGATCCGTCTCCACCACAAAAGTCCTACCATACAGATAGATTTGAAACTTCTTTATTGCCCAGATTAACGCTAAACATTCTTTTTCGCTTGTGGAGTATCCTTGTTCCGCCTTATTCAATTTGCGGCTTGCATAAGCGACTGGTTCCCCATCAGGTGAAGATGATCTTTGCAACAAAGCCCCTCCGAGTCCTACATTACTTGCATCGGTTCTTAAGACAAAGTCCTGTGTCAAATCAGGCAGTTTGAGAATAGGCCTGCTAGTGAGTTTTTCCTTTAACTCTTGGAACGCTAGTTCACATTGTGCAGTCCAAATAATTTTATCTGGAAGTCCCTTGCGAGTCAGATCAGTCAGAGGAGCACAAATAGCGTTAAAATTTTTGATGTATTTCTGATAAAATCCGCATAACGACACGAATGATCGCACGTCCTTTTTTGTTTGTGGTCTAGGTGCTCTCTGCAGTTTTTCCAAGTTCTTAGGGTCAGGGGTCATGTTACCCTGATATACAGTGTGTCCCAAGAATTCCAACTCTTTGCATCCAATACAACATTTTGTTGGCCTAGCAGTTAAGTTCGCCTCCCGAAGTCTATTAAATAACATTTCTAGAGCTTCAATGTGTTCTTCAAATGTCTCTGTGGCGACGAGAATATCATCCATGAAATTCGTGATACATGGGTTATTCAGGGGATCCAACAATTTGCGCATCATCCTTGAAAACACACTCGGAGCATTTTTCAGTCCGAATGGTAGCATATTGAATTCATAATGTCCATCCGAAGTGCTAAAAGCCAAATAAGGTCTCACTTCAGGCTTCACTGGGATCTGGTAATAGCCTTTACTAAGATCCACCTTTGAAAAGTATTTTGCCTTGTTCAGTCTGGCAAATAACTGTTTTGTGTCTGGTAATGGATCCACTTGTCCTTCTGTGACAGCATTCAGTTTCCTGTAATCTATGCACAGTCTGTGTTCCCCAGACGGTTTTCTCAACAAAACGACACTAGAACTAAAAGATGATTCACTGTGCGAAATAATCCCCTCCTTCAGCAAATAATCTATTTCTTCCTTCAATGCCTTCTCCTTCGCGAACGGAATAGAATAGGCTCTCATACAGATTGGGTTTGAGTCTACCAGTTTCATGTCATACTGTAGCAAATTTGTATGGCCTGGTTTATCTGTTAATACATCTGTATGTTCCTCCAGAACCTGTTGAACTCTCTCCCTCTGGTTTTTAGTCAGGTGCTTACTGACTTTTACCTGTGCTGCTGTTTCACAAGGATGTAATGGGTATTCATGTGAGGTGAGTGGTTCCTTTTGCATCTGGGTTGCAATAGCCAAGGTCAATAAGGGGGTGCTTTCCTGGAGTGGTCTGTCCAGATACTTCTTTAATAAGTTTACATGATAAACTTTCTCCTTCCCCTTTTTGTCAATTTTATAGTTTGTTCTAGACACCTTCTCTAGAACCGTATATGGACCTTGCCAACCAATTTGTAATTTATTCTGGCTACCGGGTAGTAGAAGAAGCACCTTCTCTCCCACAGCTAGTTCTCGGTCCTTTGCCTTCCTATTAAAATATGCTGCATGTTTCTTCCTGGCTTGTTTCAAATTATCATTTGCCAGTTTCCATCCAGCTTTCAAACGAGTGGTCAGTTCGTTCGCGTATTGATAAGATGAGGTAACAGGTTCTTCCGCCTTCTCATCCGTCCAGGTCCTTAATAAAGCTTCTAAAGGACCTTTTATTGGCCTCCCAAATAGCAGAGTTGCGGGAGCCATCCCGGTTGAACTATGTGGTACCTCCCGATACGCAAACAATGCGGCGGGCAGGAATTGATCCCACAGATCCGGTTTTTCGTGTGCCAGCTTTCTCAGGATAGAAATGAGAGTCCCGTTGAACCTCTCTACCTGGCCGTTCCCTTGTGGATGGTACGGACTACAATGAAAGTGTCTGGCTTGAAATAGTTTAAAAACTTCTTCCGTTAGTTTCCCCTTGAACTGAGATCCATTATCCGTCAAGATTTGATGCGGGAATCCTAATCGGGTAAATATTGTAAGTAGTGCCTCTGCTACATGTTTTGAATCAATTGATGGCAGGGCTACCGCCTCTCCCCACATAGAACAAGTGTCCACCAGAGTAAGGATGTAACTGTTCCTCCTCTTGGTCCGAGTGAGAGGTCCCACAATATCCACTGCAACCCTCTCAAAAGGTGTTCCCACTATGGGCATTTCCCCTAGAGTTGCAGGAGCAGTCCAGTGCTTTGGAGCTACCCTTTGACATTCAGGGCAGGATTTGACATATCTTTTTATATCCTCCGTTATCCCTGGCCAGAAGTAATGACAAGCTATACGCTGTCCTGTGGCGCTGATCCCCATGTGACCACTGAAGGGAATCGCATGCCCGAGTTCCATCACTTTATCTCTATATGAAGTGGGAAGAACCAGCTGGTTGTGACCATTTATTCCAGTTCCGGCCTTCCTGTATAATAGTTTGTTCTTCATGAAATATTCTCCCTTGCTCGGAGGTGTGTGGCATTTGGGCAATTTTTTAAAACATGGCTTGAGTGTCCTATCCTCAGCCTGCGCCTTCCTCATCTCCTCTGGATGAGCATTTATAGGTTCACCTTCTTCCTCCTTCTTCTGTGACCTGGTCTGCACTGTCGCCATGATCACAGGTTTCTCGGGATTCCCCAAGAAGACGTATCTACACCCCAATATCAGAGGGTAGATTGGTTCATCTATCACCGCTGCTCTGATTTCTCCTTCCACATAGCGAGTTTTCACCGTTATCCTTGCGATGGGAAGTGTCATGAGTGGTATGTCCTTAGTCGCCCCTTGTATTTCCACTGTTTCTGTGGTATACTGACTTGGGTCCACTAGGCTAGACTTCACAACTGAATCATAATCCAAACCTGTATCATAAAGGCACCTTATGGTGACCCCATTACAAATAACATCCTCACAAACTGGGGGGTGATAAGGTTCCTGTTGTCCATTAGGATTAACCTTTAATCTTTGCGTCCCCGACTTCATTGCAGCAATGTTTGAAGGTTTCCTTCTACAAAATTCGGTGTTATGGTTATCTTTCTTGCACCATTTACACCATCTTTTTCCTTGGTTCAACGGTTTTCTTTCATTGAACTTTTGGTCATTGAACTGTGAGTTTCTGTCGCGATAGTCATTTCTTGGCCGCTCAAAGTTTGTCCTACCTTTATTTCCCTGCTCTCTATTATCAAATTTATTAAATTGCTGTGGAGCTTTAAAATTGTCTATGTGCTTCTTTTTAGCACCACTTACCTCTGCCTGGGCTGCCTGATACCTCTCAGCGACATTTAAAACCTCTCCCAACTTCTCTGCACCTTGTTCCATGAGAAATTTTCTCATGTCTGGAGCCATGGACTCTCTCAATTGCTCAATCATGATCATTTCTTTAAGATCTTGGGTCTTCCCCAGAGCAGTCCATTTCTCCAAATAGGTTTCCAGTCTAGCAGAGAATTGGTGGTATGTCTCCCCAGACAACAGTTTGGCATTTCTAAATTTCTTACGATAAAATTCACCATTCTTCTCGTACCTTAATAACAAAGCCTGCTTTAACATGTCATAATTGTCTTGGTCTTCTGTTACGTGCAGTCTTTGCTATCTAGCAATATAGTTTGTCTGTAGGCTTGTTATGTATGAAAATATGTTATAACAATATTTCGGGTCTAAAGTATTTTTGTTAGAACCCTAATTTAAAGGGCGAATACCTAAAATTGACTTTTGGAAAAAGTAAATATTTAGTTACCTGCTCCTGAAGTCCTATATTGAATATACCAGCTGACGGATAGGAGAGGTTGATGCGAACTGCGCATGGGCAAACAAAAAAGTAGGGTGTAGCAGATTTCCGGCAAGGGAGGCCGTCATGTTTTGACCTGGGTTAGTCAGACGAAAAATGTCTGGACGTTTCTGCATTGTGTCGGGGATGGAATTTCTTCCACATATAGTATAGAATTCCCCAGTGTTATTTCTGGTCGTCAGGAGGACGATAGTTATTATATAGTGGTGTGCGGATTCTATGTCAAGGTAGAGTTGATATAATTACACTTCCTTGTTCTCAGTGCAAACTGAACATAATGTTGAGTCAACCGGTGAGGTGTGCTCACTGTGGTGGAAAGGACGAATTTTCTATGTATTAAGCTCGTTGGAGCCATTTAAGACTGTTAAGTCTATATGCACGCACAGAAACCCAGGAGAATAACATTATTCTAAAGACTCGCATGATTAGCGATATGTATAGTTTTTTGAAGTTAAACGTCCATGTCTGCACACGAGGGAACTCACAGTGTTTACTGTTCGTAGAGGCCTAATGTATGACCGTCTGGAGTGGAAGACCGGATGGTTTACAAGTTGTTATTGCGATAACGTTGAAAAAGGAAACTCGCCTGATACATGAGGGAGTTTTATAAGCCTATCGTCGAAAGGACAGATCTTCACGTCACGTCCGATTAGAGTGATGGACTATGTTATTCTTCGTCACCCGCCATGTTTGGGGGTCGACTGAAGAAGAGTGATTTAAGGAGAGATATTTAAGAAGGTATCTGACGTTGCAAAGTCAGGATGAACAGGTAGTAGGTGTTGCTACTAGTTTGGAATGATGGATAATGTGGAGTCAGCAACTTGCTGACATATATATAAATATGGATATAATTTACAACTTATACATTTGAAATGAACTGTCTTCATGTCCGCCATGTTTCGATGTCAAGATTATATGGATGTGTCTACATTGTCTTGTGACTGTGACTTTAATAAATGGTAGAAAAAGTCCACAGCTGTTCACCCACATTATTGACTTCATACCTGTGATATGTTTAAGAACTACCTACATCAACTGTACATCCACTCCACCTCTACTCCTGTCAATATGATGAACGACACACACACATATTGGTACGTTACGTCTTATGGTACATGTCTCCACTACAACCTGGATGTCCACCTTGGCGAACACTTATACCACCCATTCGCGATATAACATTACAGCACGATATAACCACCAACAACTCTCTACTTAGGGTTTGAAGTACACAACACAGAAGAGAGAGAGGACATACTCCATCATCTTCACAGCCATGACATTACAATACATTTAACAGTGGTGCCAACTACGTGGGTTTGCAAGGTGAGACCCTGATTTTCGAACACAGACGTCATCTTCTTCAGTTTACAAAGTACCCGGCATTGCACATTGTCACAGATTCCAAAGTACCCGGCGTTGCATATGAAACCTCGATTTTCACAACAGACATCATTTTCATGAGATTTCAAAGTACCCGGCATTGCCCATCAAATCACAGTATTAACAGTAATTTACATTTAGAAGGCCAAGATTCTTGAACGTTGGTAGTATTGTTTCGAAGGACAAGTTCCGAGTATACCATCGCAACAGTTGAAGAATCAAGATCTATGCTACATTTTTTTCATCGATGGAACATCATCTGGATGAATGACTATTATTAGATATTGAAAAAACTGTGAAATAAAAGTAACCAGTGACTGGGTTGTAAACCATATTCTATATATATTATAACCAAGCCTTCTCTACAACACCCTTCATATATGCTATATATATTTATGTTTACATGTTACATGTTATTTGTTTGTATATTATATAAGTTTATATGTCTGCGGGCTGGTTGGGTGTGTGACTGATCTGAGATATACCACGTCATAGAGGTCTTAGATTAGTGTTCTGTAGGTGCAAGTTTTTCTTGATTGAAAATATTTGCTAGCGACAATTCGTTGCTATTTGAGTTAGTTGTCACGAGAGGTATTTTCTTCGTTGTTTTTGTAACATTTTTTCTATTTTTTAGTTTTGGTTAAATTTGTTTGTATTTGTAGGTCTACTCTTTTCTGTCGTTTATTTCTATACACCATTTATGTTTATACACTGTGACGTCATTTATTTGTGTACATTTTCGCAGTTATCATCACATCCTTTGTGAGATTTCCTTCAGTTTAATTTTTTGGTTTAGTTGACTTCTGCGAATGTTATCGTAGTGTCTTGAATATTTGTCTTTGTATTATTGTTGATTGTTTTGTTTTCTATTGGCACAGATACTTAGACATACACTATTTACATTGTGATTACATTTATGATATAAATCGCTGATAATATTGTTATTATAAAATAACTATACAAGACCTTACTAAAGGCTTGCTTCCCACAGAGATTGGGATAAAGGGAGCTGGTTAGTCAAGTTTTATTAAAACTTGCTATCATTTACTTTGAAATAAATTATATTATTATTTCAGGTTACTGATCAGATTATCAGACATAATGTCTAGTTTGTACTTTTGGGTCGAAAAGGAATACTTTCGTATGACTACTAAGGAAATAGAAGAATTCTTAGATTCCTACAGTGAACAGGGAAATGTTAAATGTATTGTAATGTCATGGCTGTGAAGATGATGGAGTATGTCCTCTCTCTCTCTTCTGTGTTGTGTACTTCAAACCCTAAGTAGAGAGTTGTTGGTGGTTATATCGTGCTGTAATGTTATATCGCGAATGGGTGGTATAAGTGTTCGCCAAGGTGGACATCCAGGTTGTAGTGGAGACATGTACCATAAGACGTAACGTACCAATATGTGTGTGTGTCGTTCATCATATTGACAGGAGTAGAGGTGGAGTGGATGTACAGTTGATGTAGGTAGTTCTTAAACATATCACAGGTATGAAGTCAATAATGTGGGTGAACAGCTGTGGACTTTTTCTACCATTTATTAAAGTCACAGTCACAAGACAATGTAGACACATCCATATAATCTTGACATCGAAACATGGCGGACATGAAGACAGTTCATTTCAAATGTATAAGTTGTAAATTATATCCATATTTATATATATGTCAGCAAGTTGCTGACTCCACATTATCCATCATTCCAAACTAGTAGCAACACCTACTACCTGTTCATCCTGACTTTGCAACGTCAGATACCTTCTTAAATATCTCTCCTTAAATCACTCTTCTTCAGTCGACCCCCAAACATGGCGGGTGACGAAGAATAACATAGTCCATCACTCTAATCGGACGTGACGTGAAGATCTGTCCTTTCGACGATAGGCTTATAAAACTCCCTCATGTATCAGGCGAGTTTCCTTTTTCAACGTTATCGCAATAACAACTTGTAAACCATCCGGTCTTCCACTCCAGACGGTCATACATTAGGCCTCTACGAACAGTAAACACTGTGAGTTCCCTCGTGTGCAGACATGGACGTTTAACTTCAAAAAACTATACATATCGCTAATCATGCGAGTCTTTAGAATAATGTTATTCTCCTGGGTTTCTGTGCGTGCATATAGACTTAACAGTCTTAAATGGCTCCAACGAGCTTAATACATAGAAAATTCGTCCTTTCAACCACAGTGAGCACACCTCACCGGTTGACCCAACATTATGTTCAGTTTGCACTGAGAACAAGGAAGTGTAATTATATCAACTCTACCTTGACATAGAATCCGCACACCACTATATAATAACTATCGTCCTCCTGACGACCAGAAATAACACTGGGGAATTCTATACTATATGTGGAAGAAATTCCATCCCCGACACAATGCAGAAACGTCCAGACATTTTTCGTCTGACTAACCCAGGTCAAAACATGACGGCCTCCCTTGCCGGAAATCTGCTACACCCTACTTTTTTGTTTGCCCATGCGCAGTTCGCATCAACCTCTCCTATCCGTCAGCTGGTATATTCAATATAGGACTTCAGGAGCAGGTAACTAAATATTTACTTTTTCCAAAAGTCAATTTTAGGTATTCGCCCTTTAAATTAGGGTTCTAACAAAAATACTTTAGACCCGAAATATTGTTATAACATATTTTCATACATAACAAGCCTACAGACAAACTATATTGCTAGATAGCAAAGACTGCACGTAACATCTTCCCTGTTCATTTTAGCAAAGACTTCATAAGAAGTACCTCTCAGTCCTTGTGATAACTTTAAACTCCACCTCTCTCTCTCTAACCCATATGTAGTAGCTAATAACTCAAAACGTCCTAGGTACCCCTCTATGTCATCGTCTTTTTCAACAAAATGGTCTAAATGAAACCCCATAGCTGAGTTTGAGGCTCCCAAACTAGGCGTAGCATCTGAGGCAAAAGGGCTGGCACCATTTTCAGGAGCCTGGCCTTGTAACTCCAGCTCCCTTAGTCGTAATTCGTGCTCCCTTTGCAACCTTCTATCTTCTGCCTCCCTATCGGCCTTTTTATCTTCTGCCTCCCTTTGCTGTCGTTTGTCTTCTGCCTCAATCTGCAGCCTCTTAATTTATCTATCCGCCTCTAACCTCTTCTCTTCAGCCAACCTTTCAGACTCTAATTTTCTTTCAGCCTCTTTTTCTAATCTCCTTTCTTCCCGTTCAATATATTTATCACATTCAGCCGTTACGTATTGAATTAAAATCTGACCATCCATTCCCATCTCCTTTGCGGTCAGCACAGCAGCTGATCTAAATTTTGCTAGCTCCGCCATACTTTCTAAACAATATAATAATATACAAAATAAATCTCTAACCAGTAAATACACTAAGTACTTCTTATGACTATAGTCTAACTAATTCTAACTAACCAGTTAACTAATTAATTATTACTGTCTGTGAAGATTCACCAACTTCTAATTGCCCTTTTAATTTAAAGGGACACTTTTAATTTTAAGGGAATTTTACAATTTTGTTCCCCTAATTTTATTTCTCCCACCAGGAGATCCTTATATTACTGTTTATACTAAATATCCCTGGACAAGACCCCAATATATGTAGTGGATTTTGATGGTATTGTATGGTGGTGTTATCACCTAGTGTGATGCGTGAGGTCAGCTGTGAAGGCTCCTGAGATAATTGTAACTGTGAATATACAGAAGGCCCTTTCGTGCTACCACTTTATGACCTCACACATATCTTTTTTTTACTAATGAATGTGGCTACGTTAAAATCTAGGGTACTGAATGCAATGTGTTGTATGGACATATACACACACCCACAGATATTAATTAAGTCTAATACTATCAATAAAATTTATAACACAATGAACTAAATTCAGTTGGTTAAATTTAGAATAGAAAATCTTTTTTTAAATTTATTTGTTCTGAACCAAGGTTTTATTTTGGCCAGAACTTATGCAAAGATTTTGAAATTTATGAATGAATGGCATGAATAAATGGCATGTTAAATGAAAGATGTTTACATATGCAATCTTCAAGATTAATTATAGTATTACTGTTCGTAATGTTAATTTTCCTGGGAAAACTATGAATGGATGTGCTGTTGGGGTGGCTTCATCCCTCCCTGTTTATGCCTACACAGCATTGTCCATTAATGATGGAAGGAAATGGGATGCTTCAGTAGTAAATTCTCTTGGGTGCTAGTTTTATGAAGTTGGTGTAAGTTCAGCAGGCCAGCTAGCCTACTTAACTTTGCCAGATTTGTTCTGGTGCTGGAATATGATGGCCCCACCTCTCCGTGCTTGAGCAATACACAGATGTTCTGTCGAAATGTACCCTGCACGGGTTCTCACTTCAATTATTAATCAGCATTTGACACCACCTTAGTGTCAAGATCGAACTCACAGCTCTGAAATAAAGTATTGGTTTTTGCTCAGAACCTTACCTAATAAGCCACTTCTACACATAACAAATTACAATAACACCACATAAACAGGGTCAGTTCTCTCTGACCAGACAGCACATCTTACCTAGTTGGTTTCGCATAGGGTAAGTTTCCCCAGTCTACAGATTCTGAAATAGGTGCATTATCTCACTGCCATAGAATAGGATAGGTGATATGATTCACTGTTCTCAACACTTGATCACCCCTTCCTAAACCTTGCTGTAGTTTATATATTGTTTGTCCCTAGACCCTGAACTAGGGCGGGGGGGGTCCAGAGCGAATCCTTACTTGTTTGTAAGGCTAGATTTCGATATGGCAGTATCAAATCACTCGAACATTAAACAATATTCAAAATATACAAAGAAATAATTTCAATCTTACCAGATTATGAATAAAGAACACAGAAAATGCTAGCAAAACTCAGCTGAGCTGCTGGCTATAGTATGGCGTCCCTGAACTTATTTCAATTTATTTCATTTGGAAATCACCACACTTGAAATTTACTGTGTCTATCACTGGACAACTATTGAGGAATGGCAAAAAAGCTCGTCTGAGCGCGGATAATATGATTGTCTGTGGCCAATCAATGCCTTGGTTTTTTTAAATTCAAATTTCCTACACTAAAGTCATTTCAGTCATGCTTCAGTCAAGTATGGATTTTTATCTGTTAGTCTGTCCGTCTCTACTTGCGTTTTCACAAAAACGTACTTGATTTTTGAACCAACCTTTCTCTCCCCTCCAAAATTTTGTCGTTAAAAGTTATTTTTAGACACAGCTCCCACCAATATCCCTTCTCTTCCATGCTAAGTAGATTTGAACACCTGCGTCTCAAGGTCGCGATTTTTTGTGCAAATAGCGACACTTTTGATTCAATGCAGTCTTTCGCTGTTGTGAACAACACTGTCTTTTGTCATTATTTTCATTATTATCTATCCGTCTGTAAAATTAAAAGTATATTATTTCACTGCTCAGAATGGGCCATCCGGCCAGCTAATTTTTATATTCCTAACATTAATATTAAGAAAAAGTTACTTTTTAAATTTTGTAATATTTCAAGCATCTGCGTTTAGCCGCTGAATTCAAATCAAAGGCTTGGTATCGCAAAAGCGTCCAATAAATGACTGTGGCGTATCATATCCAAGGTCCCTTCTGTCGAATTCCTTACTTTATGTCAACTTGGGGGGGGGGGGGGGGGCACGTGACTTTTCCTCCTTGCCCCACCAATTTGCGTCCATTAACCTCGCTAGTTCAAGTACGCGTTCAGTCAGATTTTTGTCTTTTGATCCTCGTTCCGTTTTGCCTTCAAGTCTAACACCTGATGACCCGCGGCGCGGGCGATCATGTATTCCAGCAGCTTACGCATTGGTTTTTATCCTTACATTTTATCCTTTGGAGATATTTTTACGTTGTATCACTTGTTAATTTTATGACAAGGGTAAAGAAATAGGCATAATTGTCTTTTTACATTTCTGCCATGCAATACAATTTTCAGCGTGTTAAAAATTAAAATATTAACAACTTCAGACAGGATCAATTAATATTATCATCACAATCAGAAACTTAGCACACACAAATACATTTGCTCATAGTCATTCACGCACATAGAGAGAGGGATAGAGAGAGAGAGGGGGGAGAGAGAGAGAGGTCAAGCAATAGAGCTACTTAATATAAAAAATTCAATTTAAAATGAAAAAATTACAATAATAGTTAAATGCTCGTGGAAACGTTGAAATAACTGAAACAGAATTGTCGTTAAATGTGTGTACAAGATTTCATGACGTGTGAATGCAGATGTCTTTTGAATGTGTCTGAAGCTATTGTTAGGTGCCACCCGCTTGTTATTCATATGTTAGCCATACATGATGTTACCGATGTCCAGGATTCTGTATTGGTGAAATATACATGTATATAGGACTGTACAACAGACTTCTGTTGAATTTATGAACGAGTGTCGCTGGTGAGGCTGTGTTGGTAGTGATCACCTAAGAATTATCATACCCCAATTTGAGGACAACAAGCCATGTATAAATAACCTGGGACATATGTTACATTTTGGTTTGTGACAGGTTCCTATCTTCCCATACCACCATCCCAATTAACTCAGAATTTACCCTCGATGAGAATTAAATTTATTCCCTCGGGATAAAACTTTCTTTATATTTAAATAGAATAGCTTCATAGTTACTTTATATTTAAAGGAAAAGGTTAATAATACCGATAGAGTCTATTTATATATACATCTCCACTGATTGAAAAGTGTTCACAATATGAATTGAATGTTTTCATTTATGTTTACACTGATTGAAATGTTTGAAACTTCCATTAACTTTATAATGAATATTTTCACATAAACATTTACACTGGTTTAAAGCTTGAAAACGTACATTGATTTTAACGTGAATATGTTTATATGGATATTTACACTGCTTTGAAAATGTAAGTATTGTACTTAGAATGTACATCATTTCTTTCATCTTTCCCTCCCAGCTCCGTATGGAACCTGGAATTACTTTTTGCTTCTAGTTCTCTTTACGAAACTAGCAATAAAGCAATCACCAACCCATGCAGTGTTGGTTCTCGAATCTTCATTCTATACGCTGAGGTTGCCGGCCTCAAATGACTTTGACATCCACTAGCGAGTTTCACATATTAAAATTCACATGGTAATTCGTTCATCAGAGATGACCAAGAACACACAGAGTTTGACTCATTTAACATCGGCGGGTATCAGATACCGGAAATCAGATATGCCGACGACACAGTCCTCTTATCGACCAACCCAGAAGGACTTGAACAATTAATTCTGTCCACCAAAAAACACAGCGAGGCCCAAATCTATACCTAAACACCAAGAAGACCAAAGTATTGACAACAGACAAAGTAAAGATCAAACCAGAAATTGAAATTGATAACGAAGAACTGGAAAGTGTTAATGAATTCGAATACTTAGGATCAATCATCAACAGCTCTGGCGACTGTGCAGTAGAAATTAAAAGAAGACTTGCAATTGCTTCACATAAACTAATACAGATGAAAAACCTATGGCAAGGCACAAGCAAAGAAACAAAGTTACAACTGATTAGAGCATGTATATTCACAGTAGCAACATACGGCTGCGGGACTTGGACACTCAATAAAACAGTTGCAAAAAAGGTTACATCATTCGAAATGAAATGCTACAGAAGGATGTTGAGAATACCCTGGACAAAAAAAAGACCAACAGAGAAGTATTGCACTCACTAAACGTACAGGAACATTGGCTCCTAAATACCATCGCAATAAGGAAGCTGAAATTTTTCGGTCATATAAAAAGATATAATAGTCAGGAAAAAATAGTGATGGAAGGCATGGTCCCTGGAAAAAGGGGAAGGGGTCGACCTAGACGACGGTGGACCCAGGACATCACAGAGAGTCTGAACTTGTCTTTGGCTGATGCAGGTCGACTTGCCCAGAATCGTAATGCGTTCAGAGCAGCTGTAATGGAGACAACGTTCTGGAAAGAATACGTCACATGATAATGAATACGTTCGTATATATATATATATATATATATATATATATATATATATATATATATATATATATATATATATATTATATATATATATATATATATATACATATTTATATGTTAGTTCACATGTTAGTAATAAAATATAAAATGTAAATCACAACTTACGCCAATCCTGGCTCACATACATTTGCTCAGATGAATAAAAGAGACTTGAATCGGCCTCTTACGCTTGTCTGGAGTGTCGTTAATTTTATACGTTCTCTCTGTGACTTCGTGTGTAGTCCTTCAGTATGAAAATCCGTCCAAAATTCTGCAATAAAACGTGTCCGGTATGTTCAAGAAGGAATTCTAAATTCTAATTCTTCAGTCTAGCAAGGTCTGGTATCTTGGCGAGCGATGTCTCAAGTGAAAAAGCTTGAGAAAATGGTCAGATTTATATTCACTGCCTTCCCACGCGTTCGTTATGCGCGCCTCAAAGGATCAGCCAATCTGATTTGAATATGTTGCATGACGCAGCTAATGCAAAATTTCAAACATTACTTTTCTGAAAATGGGCTGTGCAAATCCGCTTGCCCTTAGGTACAAACTTACGAACATGTCGATAACCTCATATAACAATGTGTTCCCAATGTAACAATCATTACTTTTATCGGAAAGTAATCTCTTATCTGTGTCTGTCTATCAGTTGTCTCCCCGTATTGCAAGCTTTGGTGATTCGCGTACCCACGTCTTATCAGCTTAACCACTGCTTTGAGGCGATTTACGTCTTAATCTGTGTACTGATATCCGCTATGCCAACGATAGGCAACATGGTTAGGTCGCTGCCACTCCTTGCAATGCAGGGAGAAATGGATAACAACCAGACATGTCTACTTTTCCCTGAGAAGGGTTTAAGAAGAAAAATACATAATATCTGCTACACATAACAGAAAAAGAAAGAACGTGCGGCAAATGAAAGCACACAATAAAATCAGTACCACAAATGAACCGATACTTCCGGAGTGAAACAAAGATTGATAGGGGGGATGCCCCATTCTGTTACAGTAACTCAGGCAACTCATTATTCGCGCCGTCCAGACACATTTTCCCAGTTTAATACCCGGAAGAATACTGGTGATTTTGAATTATCTTCCCTGAGCTACACTGTGTACTCGGAAATTTAATTCTTCTGAGAGATTAACATTGGTGGGTGGACAGAGAGAATGCGTCTGTTAATTGGCAGCCCACAAATGTATTTAGCAGAGGCATTTGTTTTTCCATTTTGTCTAAAACATTAGTGGAACGAAGCTAGTCGTGAGTGAAATGCGGGGAATCAACACCAACCGCCTAAATTGGACAAGTTGTGCAGAGAAGGGCCCTCGCCACCGAAGAACTGATAAAAAACCGGCTGCAGTACCCCCTTATATCAGTTAAGTGCTTATAAAAGGCAGAGTTGGGGCACTGTACGAAGGATGGCCGCCGACCGAGCAGGGTGGAGTCAATTTGTTGTTGCCCTACAAGACGCCACGAGGCGTAATGGCCACTGACTGCTTTGACGGTCGGCGGCTAAGGATCAAAGAAGAAGAAGAAAAGGCACCAGCAACCGGACATAATTTTCTGAACTATATCCTCACCCTAAATCTTCATGAAGAGAAAATTTGATTCCAATATAAAATTCACCAGCATTTCATTTATTTTAAACTGTTAATACTAATTGATTACCAACGGGCTGATCACCCGTTTGCCAGTCACTTCGATTACGGAAACAACAGCAAATGGATTGATTTGTCATTGCCCTAAAGACGCCAATAGGCGTGATGGGAAACAATGGCAAAGAAAACCTATCTGCTGTTGCCCTAAGACGCCACTAGGCGTAATGGCCACTGACTGCTTTGACGGTCGGTGGCTAAGGACGGAAGAAGAAGAAGAAGAATACTGATTGATTATTAAATTTGTTACTTGTTGTTTTAAAACTAAATAGTTGTTTATTCAGCTATTACATGTATGAAAGCAAACGTATGAGCCCGAATATTTAATATACATATATAAATATTTAGATATATTTACATCTATAGAGCCTTTACTTATAAGAGGGATTGTGTTGGATTACACCAACTGGGGGCTTGAACGGGCTAAAACATTGCTTAATTCTTCACAAAAGGCGACGGACAGATATAAGTTAACCACTGCTCAGCCCTATGCCGCATGGTTCTTGACTTCTGAATTATCTTGTGAACACTCTCTTTGGATAGAAGCGTCATTACACTTCTATCTACATCTCTGCCAAGAGTAATCTTGTGCGAAGATAAACACCTTTGACGACCCAGTTTAGATACTCTTTGAGTTTTGGTCATTGTTGGACCACTACTGCAAAGCAGGGGAGGCAATCCGTGACACACGTTACATTTCGCATCATTACTTCTCTAGCCATGTTTATTTCTTTATAACTTCTCTAATTAACATTCTGTTATTTGTGTTACATTTCGTATCATATTATTTCTGTGGTCATGTTTATTTCTTCATGCTACATCTCCATTCATATACCAAAAAATTACGCTACATTTCTTGTCATGTTAGCTTTCTTTTGTCATTCCGCTGTTCTATTCATGCTATATCATTCTCTATTTGTATCCATTCACTGTTTTCTCTCTCTTTCTCTGTGTCTCTTTCTCTCTTTTCCTCTTTCGTTATGTCACCTCCGTCCCAATATCCACTCTTTCTATCTTTTCCTCTCTCTTTCGGTCATCTCCTTTTTGCTATCCACTCTCTATTACAATTCTGTTTATCTACTTTTATTCTCAAAACTTAGAATATTATCAAAATGTTATCTCATTAGATGCATTTGTTCGTTTATCGTCCTGTCTGTTTGTTTGTCTTATATTTATTTTTCACATCTCTCCTCTCTCTCACTCCATCATACAATATATTAACAGCCTAACCGAATTCTTCTTGGCACGTGGACTTGCTTCATGAAGTGCTGTCCTGTATTCCGATTGGCTGGGAAAAACCAGGAAGTACTATTCTGAGCTCGCCAATTCAAGAAGTTGGCTGGAAAGTAAGGATTGGAATTGAAACGTCAGCATTAATTGAGAGAGAAATGGGTATGCAATCGTAGAAGGGGTGGACCGCCGAAATGAAAGTACAACATGTGTATGGAATGCGTCGTTGATTGACAGGAGTGTTGGGTGAAGTGAAGCAGGCGGAAGTTGAAGACTGCCATATTGCTTGCTCTAACTAAGCTCGTGAGAAGTTTTGATAATTTGGACAGATATTTCATTTATTATCGTGTTAGAGAATGCAGAGTCTTCACCGAAAAGTTTCAGCCCGTTTTGTAATAAACAAGACCCTTGTTATTATTATGAAATGCAATTCACATGTCCTGCACAGCAAAGACGGTTTTTTAAATATTTTTTTAAAACTTTTATTAAATGCCATACCTATAAACTACAACATAAAATATACATATTAATTTTACTATTATAATTATTTAAAATAGACATGCATTTAATTCGGGTTTCTACTGTATGAACCGATTTTTTTGCGAGTAATTACCTTGGAACTGCTGTTTAATTCAGTTACTTAATACAGTGATCCTCTAAAATTTGTTCATTATGTGAAGGCTTTTGATTAAAATTGAGTTCCTATTAACTTTTTTTTTTTCATAACACGGTATTAGTAACATTTTCGGGTATTTTTTTTAAGATCCCGGTGAATCGACTAGAAGAAACTCTTTAATTGATGAGACTTATTTTAGGATAATTGATTATATCAGTTGGATGAAAGGTCACATTGTTACCCGGCACCCGATGATAAACGTCATGTATGTTGCACAATTTATTTATGAAGTTTTTGATACCTGATTTTTTCCCAATAGTAATCTCTTTTGAGCCCCCATTTACCATGTGAGGACTGCTACTTTGATTCCTATTCCAGCCATATTAAACATTAGACAGGTTTTCTTATTTTCAGGCATTAAAATTGTTTACCTCAATTGATTACTTTATATTTTCCGCGATTCATCTCAAAATATATTTTTTTTATGATTCGTTAATGACCACCTCTTCAATTAATTACACACAAGTTTCATACCTTGTATTCTATTTTTTCTAAAGATTTAATTATAAAGTCATTCATAAATTACTTAAGCGAAACATGATGTAATTGCCATCAGTTAATTATCGCTCTATCTTTACCCTTTTCCTATTAGTCATTTAATTTAATGTACGTCGCCTTGATAAAGTCTTTTCAGTTGGGGGGATATAAATGGGTATCTGCAATATCCTTTTTAAAATTTTTTGGGTATCACTTTACTTCCATTACCTATTTTTCACTTAACGCACATTGTCTTTATTTTGCTATGCCAATAGCAGGCTACCTTTTTGATTACTGTAAATATTGTGTATGTTATTAATCTTTTTCTTTCAAAGGGCAATTACTGGATTCCAGGTTTTCGTGTTTTTATATTACGGTACCTTATAACTTACATTCGATTGACGTACCTTTTTTCTATTCTTTGAATATACCTTTTTTTTTCTCCGACCTTCTTTAAAACCCCTTTTTTATAAACCATATCACGACCTGGTAGCGTCTTTAGGGGCACTTTGTTTTTAATTTTCCACTAAGGCTTTCGGTACGTTTTTTTCGTGGCATGTGGATTTTTTCAGCTTTTTCATTCTTTTTTCTTTTTCGCCTCCACATCCATCTTATTTTTTTTTTTTGGTCGGCCCCTTCGCTCTCCTTTTTTTTTTTTTAATTTAATATTTTACTCAAATATTTCCTTGTTGCAACATGGGGTCATTTCTTAGAATAGGCGAAACGGCTAAATCCACTCTGCCACTTTTTTTTTTTTGTCCTTCAATTGGTTTTTTTTATTTAAATTTTGGTTGGTTTATGGTTCGGCCAGTATAAATTCGGCGAATTTTTTTTAGGCAATACAATTAAATTAGAATTGTTCAACATTTTTTTCTTATTTACTTTCAGCCCATTCCGCAACCAATTTTTTTTTTTTTTTTTTGTTACACATTTTTGATTAATTTTTATTTTTTTGTGTTTTGCTGCATTTTCCAGTAGGACTTCCAGATTTTTTTAGACTAATATTAGGCTTTTATTCTTCTTTTTTTAGGTTCAGTCTTTTATTTTGATTAAATTTATTTTTACTTAAACGTTTTTCCGCCCCGTAGATGTGTTACATATCATCCTATATATGTAATCTTATTCCTTTCCATTTCCTATTCCTTACTTTATGGGGCTCAAGGTATTTTTTTTTAATTTATTTTCGAGTATTTTATTTTCAGTCTCTTTTTTTTTTTTTTAAAATTATTTTGTTGATGTGAATTTTTTTAGTGGTGTTTTTAAACTTATTCTTTTTCCCTGACATATTTTTTTATTTCTTTTTTAAAAAATGTTATCTTTCTTCATTCCTTTTTATTTCTCTTATTCGGTGGTCTATTCATTCACCCAGTCTTATGTCAAAGAATTTTGGATGATAATGGGCATACCAT
Source organism: Oreohelix idahoensis (assembly GCA_024509875.1). Lineage (NCBI taxonomy): Eukaryota > Metazoa > Mollusca > Gastropoda > Stylommatophora > Oreohelicidae > Oreohelix > Oreohelix idahoensis. The sequence continues at coordinate 595,047 of JAMPIV010001523.1, forward strand.
AATTTGAACCTATTATTTTTCCTCAAGTTTATTTATCTTTTTTTAGGTTTTTTTATCCAACACTATTTTTTTTTTTGCATTTTTTTTTTATCATAAACAATGCACTAAACATTTAATTGGTGTATCGAAACGTAAAAGCTATCTTACCTTTTTTGGCAAGTTCTGTATAAAAACTCTTCTATTCAAAATCTTTTAAGACATCTTTCTATTCATCAGTACTTGGGATACTTGAGTATTTTATAATTATGGGCCACTTTGTATTTTATCGCCAGAATAGGGTTACAATTTACACCGAAAGAATTTCTTCCAGTGACATAAAATCGACTGTAACTGAAAATTTTCTCTTTATCTAGCACTGGCTGTTAATAATGGCACATGTATTAAGAACTAAATATTATAGGGACTTACAACAATAAACAATTTAATTTAATCCACTACTCTTGACAACACTGTGACACTCACATACATATAACACTCTATGAGAATATCTTAAAGAGTCACTGATAACTTTTCAAATAACAATATGTATTCATTGTTATCATAAAGGTATATGTGTCCTGATTCAAATACAAAGGAACCAGGAATCACAATCAATTTTAACTACAAGTATATGTACAGACTTTATCAATATGAATATTGTAGTGACATATATTATTAAAATATCCTATGTGTGTCAGTTGTGTAGTGGTAATATGAGGTAATACTGGTTTTGTTTTGTTCAAGCTCTGTTGGTATTTGTCATCATGACTTCAATAGTTTGTCTTTTGGGACTAGTATTGGAGATGTTCTCAGTTCCTGATATTAAAACAATTAAATTCCCCTCTGAATGTTATTTTTACAAAGTCATTTCAAGATGAGGGGACATAATGTTGAGCTCAGCTGGCCAAGTTAGCTTATCTGGCGTGATGGCGGCAGGAAAGCACTCCTCTGCTCGAATTCTCCTCTGGGCTCTGGAGACACCTCACTGATAGCTAAAAGGACCAAGGAGTATGCTGTCCGACTCTGGATTCAGCAAAGCTCTGACCAGGTGCTGCTCAGTACCATCAAGACCACTGTCCCACAATTCATGGAAATAAACACAGATACGTTGATTAGCAATGAATTCTGGCACAATTACTGGCACAAATTCCCATCTGCTTATGTTCCAGGCTTTTATTTAACACAAATATGAGCTGGCTTCAACGCACTGTTGCTTTATCAAGATTATTTCCACTAGTGGTCTCGAACTAACGCTCCTAAGTGAGTATATCAGCTAGTCTAGCCAATGAGCCACAACCGAAAGATAGTATTTATAGCCCGACCAATCGTGGTTAGTCTTTCATTTGTTGCGCTCCAATCAATTTGGAGTTTACATGGTAGGCTATTTCTGTAACGTATTTTTTTTCAAACACGTTAAAAAAAAATCTTATGAGCAGAAATGATTTTATGCTGTGAGGCACCCCCAATATTTTATTTTGGGTATAATTTATTAATTCCTGGACTATTTGCGTAACGTTTTACATATTCTTTGTCAGCAAGCCCTAAGGAACCCAAATATCCAAATTTAAAAGAGCTACGTGGCTGCGTTCAAAATATGCAATTTCTTCTACCTCCTGTTTCGAAGATGTGCTGTCTGGGTACTGTTATGTTTTCAACCGTAAACCCATCTATTGTTATCTTTCCTAATAAGCGTTTTTTTATGATTTTAAAACCTAACTCTGGAAAGGTATGTATTTTATCACTGTCCGTCTGAAAAAAAATTAGTGCATGTAGACTTACATAAAAACAAGGGGGATTTCGAGTACATTCTTTGTGACAGCACTGTTATTTTACCATTCCTCTTCTCTTTATTAATTTTATTTGTTAGGCTTCATATTTACCTAATAATTTATATATGTGGATTAGAATATTCCACGACACCTCCCCTCTTAAAACAGACATTATATGTCAGTCCTTTATTCTATATACACATAGAGAAATTTATTATTATTTCTGGGGTTTACGGTGATTCTCATCACACGGATGGCGGCTTAAAAAATCCGCTCCCAAATTGGTTTTTCCAGATATATACTCAATGCTAAAATTATATGGAGCCAAAAGTAAAGACCATCGGAGTAACCTAGAGTTCTCATGCTTAGCCTGTGCTAAAACGATAAAGGTTTGTGTCTGTTTGCAACTTAAATGCCTTCCCATATAGATAAATATTGAATTTCTTTATTGCCCATATTACTGCAAGACATTCTTTTTCGCTAGTTGAGTAGTTGATTTCAGCTTTATTCAACTTTCTGCTAGCATATGCCACTGGGCTTAATTCCCCATCCAATGCATCTGATTTCTGTAGTAGAGTTGCACCTAACCCAATATTACTTGCATCCGTCCTTACTATGAATTCTTGACTTAAGTCAGGTAATTTCAAAATGGGTTTACTTGAGCTTTTCCTTCAATTCTTGGTAAGTCATTTCACATTGTGGTGTCCATGTAATGCGATCTGGATGTCCTTTACGTGTCAATTCAGTTAACGGTGCACATATGGAATTAAAGTTTTTGATATACTTCTGGTAGAAACCACATAATGAGACAAAGGATCTCACGTCCTTCTTGGTTTGTGGTCTCGGGGCTTTCTGTAGTTTCTCTAAATTCTTTGGGTCAGGGGTCATGTTTCCCTGATAAACTGTGTGTCCCAAAAATTCCAATTCTTTACCTCCAACGCAACATTTGGTTGGTCGGGCTGTTAAATTTGCCTCCCTAAGTCGATCAAACAGCATGTTCAGAGAGTCAATGTGTTCCTCAAATGTTTCTGTTGCTATAAGGATATCATCCATAAAATTTGTTATACAGGGATTATTCAGAGGATCCAATAATTTTCTCATCATTCTAGAGAAGACACTAGGCGCATTCTTCAATCCAAATGGCAATCTATTAAACTCATAGTGTCCTTCTGAGGTACTAAAAGCTAGGTATGGTCTAACCTCAGGCTTTACTGGAATCTGATAGTATCCTTTACTCAGATCCACTTTTGAGAAATATTTAGCTTTATTTAGTCTGGCAAACAGCTGATTTGTATCCGGCAATGGATCCACCTGTCCTTCTGTAATAGCATTCAGTCTCCTGTAATCTATACAGAGTCTATGTTCTCCAGAGGGCTTCCTTAAGAGTACAACACCGGAACTATACGAAGACTCACTGTGCGAAATAATTCCTTCCTTCAATAGATAGTCTATCTCTTCCTTCAAAGCTTTCTCCTTAGCAAACGGAATCGAATATGGTTTCATACAGACAGGTGTGGAGTCTATTAGTTTCATATCATATTCCAATAGGTTTGTATGCCCTGGTCGGTCTGTTAACACCTCTGCATGATTATTTAGAACCTGTTGCACTCTCTCTTTCTGAGTTTTTGCTAATGTGTACTGATTTTCACCTGTGCTGCTGTCTCACAGGGGTGTAATGGATATTCAAATGATGAAAGTGGTTCCTTTTTCATCTCCATGGCGATGGACAAGGTCAACAAGTGTGTCTCTTCCTGATGTTCTCTTTCCAAATATTTCTTCAGGAGATTCACATGATAGATTTTTTCTTTCCCCTTCTTATCTATCTTATAATTTGTTCTAGACACCTTCTCTAAACTGTATATGGACCCTGCCATCCAATTTGTAACTTATTCTGACTCCCGGCAAAAGAAGCAGTACTTTCTCTCCCACAGCCAAATTTCTGTCTTTCGCCTTCCTGTTATAATAGGCAGCATGTTTCTTCCTGGCTTGTTTCAAATTTTCATTGGCAAGTTTCCAGCCAGTTTTTTAACCGAGTGGTCAGCTCATTCACATATTGGTATGAAGATGTAATGTTTTCCTCTGCCTTTTCATCAGTCCACGTTCTTAACAAAGCTACATATGGACCTTTAATTGTGTGGACCTATTTGTCCATGCACCGGTATGGTCTCTTCCACTCGAAGCTTTATAGTGATGATGATTTTTCCTCCCAGAATTATCATTCACAAAACGACCGCTACCAATTTTTCTTTTGGGGCTTTCTCCCCACTTAAAATTCTTGATGAGAGATTTCCTCTCTACATCCTCTTCCTCCAGTTTGTTTAAGTCCGATTGAGGGATTTTCGGCTTATCTGGGGGTAAGACATCTTTTTGCACTCTCCGCATAGTGGCCATTGTAAAACAGTTAAGTGAAGCTTGTCCGTGAAAAGGGGCTTCCCATTCCATTTGGTCCACTTTATCAAATCTATTTTTCTTTTTATTATCAGGCCTAATTTTGCCCCGTGGCGTGTCCAGGTCCTGATCCATGTTCCCACTTGTGGGTGTTCCCTCATGTGCTATGCTACACCTTTCTACAAAATTCTCAATGTCCCATCTTGCTTTGGGCCAATAATAATTGTGAGCCACCTTTTGAATGATCGTTCCTATTTGCTCATGGTCCCCATCTGGTTTCACATGTAGGCTCCTTATTAAGTCTGCCCTATATCTTTTGGAAGAACCAGCTGTCCGTGACCCTTGGATCTAGCTCCAGTCTTCCTATACATCAACTTGTTTTTCATGTAAAAATCTCCCTTGCCTGGAGTTGTATGACAAGTTGACAATTTTCTGAAACAAGGCTTGAGTGTTTTATCCCCAGCCTGTGCCTTCCTCATCTCTTCTGGAGTGGTATCTAACATAATATCCTCCTCCTGTCTTGAGGTCGACCTGACCTGAAGGGTTGCCATATACACAGGTTTCCTTCTGCAACGGTCAGTGTCATGATTGTCCATCTGACAATTTTTACACCACCTTTTTCCTTGGTTGAAAGATTTTCTTTCATCATATTTCCTTTCATCGAATTGTGGGAATTTATTTTTATTTTCATACCGTGGCCTATCAAATTGGTGCTTACCTTTATTTTGATCCCTAGGATCAAATTTATTAAAGTTCTGTGGTGCCCTAAAGTTATCCACCTGTTTCTTTTTATTACCTGTTACCTCTGCTTGAGCTGCTTGATACCTTTCAGCAACATTTAGCAACTCACCCAGCCTCTCTGCACCTTGTTCCATGAGAAACTTTCTCAGGTCTGGAGCCATGGACTCTCTTAATTGCTCTATAAGGACCATTTCCTTAAGATCTTTGGTTTTCCCCAGAGAAGTCCATTTCTCCAAGTATGTCTCTATTCGTGCAGAGAACTGGTGATAGGTTTCACCTGACAGTAGTTTAGCATTCCTAAATTTTTTCCTATAAAATTCTGCATTCTTTTCATACCTTAACAAAAGAGCCTGCTTTAGCATGTCATAATTTTCCTGATCACCTCTGCTCATTTTTGCAAAAACTTCATAAGCTGCCCCACGAAGTCCCTGAGATAACTTTAAGCTCCACCTTTCTCTCTCTAACCCATACGTGGTAGCTAATAGTTCATACCTATTTAGGTAGCTCTCAATATCATCGTCTTTCTCAACAAAATGATCTAAATGAAAATTCATAGCTGAGGTTGAGGCTCCTTGAGTAACCGTAGCATCAGAGGCAAAGGGACTGGCACCATTTTCAGGAGCATGGCCTTGAAACTCAAACTCCCTTAGTCGTAACTCATGTTCCCTTTGTAATCTCTTCTCCTCCTTTTCTGCTTCCCTTTCTGCAGCTAATTTTTTCTTCTCTTCCCTTTCTGCAGCAATTCTCTTTCTTCTGCTCTCTTCTTCTTCTCTTTCTGCTTCCAATTTCTTAGCCTCAGCCTCAATCTGCAACCTCTTAGTCTCAGCCTCAGCCTCAAATTGCAACCTCTTAGTCTCAGCCTCTAACTTTCTTTCGGCCTCTTTTTCTAATCTTCTTTCTTCGCGTTCAATAAATTTGTCACATTCCGTAGTGACATAGGCAACCATAACTTGCCCATCTAATCCTAACTCTTTTGCAGTCTGAACAGCAGCAGATCGAAATTTGCCAGGTCCGCCATTGTCTATCAGGTAAATTTCTACAATGTCTAACCAACAATTTAATCTCTAAATATATCTAATGGACAACACAGGCACCGTGAGCTCAACCTTATTTAATTCCACCCAAGGATACCTTTTAATTCTTATATTCCCTGAAGTGAATTACCCCCAATATTTTTAATAGGGAAAGATTCAAAATCCCAAGAGCGAGACCCCAATATATGTGGTGAAGTGGGATGTTATAAATATTTATAGGGACTTAGTGTACTGACTGAGATCAGCTGTGAAGGTATCTATATCTATTAAGAGTAGTGTATTATAGATAACCTTACTTGCTACCACATATCTATATATCTCAGTCAGAATTATTCTGGAATAGTGTGATGACTACGTTATGTGTCTAGGGTATGTGTATGATGAAGTGTAAGTCACAACAACAGACAGATAAACAATTTAATTTAATCCACTACACTTGACAACACTGTGACACTCACATACATATAACACTCTACAAGGATATCTTAAAGGAGTCACTGATAACTTTTCAAATAACAATATGTATTCATTGCTGTCATGAATGTATATGTGTCCTGATTCAAATACAAAGGAACCAGGAATCACAATCAATTTTAATTACAAGTATATGTACAGACTTTATCAATATGAATATTGTAGTGACATATATTATTAAAAATATCCTATGTGTGTCAGTTGTGTAGTAGTAATATGAGGTAATACTGGTTTTGTTTTGTTCAAGCTCTGTTGGTATTTGTCATCATGACTTCAATAGTTTGTCTTTTGGGACTAGTATTGGAGATGTTCTCAGTTCCTGATATTAAGACAATTAAATTCCCCTCTGAATGTTATTTTTACAAAGTCATTTCAAGATGAGGGGACATAATGTTGAGCTCAGCTGGCCAAATCAGCTTATCTTGCGTGATGGCGGCAGGAAAGGACTCCTCTGCTCGAATTCTCCCCTGGGCTCTGGAGACACCTCACTGATAGCTAAAAAGACCAAGGATGTACTATTTGGCCATTCCATGCCGTTTTACTTCCCTCCGACACCCTCTGTTCAGGCTGGAGCATTATAGGCTTTATCTCCTGTTTGCCACTGAACTACACATATATATACAGGCATAAATTAACAATTTACATTCAATTTTCATTAAAAGATACTGAATGGTTCAAGCTTACCACAATTTCATGGAAATAAACACAGATACGTTGATTAGCAATGAATTCTGGCACAATTACTGGCACAAATTCCCATCTGCTTATGTTCCAGGCTTTTATTTTTAAAAAATATGAGCTGGCTTCAACGCACTGTTGCTTTATCAAGATTATTTGCACTAGTGGTCTCGAACTAACGCTCCGAAGTGAGTATATCAGCGAGTCTAGCCAATGAGCCACGTTTTTCGACAAGTGTTTTGAAAAAATGTTACCTTTTCACGTCTCCCCTAACAACGAAAGATAGTATTTATAGCCCGACCAATCGTGGTTAGTCTTTCATTTGTTGCGCCTCCAATCAATTTGGAGTTTACATGGTAGGCTAATTCTAATTCTGTAACGTAAATTTTTTTCAAACACGTTATAAAAAAAAATTTTATGAGCAAAATGATTCCATGCTGTCAGGCATCCCCACTATTTTTATTTTGGTTATAATTTATTAATTTCCTAGACTATTTGCGTAACGTTTTACATATTCTTTGTCTTAGTGTTTTCGCTTTATGGCCTCTCCCTTCTCGCTATCCTTTAGTCCCATCTGTCTTTTGATCTGTAACAGATGAATGAAAAAAGACATGAATGGAATTTTTATGTCAATTTAGGTCAACTTGCATATTTCACTGTTTTCTTAGAAGGCACAGAACATTTTATTGTGGTGTTTGGGGAATACAGCGTGTATGTTGCAGAAGGCCTTTAATACAACGTGAAACGTTACAATTTGCATACGCAGTAGAAAACAAGGGGATTTCGAGTACAGTCATTGTGACAGCACTGTTCTTTACCATTCTTCTTCCTTTATTTATTATATGTATTTATTAGGCTTTCATTCGAATATTTACTTTGATAATTTATCACATTATCCTTGGAATTAGAATCATTCCACACCTTCTTGTGATTCCTACGTTCATCTACATTGTTATTTTCTATTTCTTGCCTATCGATAACTTTTAGTGTGGTGCGAAGGGGGGGGGGGGGGGGGGGGGGTCTTGTCTGTGTTGTCTTGCAGACTCATACAGATCTACTGTGGCCTAGGTATGTGTATGATGAAGTGTATACAGGTCCAGCACGTTCCCCAGAACAACTCATTACGATTAACAACCTATGAGACCGTTGTTTTATTCACTCTATTTGTTTGATGCTAGTCAGTGCTTTCTCTATACATCGGTTCTATACATCATTTCATTCATATTCCTTTCTATCCTCTATCTTACCATTCTTTCACTCTTCATTACACACATACTTACTCTCTTTCGATCCTGTCACTTCGTAGCTTTCTCTTCTTCTTGTAATCTCTGAATTATACTTCATCTATATCTCGAATCTCTATTGACCTTCAGTTACTACTTTCTTAATAACATTCTACTTCTTCTTTTCAATTTCACTTCTGATTCTGATGCCGAACTACTTCCTCGTCCTAATTTCGTTCTTCTGTTACATTCTTTTCTACTCTTCTCTTCGGTCTTTTTCTTTGTGAGATTTGTGCTTATGCGATCGATCGCACCCCCATATGACAATGCGGTTGATGAAACCTCAACAATATATCTACAAACTCAAACAATACATACAAAAAAAAACCAAAACAACATCTTACATGGCTTAAGCATCCAACAATTATCATACAATAGACAGTTCACTAGATCATAACCATATTACCACTAGATAATAATCAGGATACGATAGTTCATGCCTCACCGAAAGCGAATTTTCGCAACACATCTGTACTTGTGAGCTGCATAGACGTATACTCGATATACATTTAGAATAAAAACTCTGTCGTAAAATGCCAAATACATAAAACACTGATAAAATGCCCAACGCAGCAATTTAAAAACTCTTTAAAAAAAGATAATAAAAAAAAAACCATTAAAAAACAAACCACGGACATTCCACTCCATGAACGTTTTACACTTAATCACAATTCTCATATAAACCTGCCATTACACAACCCATTCATTTGCGTAGATTGTACATTAGTGTCATACAGAAACCCCAAATTTAACATTACATCAATTGGGGTAAGCACCATACTTTAATGCCATTAAAAAACATCTAACTTCTTTTTCTGATAACTGCGATCATAATGAATAATCAGTAAGAGTGGTGTGCGCACGATATATCAGATAATAGATCATCAAATAGATACAAAAAAGTCTCAAATAGTTTAGAAAACAAGCACGACCTAAAGTGTGTACTGCATCTATTTTCGTCGTGTAGTCCAGTGCAGGTTTGAACTCCTTTACGTATAAAACATCTAGGTAAACTAAACACAATCACCTTTAAGAACCCTTTAATATAAATTGAGGTAGTTATTAGCCGTTCCATAAAATTTAAGTAGATACAATTAAGACTGAGAAATAGATATAAACAAAATTAAAATAGTATAATTCAAAAATTTTAGACTCACCCTATTCTATCATTTTAATTACACATAAACAAGCTAATAATAAATAATTTACCTAACTAAATCATTGGCTCATCTAAACTGCTATAAGTCTTTCTCCTCATACATACTAAGAATAAAATTTACACGCCTGATCCTATCATCATAATAACTTGATTTCTTAAATCCTATGACTCCAAAATCACCATTTCTTCAATTTCACATCTCTGCCAAATAATATTGAGCTAAATAATACTGTTAAGACCCTCATAATTACTCTAAGTTTGTCACGTTTACCATCATGCAACATCTAGAATTCCCCTTACACTTCTGATTAATTTCTTTGCTTCCTCTAACACAACGTAATACATTTTGCACCCTTTTTTTTCGCTGATATTTTTATCATTTTTTATACGGCTTTGTTAATTCCCATGCTAAAACTCCTGTCTGTCCCTGCAAACGTCCCAAACATTTTTTTTTTTTCCTTTTTTTGACGTTTTACTTTCTTGCCCATAAACCTATATTTCCTTTAACCTAAGGTTTTTTGCTTTCTATTTTCTTTTCATATTTCTGTTTCCACCCTTATGTTTAACGTTTATTTTTATCCAATCTTGCCTCTTCCTTTCCTAATTCCAGCAAATTTCAGCTATTTCTTATTTTTTTTGAATTGGTTGAATTTTCTGTCTTTATCACCATTCCTTCTTTTCCTCCTATATTGGCATTTTGAATATCTCTCTTTATATCAACCAAAACTTCAATCAGTTTGATATTGTCATACCTTTATATTTATTACAATTGTTCCCAATCTGATTTTACCTTCAGTCCGTGTTTACTACTAATTGTGATCGCTTCCCACATTCTCTCTTTTCGTGCTTGCAATCTTAATGGAATGCCTCCATCTACCATATCATAATGGGTCTATCTGTTCTGTCCCGCCCCGGTTGGCGAATTCCACTTAAAATTGTCACCTTCTCTGTGGGTTGGAAAAACATTCCTCCCCCTCAATGACCAACTATTAATTCCACAAGCTTATTAGGTTATCCCATTTCTAGTTTATAATTTCCGCTACCCACATTTTCCCTGTAATCGTTTCTATTATATGTATTGTGTGGTTCGCTCTTTTCGCATTGATGTCTCCTTTACTTGATAATATCATAGCTAATTGTGTATCCATTTCCTTTTTTTAGCGTTGATAGAATTCTCCTTACCTTCTTTCATCTCAGCATTTTTTTGTTCTTATAATTGTATTATTGTGGTGTTTTGTGAATCCTCCCTCACAGTAAGTGTTCTTATCATCCGTGCGTTGTTGGTTACATGCCAGTAAATGGCCTTTCTATTCCTTCCTTTAGATAATGGCTACGCCTTCAATGGGCTGTCCATTCGTTTCCTTCCATAAAAGTTCTGTTGATCCTGTTGCTGTTTAAATCTAAATGCCCTTCCCATCCTGCTCTCACTTATTTCCCAGGAAATCTTTAATCTTAGTGTCCCTCATATTTGCTTGATCATCATCAGTTTTACTGCCTTCTTCTTAGTTCTACTCCCGGAATCCATTTCCTGTTTTGTGTTTTTGTGATGAGGGCATTCCGTTATTTCATGGCAGATGGCTTTCCTTTCGGCTTTCACCACTGGCAGTCATACAGAACTCAGACCCTGGATTTCCGTCCGCATCAAAGCTTTTTTTCATTTGTTGCTGTTGTCCGAAACCTTGATTGTTTTTCATTTTACGGAGACAACGAGTGTCGGCCCGGTGCCTAAAACCCCAACCTGGTACCAGCTTTATCTGACCCCCTAACCCCGCAAGACCTTTCCAGCTTGTTAGAAACCAGCCAGGAAGTAAAACTCCCACTGGCAATAGCACTAGGTTTGTCAGGTACCAGCCAAGCCGCCTGTAACCGCTTCAAGGTAATAGTTACCCAGCGAAAGGCATACGATGATGTGTTATCCGCCGATAATGCCGAAGCCTGAACCTGTCTTGTTTAGCCCCCCACGTCTAACCTACCTTGACGTCACTCATTTTCTATGAACAATCTGTCAACTTCCTCGCCAAGACAGTCACCGTTAACTCCGACCATCGTCTTAAGACTCCAGCGTTTTATAGAAACCTAGCCTACCGAACCACATTTATCAGTTATTTTTTCCCACCTCCTTCACACTCACTTGCGGAATCGACAAACAGGTGGTTTAGAGTGCAAAGGTCCCTATTTCGATTCATCACAATATCGATACGCTACAGTACTACCCAGCTATAAAATGCTGACTTTGCTCTTGAGTTAGGGAAGAAAAAGGCCAGCGAAGAAGGAAACTAAGCCAACCCCCACCACTCGAATGCTTGATCCAGTGTAAGTAAAGTCTCTAACCACTTTAACTCCCCTAACGAGTAAATCTGCAATGGGACTACCCTCTTGTTTACCTCGCCCACACACCATTCTCCTTGCCCATTCTCCTAACTTCTCCTTCTTCGCCTCCGTCCGCTTACTGTGCCCTGACGACTGTAGCGTGATTTTTTTTATTGGCTCTAGGATCAGTATAGTACTAACAATACAAGAACTAGTATTTCTGCAGGAAAATTGGTGAGTCCCAGTGTAAGAGAGATACTACTGGATCAACAAATTAGTTACACGCTGTGAATGAAACTGAGCTCGAAAAATTAATAGAGTGGAGACAGTCATAACAAATGGCCACCCCCGCTGTGTAACTAAATCAGATATTAAAACAAGGAAAATAACAATTTCACTTACAATTATAAAATTGACAAATCGTTTCAAATACCAATTTTTTCCTTATTATTTATTAAGTATATACACAAACTAACTGTTTGTGGTGAAGGTGGATGTTGGAAGATGGAATGGCAATGGATTTGTACGTTTACATATGATAATATATATATATATATATATATATATATATATAATTAAATATATATATATATATATATATATATATATATAATGATATATACTATAATATTATAGATATATATGAAATGACAACAAGGCTTAAGTATGATTTAGGCAATAGCAGTACCATACAGGTGTCTACCTTGCCAAAACGTTCTTTCTAATAATTCAATACAAGAAATACATCCATATAATTTTTTACACCGTATGATACAACCGTTTCCTTCCACCTATAATATACCAGACCATCTCTGATAAGTGCTATACTGGCTGGTAAAATATATCCTAACAATACTGTTGCAGTTATATGAGTCCTAACAAGGACTGATAGGTTATATTTCAGGTTATATGAGCCCTAAAAAGGACTGATAGGTTATATTTCAGGTTGGTTATCGTCTTCAGCAATCATACCAGGAAATACAATCATTATTGCACAGCAACACTTTTTACTTCGTGGCACACTTAAAGTGCCCTTCAGAATTTCATGGCACACAAAAAATATTTAATATATTATAATTGATACTATAACCATTACAATACATATGACAAGATATATTCGTAAGTATAATTCAGGTTGAGAATTATATGAGTCCCTAACAAGGATTGATAGGTTATATTCTCAGGTTGGAGTTACATGAGGCCCTAAAAAGGACTGATAGGTTTATAATTCATGTTACATGACCCTAAAAGACTGATAGGTTATATTTTCAGTTGTGTTATCCGTCCTTCACAATTATACCAGGAAATAACAAATCATTATACCTAATTCCCCCATGATACTATCATTTTTACCTATACATTCATAGTAAAACAAAATATATTAAATATATACAGGTGTAAGGTAGTATAATGAACACACACAAAATACAATCATTATATATCTGATGTAGGCCTATTCTCCTACCACTTTATAGAAAGTTTACCTACCCTCTCAGATTAATACAAGCCATAATTTGTAACTCGACTTTAGTGAAGCAAGAGTGCCCGTCACGCAGATAAGCAATAAATCAAATGTTGACAGCTTCTTCACTTTCTCCAGTCGGTCGTGCTGGCCTTTGTGGTTTGTGTGTGTTTTTTTAAAATAAAATGCGCCCGTTTATATATAGGTAGACGCAAGAATCTGCCAGTGCGTAAGGAACTCTTTTGATTGGTTTCTCGCGGTTTTCGTACATTCCGTGACCGAGTCTCGAAATACAGGACTTATGGCCTAATTTTATTATATGTCTGCCGCCATCTTGGGGGAACAAGAATGCGTATACTTCTGTAATTTAATCTGTCCCCTCAGTCTGTTTGAACGTGGATTGGCTGTGCATATGTATTAACAAAGAAGTGGGTTTTACACACACTTTCACGACAAACGAAGATTGACGTTCATGATTCATAAATCTTGATGACATTTCCTAGGATCGACACACTTGTAACCCACCAGATTGTTTCAATACTCTAGACCATGCACAGCCAAACACTTTTTTACTTCGTGCACAACTTAAAGTGCCCTTCAGATTTCATGGCACAACTAAAAAATATTTAAACATTTCGTTTGCAATCATATCGTCCAACGAACGTTTCCCTAATTTTTTAATGATGATGGAACTGGAGAATAAAGATTAACTCAAATTATGTAAGTAAACTTGTACGTGTGAGCAATTCCTTTCGTAACGATATTTTATCATCACATTTAATTTTGTGTACCCATTATATGGTGTAATCTACCTGGGTCCACTGCACACTAGTGAAGACACCGGCGGCACACCGGTGTGAGAGCACTGTCCCTGGGACCACAAGGCGTCCTGACATCTAGGTCAACTGCAATTCAGTGCTTACCCTCGGGTGATAGAAGCGATCTGATCTTTTGAAAACCGGTTAATATCTACGTCTTGGATGACTTTTAATCCCGATGTCTTAAACTCCAAAATAGTCCTTTGTCTGTAACATTTGGTCATACCATTTCACTACCTATTTTTATAATGTATCCCTGCATTTATCAACCCCCTGTCGTAAATTTTTTATATAGGTTAGGAAAGATAGTTTTTATGGTAGATGAAAAAGCACCGTCTGAGCAAGGTTATAGTGTAAATATGTGAGAATAAAGGTGTAAGAAATAGATTTGTTCCGAGGAATATTTAAGTAAGAAGATCTGTCTCTCGACTGAATAGTTTTCTCTAGTCCACCTATCTATACGACTATAATTTAGTGTAAGACAAACTTTCAATCCCTTATTATCTAGAAATATAAGTTAATCTCTCAAAAACAAACACAACCCACACACACCAATTATGTACATCTCTCTAAGACTACACAAACTGAGAAACTATGGTTAAGAAGCGGGTATGGTCTGAACCAACACACAAAAGTTAAGTTCTTTTTGTTGTAATATTATCAATTAAACACTTTTTACAACATCAAAGCATATAAGACAGAAATCAATAAATTCATGTTTTACAGATATATGAAAATATACCGTAATTAGTGCCCTCCCCCTTGTTTGAGAAAGAATCCCAAAAGAATAATAACCAAAGTCAAAGATTAACACTAATTACATAATATAGACTATGAAGTCAAACAAATTCCCCACTAAATTACTACTCAATAAAGTACTCAAGTTTACAAATTAACAATAAAAAAAAGCGAAACAAAAAAATGAAGTTTAGTACAATGATTGTAAACAAAGGAAAATATTCTCTCTCTCTCTCTCCTCAGACCTCTCTCTCTCTCTCTATCTATCTCTCTCTTTCTCTCTCATACGTAGCCACAAACAATCTCGCTTACCCACTCGTGGTGTTGAATCCCTTGAAAAATTACAATAGTTCCTAAACCTATGCTGTCAGGTGGGTTGCCCCCAAATATGGCCCCAGTCCAGCCTATATATCGAATAATAATTACAAGGTGGACGCGCCAAATTTGGTGGTTTTAATTTTTTTCCTGGATGAAACAAGTGTCACCGCGAATAGTTTAATGAAGCAAGGGCGTGCTCTGGAACGTTCACAGGTGCAAAAAGATAAAAGTAAAATTGCCCTTATTGCTAAGCAATCTGTTGCTAAGAACAAATGTTACAATATGTAAAATGATGATGATGGTAAATCCTATTGGCTGGCTCTATTGTGAGTGGCCGATTTTGAAGCACGTAAATTTTCTCCATGGATCACTCCGTTGCTACGTCAGGAATGTATGTTCTTTTCGAATGCCCAGTGGGCTGGAAAATTGGTGAATAATTCTGGGTAAGGTACAGTCCATTTTTACGATTTTAATATTAATTTTTATTGTCTTTGTCTCTTGGGCCCAACCGGTTCACGAAGGAACTTGGGACTTGTAACCACGAAAGAAGAGCTACCATTAATTGCCTTCACTGAATGAAAGAACGAGAACCGAACTACCCAAAAATCCGAATAATAATGGTAAATGGTAAGACCGCTGGCCCGCGGGTTTTTGATCAGGTGCTATATTAGGAAGAAAAGAAACATTTATAAAAACTGCTGCTATCCTATCCACCCTAAAGTATTTTCCGCTATGGCATGTCGGGAAAAAGGTGGGGGGGGGGGGGGGGGGGGGGGGGGGGGGGGGGGGGGGGGGGGGGGGGGGGGGGGGGTATGCGCCCTCCTCCATTATGGCCCGCGAAAGATGAACACGCACACAAAGTAAATTAATTATTTAATTTATTCCATACGCGCACTTTAACAAAAATCGCCTGTCACTTCTAGATATTTGGGCGTCTTGTTGTTTTTGCGTCACATGACATTAATACTAGTCACTCTATAATTTCACACAATAAAATATAATGCAATTCTATTCTGTCACTCATCCGGCACGCGTAATAATCTCAGTCACTAAACCGAATCTTCTGTTGAAAGTGGGGTGTTGGAAAATTACATTACACTGAACGACCTGGCAAAGAAAATATCTACGCGTTATGTTAGTTTCACTAGTTTTAAACGCTAAGGAATTACAGTGAATTAACAATGGTTAAACTTTACACATTTTTAAACACTACTAAGCACAATTTCTATTCTATTACCACAAATCAGAAAATTGAAATCCCCACGAGACATTTAACACATTTAGCGAAGAATGGTTCTAAGTCTGGCGGTGTTTAGATTACCCAAGAATTTCTGAGCGACTCTAATAACTGAATTTGAGAGAGCGCGGTATATATATCAAATCAACGGTGTTAGAACAATCACAAGAAGATGTTAGAATTCATTCTTCTGTACGCAGAGAAAATCAGAAACTGCGCCCGGATCAAAGGTTTGTTTTCGTTCATTCTACTCAGCAATGCTGACCGACATCAGAAGACTTGGCTGTGCAACGGCCTCTCTTTAGATTACGTCCCCCTTTCGAGAATCAAACATTACCTCCCCCCCGAAACGTACGAACATCAAAGGTGGTTGGGAAAATATTATCGCCTGTGTATCTCTTCAAAAAAGTCCGTTATTCCCCCCGCGCATCTGTCTAATGAACCTATAATTGGCACATCAGCTCGCGTGAGAAACTCAGGTAAACAAACGTGATTCGCTCCCCCGTTAAGACTGGCAGGTTGCGAAAAGTTGGTAAACAACTCTGTTGTTATGTTCCCAGAAAAAGGGCGTGGATTCAAAGGTGAGTCATACAAACAGAAAATTGCGTGGTTTGGCTTAGCCAATGGTAGACACTAAATGGGAAAGCAAAGGCTGTCAGATTACTGTATCACCATTTCCATTCTAATGTCACAACCCCCACACACAAAACCAGCGTTGCCACTCCTAGGTGGATTCACCTAGATCTAGGTTTTTTTTTGGGTCCCGTATAGGTGTCATTTTCCTTCATTAGTTAAAGAACGTCACCTAGATTTTGCCCTAAAACGGCCCTAATCGCCCAAAGTAGCCCAAAAATCGCCTAAAATAGCCAAAGTCGCCGATACCTAGGTTTTTTTTCGAAATTCAAAGTGTCAATTCATCATCAGTTGATAATCCTCTTATTCTCGGTAATACAAGACCCTTGCCCTGAGCAAGAGACATGCTGAGAAATCTGAAGCTCGCTCGAACATCACCAGAGTTAAATACTGTGTTGTTGTGTTGCTCGTGGTTCGAGGATGGAATGTCAACTTGACCTACGCAGTGGTGTGTAGACATAGATGGCGTGTATAATGTGCGAATGATAGGAAGAGTTCGTGGTGTTGACAAATGTTCTTTTCTCACACTCATGTATGGCTGGAAGTCATCGACACCAACGACTGTGTACCTTTACTAAAGTTTAATTGGACGTACACACTCGACAGCACAGATAGTGACAAATCACAGGTTGGCATAATACATCATGGTACAGTGGATAAATGGTCTTGCAATGTTATGTTACATGGGCACTCATGTAGAATAATATTATAATGGACTGTCAGTAGCCAAGCACTCAGTATTGCCCATATATATATATCAACTGAGTTTACTGACAAAGCACGTCAGATTATAAACAATATCCAAGATGGCTTCTAGACCTAATCTCGTCTAGCGAAGATTCCTTAACATAATGTCCAGCACAGATTTTTCCATATAATTATATTGAACCGCTAGCAATGGGTTCTCATGTGTAGCAGTGATCTCTGGACTAATCAAGCGATAATACGGGCATCCCTTTTCTCTTCTTGAAAGTCACTACATGTTTGGTTCCAAGATGGCTTCACTCGTGAGCTGTCACTCACGTTTGGATACAGATAATGAATCTGTCCTAAAGTTAGTCATTCATAAACATATTTCATTGCTCTGTAGATTTGATCATGAACAATTGACTGCATTCTACAGGATATAGTGCTGCTAGGAATCGAAGTCGTTTTTTTTTCATCGAGTCAAATATATTCTCTTAGACATTCAAATCATCCCTATCGAAAATGGTGGCTTCGTACGAGAGTTCAAAAGAGTATCTTGATTACCTTGGTATCAGAAATATGATTCTGCCATTCCTTGGCAATACGAATAAACACTGGGGTAAAGCATACACGATAGGTCTAGACGACTATCACTTTCCCCACAAATACTGAGATCACTTTTTTCCGGCGACAAGCCGACATAGGAAAAAAAACACAGTCCCCATCAGGACGAAGCCAAATCACACACCTCTCTAGAGACACATCCGCCGAACAGCCTTTGACCTCTCTAGAGACAAAAGAACATATAGTTCGACTTAGATATGTAAAGATATACAGCTATAAGACAGACTCGTCCTACTCAGACAAACAATACACATAAATTCAGGCCATAGATATTCTGAAGCAAGAACAATCTATTACTACCCAAACAAAGAATAAATCGCAGTAAAACTGGATTCATCCGCGGAGTTCGATCGAAAGAGACGGCACAACTTTCAAGGGAAGTAACTCAATAATGACTTTCCCTTAAGCACTAAAAAATATCTATTTTGTTTACAAAATATTTGCGAACATAACAAGTATACCAATGTATAATATTGTAAGATATCAAAGACTGCACGTAACAGTCTTACCACACCTCCCGGGAAAAAAAAATGGAACATTTTTTTTTTTTTTGAAATACATCTAGGAGCAACGTACAATAGGCTCACAACGCATGAATAATGCGCAGATGAAAATATCAGGAATACCTATAACGCCTAATATGAGGCTAAGTCGACTTATGGAGCGACTGGTGAGAATGTGTCTCATAAACTGAGAGAAATTATTTCTCTACAAGTATATTTTCCAGGAAGGTGTCATCAAAGTATAATACAATTCTGGCAATTACACAATGCCTAAAAAATTCATATCATCATTTCGTATTAGATATCTTAAATTTATGATTTATGAAGAAAAAATCATCAAAGCACAGCGGTGAATAAACATCAATGAACCGCTATGTAGTGATACAATCATTATATTATTAAATTACAAATGTGTATCTATCATGATATAGAAAAGGAACTACTATAGAACTAGACATATCAAGAAGTCTAAGCCCTAATAGTTATGTGGAATCATGTGGGCATCTTGACAGAATGTCTGCCATCACATTATCTGATCCACGAATAGCTCGCACAGAGAAATGAAAAGGTTGAAGAGCAATTGCATATCGAGTAGACCTCGAGCTCTTCAAATTCTTACTCTGTATAGCAGTAAGAGCTTTTTGGTCGGTTTCTACTATGAAATGTGCGCCTAGAAGGAATCTCTGTAGTTTGAGGATCGACCAAACCATAGCTAATAGCTCACGGTCTAAAACCGAATAATTCCTTTCTGCCGCATTAAGTTTTCTGGAAATATACATTACAGGATGCAGAGTTCCAGAGTACTCTTGCATTAGTGCCGCTCCAATCCCAGTGGATGAAGCGTCACTACGAAGAACGAATGTCTTATCTTTAGTGGGTAGCACTAAAATAGGTGGTGTTGAAAACAATGTTTTAATCTTATCCAGAGAGCATTGGCATCCTGAGACCAGTGGACCACATTAGGCGAACCTTTCTTTAGAAGTGTTGAGAGAGGTGCCATGATAGAGGATAGATTCTGAATGAATCTGCCATAAAATTGAATAAGACCTAACAGACTTCTCACCTGTTTTTTTAGTCTTAGGGATTGAGATGTTA
The DNA here is from genome assembly GCA_024509875.1 of Oreohelix idahoensis. Lineage (NCBI taxonomy): Eukaryota > Metazoa > Mollusca > Gastropoda > Stylommatophora > Oreohelicidae > Oreohelix > Oreohelix idahoensis. The sequence continues at coordinate 614,977 of JAMPIV010001523.1, forward strand.
AGTATCTTACTAGTATTATGGTCCTCTGTCTTTAGGAAACCATGACCAACTCGGTGGCCTAGGAAAGAAATTTCGCTAAAACCAATATAGGCTTTAGAGGGTTTCGCTGTCAGGTTGTGCTCACGCAAAGTAGACAGCAATTCATCTAACCCTGAATAGTGATCTTCCCAAGTATCGCTGAAAAGACAGATGTCGTCTAGATATGCAATGACATCTGACCGATAAGATAGGATTCGGCGCATCATGCGTACGAATGTAGCTGGTGCGTTCATAAGACCGAAAGGCATAAAATTCCATTGGAACAAACCTCTAGGTGTTGAAAAAGCCGTGAGAGGTTTGGCGCGTTCAGATAAAGGAACTTGCCAATATCCTTTAGACAAATCAAGTTTAGTGAAAAAATGAGATTTGGAGAGTCGAGTAAGTAGCTCTTCCAGTAAAGGCATAGGTTCGGCATCGAACTTCGTTACTTGATTCAATTTTCGATAGTCAACGCAAAGACGTATGTTATTGTCTTTTTTACGCACAATAACCATCGGCGAAGAATATGCAGAGGTGGATGGTTCGATTATTTTCAAATCTATCATCTCATCCAACTCTTTCTCGACCTGTGCTTGAAAATGTATAGGTATAGGATAAGGTCTAACCCTAATAGGAGTATGGTCAGTTAGAACAATGTCATGTTCAATGACATTCGTTTGTCCAGGGATGTCAGTGAGTACATCCTGAAATGTTTGCAACATAGTTGAAACTTGTCGCTGTTCTCCTAGAGACAAATCAGGAGAGACAGTAACGTTCTTCCATGATTCACTAGAATGAAGTGGGATCATTGGAAGAGGAAGATTTACATCTGAAAAACTTGTTTCCTCATCCTGTATCACGGACAGTGATGAGTAATGACCATGTTGTACTGGAGAATTGTCCGTTGCTTGGAAAATGGGTTGCAAATAATCCGGACGTTCATGGAATTCAGTAAGCATATTGATGTGGAAGGTTTTATGCTTCCCATCAATATCGACAATATAGTCGACATCGGAAATTTTCGATATTATATCGTACGGACCTTTCCAAGAAATAAGTAATCTGTTTTCCCTACAAGGTAGTAATACAAATGCTTTGTCACCAGGACAAAGTTGTCGTAAGCATCTCTTCTTATTGGCAAATTGCCTTGCCTTCTGTTTCGCAAATTCAGAAGAAGAAGTTGCTAATTTGCATGCTTCGATAATCTTTTGTCTCAACGCGATGACATATTCGTAGGATGACTTTGTGTCATCGTCAATATTGTCAGATGTTATGAGATCGTGAAGCAACGACATAGGGCCACGCGGACGCGCGCCAAAGACGAGTTCAAAGGGAGAAAATCCTGTATGTTCATTGGGTACCTCTCTGTAAGCGAAGAGGGCCGCAGGTAAAACTCTGTCCCAGTCTTGAGGATGATCCTCAGTTATCTTCCCTAGTAAGTTTTTAAGTGTTCTATTAAGGCGTTCGACCATACCATTAGACATTGGATGGTAGATACTACTTAAAGATCTATCTATCTGCAGAGTAGACATTACTTGAGACATGGTATCTGATATTAGTTGGGTGCCATGGTCTGACAATATCTCTCCGGGGAAACCCAAACGAGAAAATATAAGCCAAAGAGCATCTGCAATATCAGCAGTAGTAATGCTCTTCAGAGGAATAGCCTCTGGCCAACGTGTGCACATATCAACACATGTCAAGATAAACTGATGTCCTCTGGCAGACTTGATCTTAAATGGACCAATAATGTCTATGGCCATTTTTTGAAACGGCCGAATAGGAATGTCCGCCGCCTGAATGGGTGCAGCATGCCGTGGACCTTTGGATTTAACTTCCTGACATACTTTACAAGATCGACAATAAATCCGTATGTCCTTGTTTACCAATGGCCAAAAGAAAGCCGCAAGGACTCTTGACTTAGTACGGGAAAAACCCATGTGTCCAGCACACTGAGAGTCGTGAGCGTGCTGCAAAATTTTAACTCTCAAATTCTTGGAAACCAGGATTTGAGAATGACTTGACGTAATGGAGTCTTGAACCATACGTACAAGTACGCCATTCTTCTTTGTAATCCACGATTTACGACTTGTGTCTTTATTCGGATCACCTTTAGTTGCAAGAATGAAGAATTTCTTCAGAGTGGGATCATCTTCTTGCTGTTTTATAAACGAGTCACGAGAAATTACCAAGGGATCATCTTGGTTATGCACTTCATTATCTTCAGTAGATGAAGTTTGAGGCATATTAAGAGCCTGAGCTCTAGTGACTACAGCGTTAGCAATCTGCATGTTTTGCCTTTCCCACGCGGAAATTTGTTGCGGAGTGCATTCTTTGACTCCATGAATGCGACCGATGATGAGGTCAGCGATCGGATTCGGGAGAAGACATGCGTGTACATCTCCTGTAAAGAAAGGAGTAGCAATCCTAATGATAGCAGTAGAGTATTTCTCTAATGTGCCGCCAAATGTTACACATTTGACTACTTGTCCAGTGGCACGGGAAGGATCTACGAGTGACTGCCTAACACCAATTGTGGTGCATCCAGAATCAAATAGCACAGAGACTGGATTGTTATTCACTAAACCCTTATGTAAGACAAGAGAACCTCTTCCATCATGCGCGACTGATGCCGGAAGAGCAGGAAGAGGATGGCCACAGCTTAAAGTAGACACTGTGGTTGGCTCAAATAACGTTTTGCATTGGGGGCACTGAGATGCTCTCCCAAAATCAAAAGCGGCACATGCCATATTACTAGCATCATTATTATCTTTACTCTGTTTATAGGCTTCATGGGACTCTTGTTGTGCAGAGTTTGCCTGAAAATGTGGTTTATGTCTTTTGTTTTGAGATCTACCTCGGTTATTATCACCTCTGTAGTTATTGTTACCTCTATTGTAACCCCTATTTGGGTTTGAGTCATAGTTCCCTTGGTTACCATTATCATATTCATTATAATGAGTATCTCTGTAATTATGATCTTGTTGACTCCAAGACGGATAACCCTGATAGTTTCTATAATTACTTCCTCTACGGAAATTCCTATAATTATGACCACCCCTGTGTCGAGAGCTATCAGCTCGTCTCCAGTTCTTTGAAGAAGAACCCTGAAATGATTGGTTACCTTGGTTTTGATAACTATTATGGTTACCTTTTTTATCAAATCTGTTTTGAGGTCCCTGAAATCTGTGTGAATAATTGGGATTGTATGGTGTTGCTGAAGCAACTGGCATACCCTCCTTAATCTTAGTGTTGCCAAAAGTCACGTCGGGGTGTGCAGTGACATATTGGGAACAATATTCTTCCATTTCCTTTAGAGATTTGGGTTTACGCTCATGTATAAATTCCAGGAATGGTTTGTTAACACATGACATAATCTTATCTCTGAGCAACAAATCCATAAGTCCTTCATACGTTTTTTTCTGTTTTGGAAAGCTCAATCCAACGATCAACTGTGAGACGTGCCTTTGCAGTGAATTCTGAGAATTCTACACCTGTCTCAGGCACCATCGTCTTAAACAAAAGGCGATAGCCTTCCTCACTTAGCTGGTATTTTTTTATCAAAGCCGCCCTAATGACATCATAATTATCCTTATCTGCTTCTCCTACAAGGCATAATCTAGTCAAAGATTCACCTTTCAAGTTTTCTGCTAATTGATTAGCGTATTGTGATTTATCCACATTATGTGTACGACAAGAACGTTCAAATCTATCCAGCCAGAATGTAATATCGTCACTGGACTGATTGAACGGTGGAACCTTAACCTTGTAAGTAGAAGGTTTACCATTACCACTAGATGCCTGATTAACATTAATCATACTTGTCAATCTCAATTTCTCTAACTCAAATTCATGTTCTCTTATTGCTTTTTTTTCTTCAGCCTCTCTGTCTAATCTTTTTTGTTCAGCTTCCCTGTCTAATCTTTTTTGTTCAGCAGCAGCTTCTCTTTCTAATTTTTTTGTTCAGCTTCACTGTCTAATCTTTTTTGTTCAGCAGCAGCTTCTCTTTCTAATTTCTTTTGTTCAGCTTCAAATCTCCTTTGCTCCACCTGCATCTGCAATTTCTTTTGTTCAGCAGCAGCCTCAGCTTCTCTTTCTAATCTTTTCTCTTCAGCCAGAGCTTTTCTCTCTTCTGCAGCTAATGCTTTGTCATATTGAGCAACTGCCCATTCTTCTAATTGTTGACCAGTCTTATCAAGGGCTTTCCCTTGTATAATGAAGTATTCTAATGTAGACATGGTGTCTAACAATAATACTAATCACCTGAAACAATAATAATACCACAAGTTCTTAATGACTTGATTAATCAGTATACTATCCCAATATCTGTGGGTCACAAGCCTTAATAAGGTCTTGTATAACAGTAATAATAATCAGGTACTGGTTTATACCATAATCCAAGTGCAGTGCACAGGCAATTGTGTCTTATGAAATATACCTATATAAAACATATGTCAACCAACAGAATACATAAAGTACAAATAGGACTGACAATACGAAAACGTTTGCAGAAATCAAAATAAATCAAATAGGGAAATCAATGAAAATAATCACTGAATCTGCAAAGAATAACAACACAAATGACGTCACAGTATATGAATATAAATTGTGAATAGAACTGAAAGATAGAAAAGGGTAGACCAACAAATTACAAACAATTCAAAACAAAACTAAAGAACAAAGAAATATTACAAAAATAACAATAATTACAGACTTCACAGCTAACACAAAAGCAACAGTTGTCGCAAGCAAATTTTCAATCAAGAAAATTGCACCTATAGAAAACGCCCACAACGGACCCTCTATGACGTGGGATATTCTGTTGTGAGGACGCCGCCCAACCTTAAACACAACCCGCTGACATATAAACTAACATACTATACAAACAAATAACATGTAACATATCATAAATACATATATCATGTGTGTAATGTGTTGCAAAATAGGCTCAGTTTTACAGTAATGGCAAAGTTATTCTTGTAAAATAAATAAACTGCCACTTTATTGAAATATATATTCTGGCCTTAAATATTAAAGTTCATATATAGAAAACAAGAAGATCCATCGATGAAAATAGGACTTCTTAGTTCAATAATACTGTCTTCCTGTTAACATTGACAAGAATTGATCCAACTGTTCTGTGAAACTCTGTAATGTCTAATGTAAAAATGTCAACAACGCTGACCTACATACTGCATTCACTTGACAGGTCACGTGACGAAGTGTTGACAAAGAGCAAACCAATACTGCAAGTGTGTCGTATCAGCCACAGGAAACGGTCTGGTATCGGTAATCTGTTGACTTCTGAACTTCTGCGAGGTCAAACCCAGAAAGCTGGTCCACCAGTTGATAAGATCTTTTTTCTTATTAATGATGTCCACCAAATGATAAATATAAGTGGATGGAAGCAGACATCATCATCATCAGTTGATAAACTCTTAATACAAGACCCTTGCCCTGAGCAAGAGACATGCTGAGAAATCTGAAGCTCGCTCGAACATCACCAGAGTTAAATACTGTGTTGTTGTGTTGCTCGTGGTTCGAGTATGGAATGTCAACTTGACCTACGCAGTGGTGTGTAGACATAGATGGAGTGTATAATGTGCGAATGATAGGAAGAGTTCGTGGTGTTGACAAATGTTCTTTTCTCACACTCATGTATGGCTGGAAGTCATCGACACCAACGACTGTGTACCTTTACTAAAGTTTAATTGGACGTACACACTCGACAGCACAGATAGTGACAAATCACAGGTTGGCATAATACATCATGGTACAGTGGATAAATGGTCTTGCAATGTTATGTTACATGGGCACTCATGTAGAATAATAGTATAATGGACTGTCAGTAGCCAAGCACTCAGTATTGCCCATATATATATATCAACTGAGTTTACTGACAAAGCACGTCAGATTATAAACAATATCCAAGATGGCTTCTAGACCTAATCTCGTCTAGCGAAGATTCCTTAACATAATGTCCAGCACAGATTTTTCCATATAATTATATTGAACCGCTAGCAATGGGTTCTCATGTGTAGCAGTGATCTCTGGACTAATCAAGCGATAATACGGGCATCCCTTTTCTCTTCTTGAAAGTCCAGAAATATGATTTTGCCATTCCTTGGCAATAAGAATGAACACTGGGGTAAAGCATACACGATAGGTCTAGATGACTATCACTTTCCCCAAAAACCACTGAGATCACTTTTTCCCCGGCGTCAAGCCGACATAGAAAAACACAGCCCATCATCAGGGCGAAGCCAAAACACACCTCTCTCGCGACACATCCGCCGAACAGCCTTTGACCTCTCTAGAGACAACAGAACATATAGTTCGACTTAGATATGTAAAGATATACAGATATAAGACAGATTCGTCCTACACAGACAAACAATACACATAAATTCAGGCCATAGATATTCTGAAGCAAGAACAATCTATTACTACCCAAACAAAGAATAAATCGCAGTAAAACTGGATTCATCCGCGGAGTTCGATCGAAAGAGACGGCACAACTTTCAAGGGAAGTAACTCAATAATGACTTTCCCTTAAGCACTAAAAAATATCTATTTTGTTTACAAAATATTTGCGAACATAACAAGTATACCAATGTATAATATTGTAAGATATCAAAGACTGCACGTAACACATAACAACAAATTTTATAAAGCTGTTCAATACACACAACAGATCACATTTTTTCTTTTATATTTGGACATGCGCACTAACATAACCGACGAACACACTGTGTCTAGATTGAACGGGGCAGACTTCACCAAAAGGAGGCACAACAAACAAAATCATGTACATATTATCCTTCTTTACTTCCATGTTTTGCAACATTCCATTATTACCATTTATATTATTATTATTCATAAAGCTTCCTGTACATCTTTATTCATTTGTTGCTAGCTCACTTGTTTCTGTTTCTATTATGATTTCTAGGTGGCCGTGAAGTTGATAACACGGTCCGGGTAGCCTTTACATTTTCAACACTATTGGGTGGCCGTGAAGTTGATAACATTGTCCGGGTAGCCTTTACGTTTTCAACATTATTGGGTGGCCTTGAAGTTGATAACACTGTCCGGGTAGCCTTTCCGTTTTCAACATTATTGGGTAGCCGTGACGTTGAGAAAACTGTCCGGGTAGCCTTTACTTTTTCAACATTATTGGGTGGCCGTGAAGGTGAAAACACTGTCCGGGTAGTGTTACGCACGGATCATTATTATTTTTCGTTTGTATGATCATTTTTCGTATGTATGATCATTTTTTGACTGAAGTGTGTATTATATATATTTACGGTCAAAGGGACAGAACCCGAAATATTGATACTGCTATTTTTTAGGAGTTTACCTTCTCTTGTATAGAGACACGTTCGGTCTATAATTTATTGAACGAAGCGTGACCATATCTCCTTATTTGGTAGTATCAGTCAACTGTTGTAGATGCCTGAAACCTTTCTTAACGCTTCTTTTCATGACCATAAAAGGCGCGACTGTGTAAGACTTTTATCTCGAATGTTCTTAGAATCGTCTTATTGTGAACGGCGACTCAGAGATTGTCGTTCTGCGCATGTCTCGACTTGGTTTTCGTTTGTTGTTCCGGCCAGCTCGGGGAGTTTAGAAATGGTCTAAGTCGCGAGCAGACGCGACCTGCGTCTTGTGATTTTCTGAGGGAAATACATTGTCTTTGTGAGTTAGTTAGCTAACTAGACTATTTCCCAGTATTATTCAAGCCTGCCTGGAGGCATATGTTCCTGGTTGATTTTCCGAAATAAGGTAATTCCTCTTGTATCGAACTTTATGCTATCATCTAGAGGTTCGTCATTTTGTCGCCTTTTTGCTCGCCTGTGTGATTCAAAATGGAGAGGTACTTTGACTAGGATTAAGTCACCGGTATCTTTATACCTGAACTAGTTATATATATATGGGTCGCTCTAGACCAACAAGACTATTGTCTGTGTTCCAGGATTCGTTATATCAGAGATCACGTCCAAGTCAGATGGTTAGACTTAGGAAGGTTATAAAGGTCGAGCTGACCTGTAATCCATGTATGCTATTCACGTGCAGACAGTAAACGGACTGATTGTATACATCTGATCTGCTAGCATCAGAAAGGGAATATTTATTATTGTCTATGAACAGTGATGATCTGCAGCTGACACTGTTGCAGAATTTATATATATATATTATTTATACAGCTTCACGAACTAGAACTCTATGATTTTGAATGCTGAACTCGTTGAACTATGTTGATGATATAAATATCCTGACTGTTTTGTGGCGTGCAATAAATGGAAAAAATCATACAACGAAGTTACCATTTCTATGACTCTACACATCATGTTGCCTGTGTTATACCTTGTGAACTGTTCTACTACCGCATACACAGCAACATCCTAAAATCAGAGAAGACACCTACATCTTGCACTTTAATACCAGGTGTCGATAGGGGTGGCAAGTGGTCGTCAATCTTATACGGAGCTAACGTACCTGGCATTGTGGCGCACCATTATCATTTAGCCTAAATACACCTTTATCATTTTTGGTGGCCATAGGTTGGTTTACTCTGATACCAGCTATCAAGGGGGTCAACAAACCCAGACATCATCATCAAGCTTTCAAAATTACAGTTCAACTCACTTCCTTCAAGAAAAGCTACTTTTGATGAAAGATTTTGAAACTACCCGGCGCTGCTCGGCAGTATTGAAGTTTGTCTACATTAAGAAGGACAAGTACCGAGCGAATGGATTTCCTGATCTGTTAAGAAGAAGGACAAGTGCCGTAACAACTGTTCCGGTCTGAGAGGTACTGTTGCAGATTCAGAAGGTCAAGTTCAGAAGCTGTTTCCTGTCAGAAGCTCATTTCCCTCGTCATGGCTGTCTATGGGAGCAGATGTTAATCAACGTTGGATCTTTATCCTCAGAATGCTGACGACATCCTGTTCTGCACCGTGCTGACGTTTGGGACATACAGAAGTTAAGTGGCCTGTTTTGTTTGTGAACTGTGCCCTTATGTTCTAACTGAGCCTTCTGTCTATCACATTTTCACACTATTTACATGTTTATATGTTATATGTTATTTGTATTTGTATATTTATATGTTTATATTCAGCGGGTTTTCTCGGTTGGACGGTGTCTTTCAGTAGAAGATACCACGTCACAGAGGTTCTACTGTTAGCGTTTTCGTTAGGGACTGTGCGAATTTCCTACTGTGAAATTTGCTAGCGACAATCGTTGCTATATCTGTTTAGTTGTGACGAGTTGTGCTTTATTTTTGTTTCTTGTATATTTTTTTTTCTTTTTCTTTTCTCTCTTTCTTTGTGTTTTTTAGTTTCGATTTCGATTGTTTGTATTTGTAGGTCTCCCCTATCTATTATTTAGTTCTTTAAGTATATTTTTGTGTATACACTGTAGCGTCATTTGTTTGTCATATCTTCGCATTTTGTCATCACATTTCTTTTTAGTTTCGCTGTTTATTTATTTGACTTATGCGAATGTTTTCATATTGTTTGATCTTTGTTATTGTTCACATTGACTCTGATCTTTGTTGTTGTTTACATTGACTTTGATCTTTGTTGTTGTTTACATTTGACTTTGATCTTTGTTATTGTTTACATTGTTGGTGACCTTTGTTATTGTTTACATTGTCTTGTTATTGTTTGCATAGTTCTTGCATAGTTAGCTTTCACTATTGTTACATATATGCTCATGCACTATTGATCTATAGTGCACTTATCATAACTAACTGGTGGTTTTTTTGCTTATGCACTATTGTAGTGCAGTTATGATAAATAACTGATGGTTATGCACTGATTTGTGTAGTGCACTGATAATTAAGAGGTGACTTGTGATATTATTATACATTTGATAATACAAGTTGGTGTCAAGTCTTGTTTCCCACAGAGATTGGGTTAAACATAGTGATTATACAAGCACTTTATTAAGTCTTGTTGCTATTAAGATTGAAAAAAGATAATTAATTATTTCAGGTTCTGTACTCACATTTTAGACATCATGTCTACATTTGAGTACTTTATTGAGCAGGGTAAAGCCCTTGGGAAGACAGGTGATAAATTAGAAGAATTTGAGACTGTTCAATATGCCAAGGCATTGAAGTCGGAGGAAAAGAAAATGAAAGAACTAACTGAACAAAAGAGAATAGATGCTGAAAATTTAAAACTGCAGATGCAGGTAGATGAAAAGAGATTACAAATGGAAATGGAAAAACAAAAAAGAGAAGCAGAATCACAGGAGAAGAGACTTCAGGCTGAGGTTGAAAATAAGAGACTTGAAAAAGAAGCTGAAAATAAGAGACTTGAAAAAGAAGCTGAAAATAAGAGACTTGAAAAAGAAGCTGAAAATAAGAGACTTGAAAAAGAAGCTGAAAATAAGAGACTTGAAAAAGAAGCTGAAATTAAGAGACTTGAAATAGAGGCTGAAAATAAAAGATTAGAAAAACAGGCTGAATGCTTTGACTTTATTGGGTATGGTAGATGTGCCTGACAAAAACAACTATGAGGTTGTCAGGGCGGCATTGTTAAAGAAGTACCAACTTAACGAGGACGGATATCGTCTTAAATTTAAAAACATGTTACCAGAAACTGGAGTTGAATTCTCTGAATTCATCTCAGGCATCCGTCTTACTTTTTTACGATGGGTTGAGTTGTCTAAGACAGAGAGTACATTTGAAGCTCTTACGGACTTACTACTTAGAGACAAGGTTATGTCTTCTGTTAATGAATCCTTTCTTTCTTTTCTTCATGAGCGTAAGCCTAAAAACATAAAAGAAATGGAAGAATACTGTAGCCAGTATGTTACTGCGCATCCTCACATAACCATTAGCAACTCTAAAGTAAAAGAAGGTCTGCCAGTTGCTTCGGCAGCACCTTATGGCCCAAATTTTATGCGTAAATTTCAGGGTAGCCAGCAAAATTTCAATAAAAAGAGTAACCGTAATTATGCCCAGATCATAGTAATCAATTCCAGGGTGATTCTTCTTCCCAGAACTGGAGACATCCTAATACTACACGTTATTCTACTCCGGTTAACTTTAGAAATTTTCACAAAGGTAATCGGTATAGAGGAAAATATTTTTCTCAGAGACCTCAATACCAGGATAATAGAGGTTCTCAACAGTATAGAGATGGTAATGACAGTTATGGAAACTGGAACTCAAACCAGGATAAAAATTACAGTAGGGACTTTAATGATAATTGCAGAGGCAATAATGGTCGCGGTAGATCGCAACATAAGAGAAAAAAAATATCAACAGACAAACTCTGTTCAACAAGAATCTCAGGGAGTAGATAAACAGGTTAATGATAATAAAGACCATAATGCCATCGGATGCTCATCTTTTGATTTTGGTAGGGCAAATAAATGTATCCAATGCAGTACTTTATTTGACCCAAAGACCGTTAGTACTTTAAGCTGTGGTCATCCTTTGCCCGCTCTTCCTGCTAATGTTGCTCATGATGGGAGAGGTTCTCTTATATTACATAAGGGGCTTGTAAATAGTAATCCAGTCTCAGTGTTGTTTGACTCTGGATGTACTACTGTCGGGGTTAGGCAATCTCTTGTAGATCCATCCTGTGCTACAGGAAAGGTCATCAAATGTGTCACATTTGGTGGCACGTTGGAAAAGTATCCTACTGCTATAATACACATTGCTACTCCTTTCTTCACGGGAGAGGTCCACGCGTGTCTACTTCCAAACCCTATTGCGGACCTTATTATTGGTCGTATTCACGGAGTTAGGGAATGTACCCCACAGCAGATTGCTGTTTGGGAAGAGCAAAACATTGAAGCTACCAATGCGGTGGTCACAAGAGCACATGCTCTGGATCCACCTCAAACTTCATTAACTAATAATGATGAAGTAAATGACCAAGATAGTCACTTGACTATTACACGTGACTCATTTATCAAATTGCAAGAAGAAGATCCTTCTTTACAAAAATTCTTCATTCTAGCAAAAAAAGGTGATCCTAATCAAAATACTAATAGAAAATCTTGGATTTCTATGAAGAACGGCGTACTTGTACGTATGGTACAAGACTCGACTACGTCCACTCATTCACAAATTCTTGTGCCCAAGAGCATGAGATTGCAAATATTGCAACATGCTCATGACTCGCAATGTGCTGGACATATGGGTTTTTCCCGTACAAAGTCGAGAGTTCTTGCGGCTTTCTTTTGGCCATTTGTGAGCAAGGACATACGAATGTACTGTCGCTCTTGCAAAGTATGTCAGGAGGTCAAATCTAAAGGACCACGACATGCTGCGCCTATCCAGGCTGCTGACATTCCTATTCGCCCTTTTCAAAAAATGGCAATAGATATTATCGGTCCTTTTAGAATTAAGTCGGCTAGAGGACATCAATTTATCCTTACATGTGTCGATATGTGCACACGTTGGCCAGAGGCAATACCTCTCAAGAGCATCTCAACTGCTGACATCGCAGACGCTCTTTGGCTGATATTTTCTCGCTTGGGTTTTCCCGGAGAAATATTGTCAGACCATGGCACTCAACTTATATCAGACACTATGTCACAGGTAATGTCTATGCTACACATTAAAAGGTCTCTCAGCAGTATCTATCACCCAATGTCTAATGGGTTAGTCGAACGTTTAAATAGGACTCTGAAAACTTTACTTGGTAAAATAACTGAGGATCATCCTCAGGATTGGGACAGGGTCTTACCCGCGGCTCTCTTTGCGTATAGAGAGGTCCCCAATGAACATACGGGGTTTTCCCCTTTTGAACTTGTCTTTGGCGCGCAACCGCGCGGCCCTATGTCTTTACTTCACGATCTAATCACTGCCGATAATATTAGCGATGAAACTCAATCTTCTTATGAGTACGTCATTGCTCTTAGGCAAAAGATCATCGAGGCATGCAAACTAGCAACTTCGTCTTCCGAATTTGCTAAAGAAAAGGCAAGGCAGTTTGCAAATAAGAATAGATGTCTACGACAACTTTGTCCAGGTGACAAAGCTCTCGTTCTACTTCCTTCAAGGGAGAACAGACTTCTAATTGCATGGAAAGGTCCATATGCAATAGTCTCCAAAATTTCTGATGTCGACTATGTTGTCGATATTGATGGAAAGCATAAAACTTTCCACATAAATATGCTCACGGAATTTCATGAAAGACCAGACTATTTGCAGCCTATTTTCCAGGCAACGGACAATTCTCAAGTACCTCATGGTCAGTACTCATCTCTGTCAGTTATACAGGATGAGGAAACTACTTTTTCTGATGTCAATCTTCCTCTTTCTATGGTCCCACTTTATTCTACGGAATCTTGGAAAAACGTGACCGTTTCTCCAAATCTTTCCGCTGAGGAACATCGACAAGTTTCTTCGATGTTGCAAACATTTCAGGATGTTCTTACAGACATCCCGGGACACACACATGTCATTGAACATGACATTGTGCTAACTGATCATAATCCTATCAGAGTCAGACCTTATCCTATACCTATCCATTTCCAGTCTCAAGTCGAAAAAGAATTGGATGAAATGATACGTTTGGAAATCATTGAACCATCCACTTCAGCATACTCTTCGTCTATGGTTATTGTTCGAAAGAAGGATAATAACATTCGCATTTGCGTAGATTATCGCAAATTGAACCAAGTTACGAAGTTCGACGCTGAACCTATGCCTTCATTAGAAGAACTACTCAATAAACTTTCTAATTCTAGATTCTTTACCAAACTAGATTTGTCTAAAGGTTATTGGCAAGTTCCTCTAACCGAACGTGCCAAACCTTTTACAGCTTTTTCTACACCTAGGGGTTTATTCCAATGGAATTTCATGCCTTTTGGTCTTATGAACGCCCCTGCTACATTCGTACGCATGATGCGGCGAATTCTCGCATATCGTACAGATGTCATAGCATACCTAGATGATATCTGTCTATTCAGTGATTCCTGGGAAGATCACTATTTGGGTTTATACGAATTACTGTCCACTCTTCGCGAGTATAACTTGACTGCAAAACCCTCTAAAGCCTTTATAGGATTTAGTGAGATTTCTTTCCTAGGTCATCGTGTTGGTCATGGTCTTTTAAAGACAGAGGACCACAATGTTTCAAAAATACTTAACATTTCGGTCCCTAAGACGAAGAAACAAGTAAGGAGTCTATTAGGTTTGATCCAATTCTACGGACGATTCATTCCGAATCTGTCCTCCATTATGGCACCGCTTTCTACTTTATTGAAGAAAGGGTCGCCTAATCTGATCCGCTGGTCTAAAGAATGTCAATCCTCATTGGACCAGGTTAAAGCCCTATTTTCATCTCCACCTATTCTTAGGTTACCTACTATTGAGAAGACTTTTGTTCTTCGAAGTGACGCCTCGTCAACTGGGATTGGGGCAGCACTAATGCAGGAGTATTCTGATACTCTGCATCCGGTGATGTATATCTCTAGGAAATTAAATGCTGCAGAAAAGAATTACTCGGTTTTAGACCGTGAGTTATTGGCTATGGTGTGGTCTATTCTGAAGTTACAAAGATTTCTTCTAGGCGCACATTTCATTGTGGAAACCGACCAGAAAGCGCTTACTGCTATTCAGAGCAAAAACTTGAAGAGCTCGAGGTCCACTCGTTATGCCATAGCTCTTCAACCATTTCATTTCTCGGTTCGAGCTATCCGTGGTTCGGATAATGTGATGGCAGACATTCTGTCCAGATGCCCACACGATTCCACATGATTCTTCTGTCATATATATATTTCCTGATATACAAGCCAATATTATAATGACATGTTAGTAGATTTTTTTTTTCTCACTTTTTTGAGGGGAATTTATAACATTGTACCATGTAATTATCTAAGAAGGCTTAGTTAGTGATATACGGGCCAAAAGATCACTCGGCCACATTTAAACAATATATTTGCATAATTGTATTGAGAGATTTACCAGTTGTCTTTAAGATTTGTGTTATTGATATTTTCGCAGCACATCATTGAAGATGCGAGATTGTGTCCATTGTGGAACTTTGAGTATATCAAGTCCTGTCCTAGATTGGGAGCGGATGATGTCCACATCTTCTTCTATTGAATGTTTTATGTCAACGAAGATCAACACATGTATTACTTATTAATTACTGTTGCTTTATATAATGTAATAAAATAGTGCGGTATATTAATATGTTACACCGCTGTTTGCACAACACATTATATGATATCATAATAATATATTTAATTTCATATATTGGTATGAGAATAATTTGATTTTCATTATGATGTTGCCATCATTGTGGCGTGTGTTGGTGGCACCTTCCTGGAATATATAAGCGTATACTTAGATAAATTTTTTCTCTAAGGAGCTGAGATATGATCTCAGTGTCGCTCCATGCGTTGAGCTAATTTGTTAGGTATATATCCGCGCATCATACGTGCGTTAGGAGCCTAGATTTTTTTCCGGCTCCAGGATTTAAAAAAAAAATGTTTCATTTTTTTTTTCCCGGGAGGGTGCGGTAATGTTACGCACGGATCATTATTATTTTTCGTTTGTATGATCATTTTTCGTATGTATGATCATTTTTTGACTGAAGTGTGTATTATATATATTTACGGTCAAAGGGACAGAACCCGAAATATTGATACTGCTATTTTTTAGGAGTTTACCTTCTCTTGTATAGAGACACGTTCGGTCTATAATTTCTTGAACGAAGCGTGACCATATCTCCTTATTTGGTAGTATCAGTCAACTGTTGTAGATGCCTGAAACCTTTCTTAACGCTTCTTTTCATGACCATAAAAGGCGCGACTGTGTAAGACTTTTATCTCGAATGTTCTTAGAATCGTCTTATTGTGAACGGCGACTCAGAGATTGTCGTTCTGCGCATGTCTCGACTTGGTTTTCGTTTGTTGTTCCGGCCAGCTCGGGGAGTTTAGAAATGGTCTAAGTCGCGAGCAGACGCGACCTGCGTCTTGTGATTTTCTGAGGGAAATACATTGTCTTTGTGAGTTAGTTAGCTAACTAGACTATTTCCCAGTATTATTCAAGCCTGCCTGGAGGCATATGTTCATGGTTGATTTTCCGAAATAAGGTAATTCCTCTTGTATCGAACTTTATGCTATCATCTAGAGGTTCGTCATTTTGTCGCCTTTTTGCTCGCCTGTGTGATTCAAAATGGAGAGGTACTTTGACTAGGATTAAGTCACCGGTATCTTTATACCTGAACTAGTTATATATATATGGGTCGCTCTAGACCAACAAGACTATTGTCTGTGTTCCAGGATTCGTTATATCAGAGATCACGTCCAAGTCAGATGGTTAGACTTAGGAAGGTTATAAAGGTCGAGCTGACCTGTAATCCATGTATGCTATTCACGTGCAGACAGTAAACGGACTGATTGTATACATCTGATCTGCTAGCATCAGAAAGGGAATATTTATTATTGTCTATGAACAGTGATGATCTGCAGCTGACACTGTTGCAGAATTTATATATATATTATTTATACAGCTTCACGAACTAGAACTCTATGATTTTGAATGCTGAACTCGTTGAACTATGTTGATGATATAAATATCCTGACTGTTTTGTGGCGTGCAATAAATGGAAAAAAATCATACAACGAAGTTACCATTTCTATGACTCTACACATCATGTTGCCTGTGTTATACCTTGTGAACTGTTCTACTACCGCATACACAGCAACATCCTAAAATCAGAGAAGACACCTACATCTTGCACTTTAATACCAGGTGTCGATAGGGGTGGCAAGTGGTCGTCAATCTTATACGGAGCTAACGTACCTGGCATTGTGGCGCACCATTATCATTTAGCCTAAATCCATGGCCGTGAAGTTATCGACACTGTCTGAAGTTATCAAGACTGTCTGAAGTTGTCAACACTGTCTGAAGTTGTTAACACTGTCTGAAGTTGTCAACACTTTCTGAAGTTGTCAACACTGTCTGAAATTGTCAACACTGTCTGAAGTTGTAAACACTGTCTGAAGTTGTCAACACTTTCTGAAGTTGTCAACACTTTCTGAGGTTATCAACGCTGTCTGAGAAGTCGAATTTGTCCAACTCTTCTATTGTGTTCTCAAAAATTGTAATGTTAAAAAAGTGGGAAGAAGGCGGCTGAAGGCAAAGAACACTACATGTTGGCAGGCCTGTGCCACAACTACAACCGCATGATCAACAACACCATCATTAACATTATCACCAACATAGAATTCGTCAGCAATAATGTTTGTAATTTACATCAAAATAATTAACGGCCCCAACCTTTAACACGACATCATCAATAATATCTGTCATCACTGCTATCAGTAGGATCGTGAACACTTTCATTAGTACAGTCATCAACAATCATTACATCAATCCAACATCATTAGCATAATCAACATCATTATGATATCGGCCATCATCACAATCATTCTCACATTTCTCAATCGGTCTTTTTTTTCTCCATGGAAATTAGGTCAGCACATTTTTGTTTTATTGCCTGCTAGTTTTCTTTGTAGTACGCTCCTTTCAACTAATTACCATATACATGGAACTGTTGTTTATATCAAGACGCGTTTCTTGTTGTGTGACACTTTTCTTGATTGTAGATATTCAATGATCTGTACTGTATTATTCCTCACAATGGTATTTTTGAATTTTTAAGTTATAGTTCAGTCTGTTGTATTGTTCAGAAGCGTTGCGGTGTCGATACTGGCATGCATTTAATATTTGCAGGTTTTTCATGTATTTTTGTGTGTGTACTGTGATGTATTAATTATTTATTATCGGTGTTGCCAGAAAACTCTTCACCGATTTCAGTTGTATACGTCTGACAAGGCCCGTTGGTGTGGCTTGTTCTGATATCGTTCTTTTCTGTTTTGACAATCCGTTCTTCAATTCCCCTGCTAGTACCAGCCCAGGGCAAGTATGGATATACTAGTTGATTGTTTCGTGAGTGTGTTTTCGATTATATGTCATTGTCAGTGAGTTCCAGCTCTTCTCTAAGTGCAAACTGGTTGTTATTTGTTGCATCTATTCTCATAATCTTTATATTTTCTGGGCGTATTTTAAATTCCAATTGCTGTGACATTTCATTAAGCATTATCACGCTGTCTTGAATCTTTTTACGACTATATGAAGTTGTCAGGTCATCGGCAAAATCTAAATAGCGAAATTGTTTCACCAGATCCCACAGAACTATATTTCAGTTGGTTAACGTCGCTGTTTTCATAATCGGATTTACAGTCACTCAGAAGAGAAATGCGACAAGATAATCCCTGACGCACTCCAGTCTGATATGACAATATCCCCAGTGTGAAATAACAAGACAAAATCCCAGTGAAACAAGAGGCGGCATTAAAAAAAGCAAAAACCAAACAAAACGCTAGCGTTGGATAAGACACACATTAATGAAACCAATGATAGCACGGCAAGGTTGTTTTTGTTTTGGAATGCTCAGGGTAAGAAAAAAATAACATAGGGAGGCCGACAAAGACATGGAGAATGAAACTGGAGTTAGATTTTTTTTTTTTTTTTTTTTTAATTAAGGTGTTTGCTACTTTTCTTTGTAGCACGGCCCTTTTAACCATCTACCATATACATGGAGCGGTTAGTTATATCAGGACGTGTTTCATTTATTGTAATATGTTTTTGTTTGTATTTATTTTATACTATATTATTTCTAGTAGGTATTTTTCCTTTTGTAGTTAAAGTTCAATATGGTTTTATTATCCAAAATATGGTAATGTCTAAACTGGTATGTTTTTATTTTTCACTGGAAGGTTATTTGTTCAATCCGTATTTATCTCGGTGGAGTCTTTCACCAGTGTAGACTACTGGCTCACATCCTTATTTATTTATTTTTTATGTGTAAGCTTTTGTTTTTGTAATATAGTGTTTTATTAGAGTTAGATATGAAAGGGATAAAGAGGGTGTAACAGGGAGTTCGAGTGTCAGAAATCCGGTTTCTAAAATTTGCATAAGGGAAATTAACGGACTTAGACATGTAAATCAAAGGGCAAAAATCCGTGACTCATGGTTTAATATCAAAGGGCGATAATCTATAATGCAATGAAGTAGGGATCAACAGTAATGTTTTTACGTCCCCTGAGGAAAAGTGCTGACTCAAGCTAGCTGAGCGAAGTTAAGTTTGCACGGGATTTTAAAGGAACGAGTGAACTGTTTTGAGACAAACTTGATCTAGAAGTTTCGAAAATAGTCGTAATGGAAAATCGACGTGTTAGTTTAGAGCAGTCATATTTGAACGCGTTTGCGTTAAGAGCTAGAATGGGCTGTCTCCCAAGTATGTGTAAAGATAGTATTTTATAAGTGGCAAGCGCAGCTGAGAGGTATCATCGGACAATATGCCAATGAATTGGTTGCTTCTGTGGTGACAGAATTATGAAACTATTGTTACTGTGGTGAAGTGGGATGTTATAAATATTTATAGGGGACTTAGTGTACTGACTGAGATCAGCTGTGAAGGTATATATATATCTAATAAGAGTAGTGTATTATATATAACCTTACTTGCTGCCACATATGTATACCTCAGTCAGAATTATTCTGGAGTAGTGTGATGACTACGTTATATGTCTAGGGTATGTGTATGATGAAGTGTAAGTCAAAACAACAACAGACAGATAAACAATTTAATTTATTCCACTACACGTGACAACACTGTGACACTCACATACATAAAACACTCTACAAGGATATCTTAAAGGAGTCACTGATAACTTTTCAAATAACAATATGTATTCATTGCTGTCATGAATGAATATGTGTCCTGATTCAAATGTTATTTTTACAATGTCATTTTAAGATGGGGGTACATAATGTTGAGCTCAGCTGGCCACATCAGCTTATCTTGCGTGATGGCGGCAGGAAAAGACAACTCTGCTCGATTTCTCCCCTGGGCTCTGGAGACACCTCACTGATAGCTAAATGGACCAAGGAGTATGCTGTCCGACTCTGGATTCAGCAAAGCTCTGACCAGGTGCTGCTCAATAACGTCAAGACCACAGTCCCTGAAAACAAGAAGGATGTACCTTCTACGTCATAACCAATTTATACTCTCTTTCTACACTGATCACAATACATCACAAACATTGAGTTCAGAGCGTTAGGCCAACTGTCAGCTTCATCTGAAATACTTTATACCAGTATTAACCTCCTTAATGGTTACTACGCCTCTGCACTTCCAGCATTATTTCTGTCTAATCAATAATCTAGGTGTCTGTGTACTGTTTGGCCATTCCATGCAGTTTTACTTTCCTCCGACACCTTCTGTTCAGGCTGGAGCATTATAGGCTTTACATCATGTTTGCTACTGAACTACACATATATACAGGCATAAATTAACAATTCACATTCAATTTTCATTAAAAGATACTGAATGTTTCAAGCTTACCACAATTCATGGAAATAAACACAGATACGTTGACTAGCAATGAATTCTGGCACAAATACTGGCACAAATTCCCATCTGCTTATGTTCCAGGCTTTTATTTAGCAAAAATATGAGCTGGCTTCAACGCACTGTTGCTTTATCAAGCTTATTTGAACTAGTGGTCTCGAACTAACGCTCCTAAGTGATTATATCAGCGAGTCTGGCCAATGGAGCCACGTTTCGACAAGTGTTTGAAAAAATTTTACCTTCCTACGTCTCCCCTAACAACCAAGGATAGCATTTATAGTCCGACTAATCGTGTTTAGCCTTACATATCATTCCAGCCAATCAGTTCAAATGTAACTTGTGGCCCATTTCCCGTACAATGGTGGTTTAAAAAATCTACCACTGAGCGATTCTGATTTTGGGTGTTGTCTGACAGCACCATCATTTTATTTTGGCTATAACTTGTTAATTCCTAGACTATTTGCATAACGTTTTACATATTCTTTGTCAGCAAGCCCTAAGGAACCCAAATATACAAATTTAAAAGAGCTAAGTGGCTGCGTTCAAAATATGCAATTTCTTCTACGTCCTGTTTCGAAGATGTGCTGTCTGGGTACTGTAATGTTTTCAAACGTAAACCCATCTATTGTCATCTTTCCTAATAAGAGTTTTCCAGGTTTTTTAAAACCTAACTCTGGGAAGGTTAGTGTTTTTATCACTGTCCGTCTGAAAAAAAGTTAGTGCATGTGGCCTTTCACGCGTGATAGTAGTAATTGTGTATCGCGCGACGCGTGTTGCATGCGTTCCTGATTTTCAGCCCTCCCTCTCTCTTTCTATTTGAGTCCATCTGTTCGTTCGTTTTGGTAACGTAGTATAATTAATGTTAGGATTAATTTAGGTCATTACGCAGTGTGCCTCTCAATGTTTTTCTTAGAAATGCAATACCCGTTTTAATGTGTTGTGGAAACGCTTGTATTTATGCAGTGGCTTTTATTTAACGTGGAAACGTTACAATTTGCAGACGAAGCATAAAACAAAGGGGATTTCGAGTACTGTCATTGTGACAGCACTGTTCTTTACCATTCTTCTTCCTTTCTTTTTTATATATATTTATTAGGCTTTATATTTACCTGATAATTTATATATGTGGATTAGAATATTTCACGACACCTCCCCTCTTAAAACAGACATCCCATGTCAGTCCTTTATTCTATATACACATAGATAAATGTAAGTCAACTTGACTTTACTCTGCTGTGGTGCTATCATGGTTTTATGTAGTTGGGTCCATTCAGAGTAGGCACTACTCATGAAATCTGCCTCAGACTTCTACAACCAATAATATATTTCGGTTATGTTACTGAACAGCCGCAAGTGTGAGTGCTTGTCTTAATGCTGCTTCGCAACCCGTATTCACCATTTCTCTTCTCTGAGTCTGCGCAATGACATGTCCAGAGAACATTATATTTCCCTCAAAATGTACGTTATGAGGAGATAACATATACCTGGTGATAGCAGAGTTTTCTTAGTGGATCCCATAATCTTCTTATTATCCTGTATGAAACATTCGGAATATCCTCAATCAAAGAGGCAACTCAGGGATTCATTACGTTCCTCCGAAATGTTTACATCCAACAATTTTCTCATCATTCTAGAGAAGACACTAGGCGCATTCTTCAATCCAAATGGCAATCTATTAAATTCATAGTGTCCTTCTGAGGTACTAAAAGCTAGGTATGGTCTAACCTCAGGCTTTACTGGAATCTGATAGTATCCTTTACTCAGATCCACTTTTGAGAAATATTTAGCTTTATTTAGTCTGGCAAACAGCTGATTTGTATCCGGCAATGGATCCACCTGTCCTTCTGTAATAGCATTCAGTCTCCTGTAACCTATACAGAGTCTATGTTCTCCAGAAGGCTTCCTTAAGAGTACAACACCGGAACTATATGAGGATTCACTGTGCGAAATAATTCCTTCCTTCAACAGATAGTCTATCTCTTCCTTCAAAGCTTTCTCCTTAGCAAACGGAATCGAATATGGTTTCATACAGACAGGTGTGGGGTCTATCAGTTTCATATCATATTCCAATGGGTTTGTATGCCCTGGTCGGTCTGTTAACACCTCTGCATGATTATTTAGAACCTGTTGCACTCTCTCTTTCTGAGTTTTCGTTAAATGTGTACTGATTTTCACCTGTGCTGCTGTCTCACAGGGGTGTAATGGATATTCAAATGATGAAAGTGGTTCCTTTTTCATCTCCATGGCGATGGACAAGGTCAACAAGTGTGTCTCTTCCTGATGTTCTCTTTCCAAATATTTCTTCAGGAGATTCACATGATAGATTTTTTCTTTCCCCTTCTTATCTATCTTATAATTTGTTCTAGACACCTTCTCTAGAACTGTATATGGACCTTGCCATCCAATCTGTAACTTATTCTGACTCCCGGGCAAAAGAAGCAGTACCTTCTCTCCCACAGCCAAATCTCTGTCTTTCGCCTTCCTGTTATAATAGGCAGCATGTTTCTTCCTGGCTTGTTTCAAATTTTCATTGGCAAGTTTCCAGCCAGTTTTTAAACGAGTGGTAAGCTCATTCACATATTGGTATGAAGATGTAATGTTTTCGTCTGCCTTTTCATCAGTCCACGTTCTTAACAAAGCTACATATGGACCTTTAATTTTGTGGACCTATTTGTCCATGCACCGGTATGGTCTCTTCCACTCGAAGCTCTATAGTGATGATTTTTCCTCCCAGAATTATCATGCACAAAACGACCGCTACCAATTTTTCTTTTGGGGCTTTCTCCCCACTTAAAATTCTTGATGAGAGATTTCCTCTCTACATCCTCTTCCTCCAGTTTGTTTAAGTCCGATTGAGGGATTGTCGGCTTATCCTGGGGTAAGACATCTTTTTGCACTCTCCGCATAGTGGCCATTGTAAAACAGTTAAGTGAAGCTTGTCCGTGAAAAGGGGCTTCCCATTCCATTTGGTCCACTTTATCAAATCTATTTTTCTTTTTATTATCAGGCCTAATTTTGCCCCGTGGCGTGTCCAGGTCCTGATCCATGTTCCCACTTGTGGGTGTTCCCTCATGTGCTATGCTACACCTTTCTACAAAATTCTCAATGTCCCATCCTGCTTTGGGCCAATAATAATTGTGAGCCACCTTTTGAATGATGGTACCTATCTTCTCATGGTCCCCATCTGGTTTCACGTGTAGGCTCCTTATTAAGTCTGCCCTATATCTTTTAGGAAGTACCAGCTGTCCCTGACCTTTGGATCTAGCTCCAGTCTTCCTATACATCAACTTGTTTTTCATGTAAAAATCTCCCTTGCCTGGAGTTGTATGACAAGTTGACAATTTTCTGAAACAAGGCTTGAGTGTTTTATCCCCAGCCTGTGCCTTCCTCATCTCTTCTGGAGTGGTATCCAACATAATATCCTCCTCCTGTCTTGAGGTCGACCTGACCTGAAGGGTGGCCATATACACAGGTTTCCTTCTGCAACGGTCAGTGTCATGATTGTCCATCTGACAATTCTTACACCACCTTTTTCCTTGGTTGAAAGATTTTCTTTCATCATATTTCCTTTCATCGAATTGTGGGAATTTATTTTTATTTTCATACCGTGGCCTATCAAACTGGTGCTTACCTTTGTTTTGATCCCTAGGATCAAATTTATTAAAGTTCTGTGGTGCCCTAAAGTTATCCACTTGTTTCTTTTTATTACCTGTTACCTCTGCTTGAGCTGCTTGATACCTTTCAGCAACATTTAGCAACTCACCCAGCCTCTCTGCACCTTGTTCCATGAGAAACTTTCTCAGGTCTGGAGCCATGGACTCTCTTAATTGCTCTATAAGGACCATTTCCTTAAGATCTTGGGTTTTCCCCAGAGAAGTCCATTTCTCCAAGTATGTCTCTATTCGTGCAGAGAACTGGTGATAGGTTTCACCTGACAGTAGTTTAGCATTCCTAAATTTTTTCCTATAAAATTCTGCATTCTTTTCATATCTTAACAAAAGAGCCTGCTTTAGCATGTCATAATTTTCCTGATCACCTCTGCTCATTTTTGCAAAAACCTCATAAGCTGCCCCACGAAGTCCTTGAGATAACTTTAAGCTCCACCTCTCTCTCTCTAACCCATACGTGGTAGCTAATAGTTCATACCTATTTAGGTAGCTCTCTATATCATCGTCTTTCTCAACAAAATGATCTAAATGAAAATTCATAGCTGAGGTTGAGGCTCCTTGGCTAGCAGTGGCATCAGAGGCAAAGGGACTGGCACCATTTTCAGGAGCATGGCCTTGAAACTCAAACTCCCTTAGTCGTAACTCATGTTCCCTTTGTAATCTCTTCTCCTCCTTTTCTGCTTCCCTCTCTGCAGCTAATCTCTTCTCTTCTCTTTCTGCAGCCTGTCTTCTTTCCTCGGCTTCCAATGCTTTTGCCTCTTTGTCAGCCTCAACCTGCAACCTCTTAATTTCTTTTTCAGCCTCTAACTTTCTTTCGGCTTCAAACCTTCTTTCTTCGCGTTCAATAAATTTGTCACATTCCGTAGTGACATAGGCAACCATAACTTGCCCATCTAATCCTAACTCTTTTGCAGTCTGAACAGCAGCAGATCGAAATTTGGCCAGGTCCGCCATTGTCTATCAGGTAAGTTTATAAAATGTCTAACTAACAATTCAATCTCTAAATATATATCTAATGGACAACACAGGCACCGTGAGCTCAACCTTATTTAATTCCACCAAAGGATACCTTTTAATTCTTATATTCCCTGAAGTGAATTACCCCCACTATTTTTAATAGGTAAAGATTCAAAATCCCGGACGAGCCCCCAATATATGTGGTGAAGTGGGATGTTATAAATATTTATAGGGGACTTAGTGTACTGACTGAGATCAGCTGTGAAGGTATATATATATCTAATAAGAGTAGTGTATTATATATAACCTTACTTGCTGCCACATATGTATACCTCAGTCAGAATTATTCTGGAGTAGTGTGATGACTACGTTATATGTCTAGGGTATGTGTATGATGAAGTGTAAGTCAAAACAACAACAGACAGATAAACAATTTAATTTATTCCACTACACGTGACAACACTGTGACACTCACATACATAAAACACTCTACAAGGATATCTTAAAGGAGTCACTGATAACTTTTCAAATAACAATATGTATTCATTGCTGTCATGAATGAATATGTGTCCTGATTCAAATACAAAGGGAACCAGGAATCACAATCAATTTTAATTACAAGTTATATGTTAAAAGATTAAAAAATTTTAAAGCTGCTGGAGTTGATGAAATTTCAGGGGAAATGATTAAACACTAAGAACAATTATAGAAGAATCAGTGGAAAGGCAATCGCCACTTATTATCACCTTCGTCGATTTTCAAAAAGCCTTTGATAGTCTACACCGCCCATCATTGTGGAAGATACTTACAATCTATGGTTTTCCAACAAAATATGTGAATATAATCAAAGCGCTATATGACAATGCAAGATGTTTGTGTTAGAACAAATAAAGGGAATACAGAATGGTTTACAGTAGAAACAGGGGTGAAACAAGGCTGTATTATGTCACCACTACTTTTTGGAATAGCTATTGATTGGGTTATGAGAAACTATACCCACAATGAACAATTGGGTATAAAATGGACAAATGGAAAATTCCTGGGGGACCTGGATTTCGCAGATGATGTAGCATTCTTAAGTTCAACACCAAGACAATCCCAGGAAGCAATAAATAATTTGTGTCATCTCTCGGTTAAAATTGGTCTCCAAATAAATGCCTCTAAAACTAAAGCTATGAACTTTTCTAACGAGACCTTTGATATCATCTTGAACGGGGAAAAAAAAAACTACAGAAAGTTGAAAGTTTCAATTATTTAGGCAGTAAAATGACTCAGGATGGTGACACAACAAGAGAAATCCATACTAGAATTGCTTTGGCAGCTAGCGCCTTCAATAGATTATCTAACATTTGGAAATTACGATCATTGAATATACATACCAAGCTTCGTCTGTTTAATTCAAATGTTATCTCAGTGTTAACATACGGCTGTGAGAGTTGGAAAATAACAAAATCATTGGAGAACAAGCTGAATACATTCGAGAACAAATGTCTTAGAAAACTCATGAACATCAGTTGGAAAGAATTCAAGACTAATCGACAAATAAGAGAAGACTCTAGGCAGAAATATGTCTCCGACTATATAAGGAAAAGACGATGGTCATATATCGGTCATGTCCTACGAATGCAAAACAACAGAATACCACTACAGGCGCTCACTTGGGTTCCTGAGGGTAAGCGGAAAAAAGGAAGACCAAAAGAAACACTCAGAAGAACAATAATAAGAGAAGGAAGAACGTTGGGCCTAAATAATGTGCAAGAGCTAAGAGGAGTGGCGTCACAACGAACAACCTGGAGAGCACTGGTTTCTGCCTTATGCGCCGTGTTTGGCGCTTAAAGAATTTATTATTATTATTATATGTACAGAATTTATCAATATGAATATTGTAGTGACATATATTATTAAAAGTATCCTATGTGTGTCAGTTGTGTAGTGGTAATATGAGGTAATACTGGTTTTGTTTTGTTCAAGCTCTGTTGGTATTTGTCATCATGACTTCAATAGTTTGTCTTTATTGGAACTAGTATTGGAGATGTTCTCAGTTCCTGATATTAAAACAATTTAATTCCCCTCTTAATGTTATTTTTACAATGTCATTTTAAGATGGGGGTACATAATGTTGAGCTCAGCTGGCCACATCAGCTTATCTTGCGTGATGGCGGCAGGAAAAGACTCCTCTGCTCGATTTCTCCCCTGGGCTCTGGAGACACCTCACTGATAGCTAAATGGACCAAGGAGTATGCTGTCCGACTCTGGATTCAGCAAAACTCTGACCAGGTGCTGCTCAATAACGTCAAGACCACAGTCCCTGAAAACAAGAAGGATGTACCTTCTACGTCATAACCAATTTATACTCTCTTTCTACACTGATCACAATACATCACAAACATTGAGTTCAGAGCGTTAGGCCAACTGTCAGCTTCATCTGAAATACTTTATACCAGTATTAACCTCCTTAATGGTTACTACGCCTCTGCACTTCCAACATTATTTCTGTCTAATCAACAATCTAGGTGTCTGTGTACTGTTTGGCCATTCCATGCAGTTTTACTTTCCTCCGACACCTTCTGTTCAGGCTGGAGCATTATAGGCTTTATATCATGTTTGCTACTGAACTACACATATATACAGGCATAAATTAACAATTCACATTCAATTTTCATTAAAAGATACTGAATGTTTCAAGCTTACCACAATTCATGGAAATAAACACAGATACGTTGACTAGCAATGAATTCTGGCACAATTACTGGCACAAATTCCCATCTGCTTATGTTCCAGGCTTTTATTTAGCAAAAATATGAGCTGGCTTCAACGCACTGTTGCTTTATCAAGCTTATTTGAACTAGTGGTCTCGAACTAACGCTCCTAAGTGATTATATCAGCGAGTCTGGCCAATGGAGCCACGTTTCGACAAGTGTTTGAAAAATTTTTACCTTCCTACGTCTCCCCTAACAACCAAGGATAGCATTTATAGTCCGACTAATCGTGTTTAGCCTTACATATCATTCCAGCCAATCAGTTCAAATGTAACTTGTGGCCCATTTCCCGTACAATGGTGGTTTAAAAAATCTACCACTGAGCGATTCTGATTTTGGGTGTTGTCTGACAGCACCATCATTTTATTTTGGCTATAACTTGTTAATTCCTAGACTATTTGCATAACGTTTTACATATTCTTTGTCAGCAAGCCCTAAGGAACCCAAATATACAAATTTAAAAGAGCTAAGTGGCTGCGTTCAAAATATGCAATTTCTTCTACGTCCTGTTTCGAAGATGTGCTGTCTGGGTACTGTAATGTTTTCAAACGTAAACCCATCTATTGTCATCTTTCCTAATAAGAGTTTTCCAGGTTTTTTAAAACCTAACTCTGGGAAGGTTAGTGTTTTTATCACTGTCCGTCTGAAAAAAAGTTAGTGCATGTGGCCTTTCACGCGTGATAGTAGTAATTGTGTATCGCGCGACGCGTGTTGCATGCGTTCCTGATTTTCAGCCCTCCCTCTCTCTTTCTATTTGAGTCCATCTGTTCGTTCGTTTTGGTAACGTAGTATAATTAATGTTAGGATTAATTTAGGCCATTACGCAGTGTGCCTCTCAATGTTTTTCTTAGAAATGCAATACCCGTTTTAATGTGTTGTGGAAACGCTTGTATTTATGCAGTGGCTTTTATTTAACGTGGAAACGTTACAATTTGCAGACGAAGCATAAAACAAAGGGGATTTCGAGTACTGTCATTGTGACAGCACTGTTCTTTACCATTCTTCTTCCTTTCTTTATTATATATATTTATTAGGCTTTATATTTACCTGATAATTTATATATGTGGATTAGAATATTTCACGACAGTTACACCACTATGATAGTTATTATATTTATTCTGAGGACAAGAATGACAGTGTCGCCAGTACAAGAGAAATGTATGAGATTACAAGACACCCAGGTATGTTGAGTGTTTCCAACAAATGATAAACTGTTTAATACATGACGAGAACGGTAGATAGCAGTTAGTCCGGAGAAGTAGGAAACAAAAGATCTTTGGTGAATCTTCATCCCTGGCGATAGGCCAGTATCTTCTAAGATATGCCGAGATGAACAGAGGAAATAACAGAACATTTTGTAAAGACAATATTGCCATATCAAGAATTTTTGAGGCAGAAAAATTTTGACAGCAGTAGTTTTCTAAGTCGTGACCACCACAGCAATTAGAGACAACTAGAACTACTGAAGCAGCATGAATGAAGAGAGAGCAAGATATTTGTACAAATAATTGAAACGAATTTGTTGTTGTACCAAACTGCCAACTTTAGATGAAAGTTGGGCTCAGAATTTCACATTCTCCACTTTGTTAGAGTAGTGATACGAACCCACTATACAAATCATCATCAGCATCATCATCATCAGTGTATATGCCAACGGCCACAAGGACATAGAAAGACATTGAATGGATGGAACAGACAGGAAGGCTTGGATTAATTTGTTAAGGGCATGTACTCCACTGGGAACGGAAGGGTGATGAATGAATATCCCTTTTTCTGTCCATCTCGTCTGACGCGCTATCCAGACTGTTGCCATATTTCTCTCCCATTTACCTGAGCGAAGTATTGACTTTGATCTTTGAGATCCTAGACAAATGTTCACGCTTCGCTTAACAAAATCTCGCCATCAGATTCGATCTATGTCCTCAGTGGGGATTTTCTGTGCCTCCAAACCTGTTGCGTCAGTACCTGACTTGCGGAGAACGTATAATTGTATTACCTTCCGTTGGGTTGGAATGTGGGGCTGTAAGTTCGCATCCTTTAACGAGCTTACTTTTTAGATGGAGGGAAAGTCCGTTGATGACGTAAATGTTGTTTACGTGTATTCCAGCAGACGATGGAGGTGTAATGTGATGAAGGCACGCTGAAAATGGCCAATAACAGTTTTATTAGACTACGGATTATGTCAGATTCCATGCGTTTGATGACGAACGAGTAATGTTTACATTTCCCTTGATATTTTCGTAACGTTAATGGCAGAATAAACTAAATGTGACAGGGTTTTTGGTTTGTGTGTGCGTGTGTGTTAGTTTTGTTTTTTCGTTTGGTTTAATGTAAAGAAAAAGATGGTGTCTTATATAACGACGAAGAATACGAAGATCTTTAAACATTGTGTAATATTAATATTTCTGAACTGGACACTTTATTCAGATGAACAATTTCGCTAGATGTGAATATTTTCAGTGTTGGGGACCAAAAAAAACTACCACAAAAAGGGCTAGTATTGATGTTCAGGGCTACCTCAAGCTAGATGAGAATTAGTGTGAATTACATTTGGGTTAGAGACCAAATATCGTTGAGAAGAAAAAAAAAGGGGGGGGGGAGGGGGAGGGGGAGCGGGGTTCAAGTAAGTTATGCGTGCGACATTTTTTTCGGGAAAGGTGGATCTTTGAATACGCCAGAATTGGTTCTCCAGTCACAAAAATCTGGTATTTTCTTTGGGTCATCATAGCGTAACTTCAGTAATCACATGAGATCCGGGACTCTCTACGCTGAGTGAGCAGTCTAAAAACTTAAACAACAATATGTGAGTAACAATTTAGCTGATAGAGGGGCCTCCTCATGCCTTCATTTTTTTGTTTAAATATGGCAACAACCAAACTCAGGAGACGTCTTCCTGTATTTCCAATGGTCGATAAAGTAGGAATATAAGACGCACAATTAATGATGAAAAGAAGAAATCTTAGGCAGAACATTCTGGTTTATATACGATCTGCCGCGTACATAGAAGAAATAGCTAGAACAATGATAAAGGTAGTCCCATGGCAGATACTGCTATAGGGAAGTGAAGTGTTAGAGACTGTAGTGAAATTGACAGAGATACAACGGTAAAATACCTCCAAAGATAACATGTAAGGATAAAAACATAATGCGTAGGCTGCTGATAGTACATGATCGCCCAGACCGCGGGTCATCACCCTCCATAAAAATTGACTTGCTAGACAGGAGGGGAACGGCGGATAAAAGGAAAAAATATGACTGGAAAGATTGCGTGAGACTGGAAAGGCTAAGGAGACGCAATTGGGGGGGAAACGGAGAAAAGTCACGTTTCCCAAGTTGACATAAAGCAAGGAACTCGACAGAAGGGACCTTGGATATGTTACGCCACAGTCATTTATTGGTCGCTTTTGCGATACCAAGCCTTTGATTTGAATTCATCGGCAGAACGCAGATGTTTGGAATATTACAAAAATTAAAAAGTAACTTTTTCGTAATATTAATGTTAGGAATATAAAAATTAGCTGGCCGGATGGCCCATTCTGAGCAGTGAACTAATATGTTCTTAATTTTACAGACGGATAGATAATATTGAAGATAATGACAAAAGACAGTGTTGTTCACATTAGCGACAGACTGTATGGAATAAAAAGTGTCGCTATTTGCACAAAAAAACACGACCTCGAGACGCAGGTGTTCAAATCTACTTAGTAGGGAAGCGAAGGGACATTGGTGGGAGCTGTGTCTAAATATAACTTTTAACGACAAAATTTTGGAGGGGAGAGAAAGGTTGGTTCAAAAATCAAGTACGTTTTGAAAAAAAAAAAAAAACAAGTAGAGACGGACAGACTAACAGATAAACATCCATACTTGACTGAAGCATGACTGAAATGACTTTAGGGTAGGAAATTTGAATTTGAAATAAACCTAGGCAGTGATTGGCCACAGACAATCATTTTATCGGCGCTCAGACGCGCAAGTGGGGCCATTCCTCAATAGTTGTTCGATGATAGACACAGTATTTTAAAGTGTGGTGATTTCCAAATGAAAGAAAGTGAAATAAGTTCAGGGACGCCATACTATAGCCAGCAGCTCAGCTGAGTTTTGCTAGCATTTCTGTGTTCTTTATTCATAATCTGGTAAGATTGAAATTATTTCTTTGTATATTTTGAATATTGTTTAATGTTCGAGTGATTTGATACTGCCATATCATAATCTAGCCTTACAAACAAGTAGGGATTTGCTCTAGACCCCCCGCCCAAGTCAGGGTCTAGGGACCAACAAAATACATAAACTCCAGCAAGGGTTAGGAAAGACAGATCAAGTGTTGAGAATAATGAAACATATTACCTATCCACTTTTAGGGAAGGAAACTAATAAATATTTTTCAGAATCTATAGTCTGGGAGGACCTATCTGATGTAAAACCACCATGGTAAATGTGCTGTTTGGTCAGAGAGATCTGACCTGTCTGTATGATGTGGTTGTTGTGTCCGTGTTGTGTCCAGACGTGGGTAGAGAATAGAATTTTGACACATAGCCAATACTTTGATTGCAGAGCTGTGAGTTTCAGTTGTGAACAAGGCGGTGTCCATTCAGTTGGTGATTTTACTCGAGTGTATCTGTGCAGTACGTTGTGACAGAGACCACTATTATTGCCCGCCAGCACGGAGAGGTGGGACCACCAGATTTCAGCACCAGAGCTACATATGCAAGATGATTGAGCCTCTGGTCTGCTGGAAGTTCACCAACGCCTTTTAATTACTAATACCCCATAAAATTCCTGCAATTTACTGGACACTGTGTAGTCAATATAGACAGGTGTGATGAGGCCACCCCAACAGCACAAGCATTAACTATCCTCCCAAGTAGATGACTAATAGAACATTTTAATAAAACTAACTAGTCTAGTACTTATATATGTACACTCTTGCATTTATTATGTAACATTCCATGCATTTCTTTCATAAATTTTAAATCCTTTTTTTTCTAAAAAAAAGTTCTGGTCAACATAAAACTTGATCCAGAACAAATAAATGTAATATAATTCTATCAAAAATTTTACACTCTTGAGTTAGTTCAGTGTATTATAATATTTGTTAAATATTATTAGTCTGCTTAAATATCTGTGGGTGTATCTATAACTATCACACCACATTACATATCATTACCCTAGACATTTTACATAGCCACATTCATTAAGAAAAAAAAATTGAGTGTGAGGTCGTAGTGGTAGCAAGAAAGGCCTTCTGACAATTCACAACTACATTTTATCTCAGGAGCCTTCACAGCTGGCCTCATACATTACATTTAGTAATATCACCATCATACAATACCATCAAACCCACTACATACATTGGGGTCTTGTCCAGGGATAATTAGCCCAACAGTAATATTAGGATCTCCTGGTTGGAGAAATAAAATTAGGGGAAAAAAAAATTGTGAAATTCCCTTTAAAATTAAAAGTGTCCCTGCAGATAAAAGTTGGTGAATCTTCACAGCCAGTGATAATTAATTAGTTAACTGGTTAGTTAGAATTAGTTAGACTATAGTCATAAGAAGTACTTAGTGTATTTACTGGTTAGAGATTTAGCTTGTATATTATTATATTGTCTGAAAAGTATGGCGGAGCTAGCAAAATTCCGATCAGCTGCTGTGCTGACCGCAAAGGAGATGGGAATGGATGGTCAGATTTTAATTCAATATGTAACGGCTGAATGTGATAAATATATTGAAAGGGAAGATAGAAAGGTAGCTGAAGAGAAGAGGTTACAAATTGAGGCTGATAGAGAAATTAAGAGGCTGCAGATTGAGGCAGAAGAAAAACGACAGCAAAGGGAGGCAGAAGAAAAAAGGTTGACTGCCGAAAGGGAGGCAGAAGAAAAACGACAGCAAAGGGAGGCAGAAGAAAAAAGGTTGACTGCCGAAAGGGAGGCAGAAGATAGAAGGTTGCAAAGGGAGCACGAATTACGACTAAGGGAGCTGGAATTACAAGGCCCGGCTCCTGAAAATGGTGCCAGCCCTTTTGCCTCAGATGCTACGCCCAGTCTGGGAGCCTCAAACTCAGCTATGGGGTTTCATTTAGACCATTTTGTTGAAAAAGACGATGACATAGAGGGGTACCTAGGACGTTTTGAGTTATTAGCTACTACATATGGGTTAGAGAGAGAGAGGTGGAGTTTAAAGCTATCACAGGGATTGAGAGGTACTTCTTATGAAGTATTTGCCAAAATGAACAGGGAAGACCAAGACAATTATGACATGTTAAAGCAGGCTTTGTTATTAAGGTACGAGAAGAATGGTGAATTTTATCGTAAGAAATTTAGAAATGCCAAACTGTTGTCTGGGGAGACATACCACCAATTCTCTGCTAGACTAGAAACCTATTTGGAGAAATGGACGGCTCTGGGGAAGACCCAAGATCTTAAAGAAATGATCATGATTGAGCAATTGAGAGAGTCCATGGCTCCAGACATGAGAAAATTTCTCATGGAACAAGGTGCAGAGAAGTTGGGGGAAATTTTAAATGTTGCTGAGAGGTATCAGGCAGCTCAGGCAGAGGTAAGTGGTGCTAAAAAGAAGCACATAGACAATTTTAAAGCTCCACAGCAATTTAATAAATTTGATAATAGAGAGCAGGGAAATAAAGGTAGGACAAACTTTGAGCGGCCAAGAAATGACTATCGCGACAGAAACTCACAGTTCAATGACCAAAAGTTCAATGAAAGAAAACCGTTGAACCAAGGAAAAAGATGGTGTAAATGGTGCAAGAAGGATAACCATAACACCGAATTTTGTAGAAGGAAACCTTCAAACATTGCTGCAATGAAGTCGGGGACGCGAAGATTAAAGGTTAATCCTAATGGACAACAGGAACCTTATCACCCCCCAGTTTGTGAGGATGTTATTTGTAATGGGGTCACCATAAGGTGCCTTTATGATACAGGTTTGGATTATGATTCAGTTGTGAAGTCTAGCCTAGTGGACCCAAGTCAGTATACCACAGAAACAGTGGAAATACAAGGGGCGACTAAGGACATACCACTCATGACACTTCCCATCGCAAGGATAACGGTGAAAACTCGCTATGTGGAGGGAGAAATCAGAGCAGCAGTGATAGATGAACCAATCTACCCTCTGATATTGGGGTGTAGATACGTCTTCTTGGGGAATCCCGAGAAACCTGTGATCATGGCGACAGTGCAGACCAGGTCACAGAAGAAGGAGGAAGAAGGTGAACCTATAAATGCTCATCCAGAGGAGATGAGGAAGGCGCAGGCTGAGGATAGGACACTCAAGCCCTGTTTTAAAAAATTGCCCAAATGCCACACACCTCCGAGCAAGGGGGAATATTTCATGAAGAACAAACTCTTATACAGGAAGGCCGGAACTGGAACAATGGTCACAACCAGCTGGTTCTTCCCACTTCATATAGAGATAAAGTGATGGAACTCGGGCATGCGATTCCCTTCAGTGGTCACATGGGGATCAGCGCCACAGGACAGCGTATAGCTTGTCATTACTTCTGGCCAGGGATAACGGAGGATATAAAAAGATATGTCAAATCCTGCCCAGAATGTCAAAGGGTAGCTCCAAAGCACTGGACTGCTCCTGCAACTCTAGGGGAAATGCCCATAGTGGGAACACCTTTTGAGAGGGTTGCAGTGGATATTGTAGGACCTCTCACTCGGACCAAGAGGAGGAACAGTTACATCCTTACTCTGGTGGACACTTGTTCTATGTGGGGAGAGGCGGTAGCCCTGCCATCAATTGATTCAAAACATGTAGCAGAGGCACTACTTACAATATTTACCCGATTAGGATTCCCGCATCAAATCTTGACGGATAATGGTTCTCAGTTCAAGGGGAAACTAACGGAAGAAGTTTTTAAGCTATTTCAAGCCAGACACTTTCATTGTAGTCCGTACCATCCACAAGGGAACGGCCAGGTAGAGAGGTTCAACGGGACTCTCATTTCTATCCTGAAAGCTGGCACACGAAAAACCGGATCTGTGGGATCAATTCCTGCCCGCCGCATTGTTTGCGTACCGGGAGGTACCACATAGTTCAACCGGGATGGCTCCCGCAACTCTGCTATTTGGGAGGCCAATAAAAGGTCCGGAAGCTTTATTATATTCCTGAGGAAGGACACATAGTTCAACCGGGAGTGGCTCCCGCAATTCCTTATTAATCTGAAACTGATTACTCAATCCCACCGAAGGACCAATAGTGAAATCTGGAACAATGGGAGGCAACAAAAACTCGTTTGTTCCATTAAATCTAATTAAGGACCTGGATGGGAATGCAGCTCTATAATCAACCGGGATGGCTAATTTGATTTGGGAGGCTCTATTAAGGACCCAGATGAGAAGGCGGAAGAGACTGTTACCTCATCGTATCAATACGTGAACGAACTGACCACAGTTTTGAAAGCTGGATGGAAACTGGCAAATGATAATTTGAAGCAAGCCAGGAAGAAACATGCAGCATATTTTAATAGGAAGGCAAAGGACAGGGAACTGGCAGTCGGAGAGAAGGTGCTGCTTCTACTACCCGGAAGCCAGAATAAATTACAAATTGGTTGGCAAGGTCCATATACGGTTCTAGAGAAGGTGTCTAGAACAAACTATAAAATTGACAAAAAGGGGAAGGAGAAAGTTTATCATGTAAACCTGTTAAAGAAGTATCTGGACAGACCACTCCAGGAAAGCACCCCCTTATTGACCTTGGCTATTGCAACCCAGATGCAAAAAGAACCACTCACCTCACATGAATACCCATTACATCCTTGTGAAACCGCAGCACAGGTAAAAGTCAGTAAGCACCTGACTAAAAACCAGAGGGAGAGAGTTCAACAGGTTCTGGAGGAACATACAGATGTATTAACAGATAAACCAGGCCATACAAATTTGCTACAGTATGACATGAAACTGGTAGACTCAAACCCAATCTGTATGAGAGCCTATTCTATTCCGTTCGCGAAGGAGAAGGCATTGAAGGAAGAAATAGAGTATTTGTTGAAGGAGGGGATTATTTCGCACAGTGAATCATCTTTTAGTTCTAGTGTCGTTTTGTTGAGAAAACCGTCTGGGGAACACAGACTGTGCATAGATTACAGGAAACTGAATGCTGTCACAGAAGGACAAGTGGATCCATTACCAGACACAAAACAGTTATTTGCCAGACTGAACAAGGCAAAATACTTTTCAAAGGTGGATCTTAGTAAAGGCTATTACCAGATCCCAGTGAAGCCTGAAGTGAGACCTTATTTGGCTTTTAGCACTTCGGATGGACATTATGAATTCAATATGCTACCATTCGGACTGAAAAATGCTCCGAGTGTGTTTTCAAGGATGATGCGCAAATTGTTGGATCCCCTGAATAACCCATGTATCACGAATTTCATGGATGATATTCTCGTCGCCACAGAGACATTTGAAGAAACACATTGAAGCTCTGGAGATGTTGTTTGATAGACTTCGGGAGGCGAACTTAACTGCTAGGCCAACAAAATGTTGTATTGGATGCAAAGAGTTGGAATTCTTGGGACACACTGTATATCAGGGTAATATGACCCCTGATCCTAAGAACTTGGAAAAACTGCAGAGAGCACCTAGGCCGCAAACAAAAAAGGACGTGCGATCATTTGTGTCGTTATGCGGATTTTATCAGAAATACATCAAGAATTTTAACGCTATTTGTGCTCCTCTGACTGATCTGACTCGCAAGGGACTTCCAGATAAAATTATTTGGACTGCACAATGTGAACTAGCGTTCCAAGAGTTAAAGGAAAAACTCACTAGCAAGCCTATTCTCAAACTGCCTGATTTGACACAGGACTTTGTCTTAAGAACCGATGCAAGTAATGTAGGACTAGGAGGGGCTTTGTTGCAAAGATCATCTTCACCTGATGGGGAACTGAAACCAGTCGCTTATGCAAGCCGTAAATTGAATAAGGCGGAACAAGGATACTCCACAAGCGAAAAAGAATGTTTAGCGTTAATCTGGGCAATAAAGAAGTTTCAAATCTATCTGTATG
The DNA here is from genome assembly GCA_024509875.1 of Oreohelix idahoensis. Taxonomy (NCBI): domain Eukaryota; kingdom Metazoa; phylum Mollusca; class Gastropoda; order Stylommatophora; family Oreohelicidae; genus Oreohelix; species Oreohelix idahoensis. The sequence continues at coordinate 652,809 of JAMPIV010001523.1, forward strand.
GTAGGACTTTTGTGGTGGAGACGGACCATCAGCCTCTCGTATTCTTATCTCAGGCTAAGCATGAAAACGCAAGATTGCTGAGGTGGTCTTTATTGCTTCAACCTTATCAGTTCAGTATCCAATATATCCCAGGCAAATTGAATGTCGGTGCAGATTTCCTCAGTCGGCACCCCTGTGATCAAAATTAGAGTAGTGGCAGACGTGAGGAGTAATTTTACCTATGTGTATCGCTGGTTTTGGAACTTGCCATAGGCATGTTTTCAAGTGGGGAGATGTGTAGTGAAATTGACAGAGATACAACGGTAAAATACCTCCAAAGATAACATGTAAGGATAAAAACATAATGCGTAGGCTGCTGATAGTACATGATCGCCCAGACCGCGGGTCATCACCCTCCATAAAAATTGACTTGCTAGACAGGAGGGGAACGGCGGATAAAAGGAAAAAATATGACTGGAAAGATTGCGTGAGACTAGAAAGGCTAAGGAGACGCAATTGGGGGGGAAACGGAGAAAAGTCACGTTTCCCAAGTTGACATAAAGCAAGGAACTCGACAGAAGGGACCTTGGATATGTTACGCCACAGTCATTTATTGGTCGCTTTTGCGATACCAAGCCTTTGATTTGAATTCATCGGCAGAACGCAGATGTTTGGAATATTACAAAAATTAAAAAGTAACTTTTTCGTAATATTAATGTTAGGAATATAAAAATTAGCTGGCCGGATGGCCCATTCTGAGCAGTGAACTAATATGTTCTTAATTTTACAGACGGATAGATAATATTGAAGATAATGACAAAAGACAGTGTTGTTCACATCAGCGACAGACTGTATGGAATAAAAAGTGTCGCTATTTGCACAAAAAAACACGACCTCGAGACGCAGGTGTTCAAATCTACTTAGTAGGGAAGCGAAGGGACATTGGTGGGAGCTGTGTCTAAATATAACTTTTAACGACAAAATTTTGGAGGGGAGAGAAAGGTTGGTTCAAAAATCAAGTACGTTTTGAAAAAAAAAAACAAGTAGAGACGGACAGACTAACAGATAAACATCCATACTTGACTGAAGCATGACTGAAATGACTTTAGGGTAGGAAATTTGAATTTGAAATAAACCTAGGCAGTGATTGGCCACAGACAATCATTTTATCGGCGCTCAGACGCGCAAGTGGGGCCATTCCTCAATAGTTGTTCGATGATAGACACAGTATTTTAAAGTGTGGTGATTTCCAAATGAAAGAAAGTGAAATAAGTTCAGGGACGCCATACTATAGCCAGCAGCTCAGCTGAGTTTTGCTAGCATTTCTGTGTTCTTTATTCATAATCTGGTAAGATTGAAATTATTTCTTTGTATATTTTGAATATTGTTTAATGTTCGAGTGATTTGATACTGCCATATCATAATCTAGCCTTACAAACAAGTAGGGATTTGCTCTAGACCCCCCGCCCAAGTCAGGGTCTAGGGACCAACAAAATACATAAACTCCAGCAAGGGTTAGGAAAGACAGATCAAGTGTTGAGAATAATGAAACATATTACCTATCCACTTTTAGGGAAGGAAACTAATAAATATTTTTCAGAATCTATAGTCTGGGAGGACCTATCTGATGTAAAACCACCATGGTAAATGTGCTGTTTGGTCAGAGAGATCTGACCTGTCTGTATGATGTGGTTGTTGTGTCCGTGTTGTGTCCAGACGTGGGTAGAGAATAGAATTTTGACACATAGCCAATACTTTGATTGCAGAGCTGTGAGTTTCAGTTGTGAACAAGGCGGTGTCCATTCAGTTGGTGATTTTACTCGAGTGTATCTGTGCAGTACGTTGTGACAGAGACCACTATTATTGCCCGCCAGCACGGAGAGGTGGGACCACCAGATTTCAGCACCAGAGCTACATATGCAAGATGAGTGAGCCTCTGGTCTGCTGGAAGTTCACCAACGCCTTTTAATTACTAATACCCCATAAAATTCCTGCAATTTACTGGACACTGTGTAGTCAATATAGACAGGTGTGATGAGGCCACCCCAACAGCACAAGCATTAACTATCCTCCCAAGTAGATGACTAATAGAACATTTTAATAAAACTAACTAGTCTAGTACTTATATATGTACACTCTTGCATTTATTATGTAACATTCCATGCATTTCTTTCATAAATTTTAAATCCTTTTTTTCTAAAAAAAAGTTCTGGTCAACATAAAACTTGATCCAGAACAAATAAATGTAATATAATTCTATCAAAAATTTTACACTCTTGAGTTAGTTCAGTGTATTATAATATTTGTTAAATATTATTAGTCTGCTTAAATATCTGTGGGTGTATCTATAACTATCACACCACATTACATATCATTACCCTAGACATTTTACATAGCCACATTCATTAAGGAAAAAAAAATTGAGTGTGAGGTCGTCCAGCTTCTAGAGGGGAGATTATCAATGTTGCTAACCATTGGATCTTATAACGGATTTGTACTCACATTTTTTATTTGTATAATCGAAACAAAGAGTAAAAAAATGATTAAAGGAATGACCAGTGTAACCATCCTTCAGGAATGGTGTGATTTACTTCCAGGCTGAACTTTTCCGCTTGGGTATTCAATTATAAAACCTCAGAAATGAGTATCTGAGGAAGCGGTTGAAGTAACAAGAAGAGACATGGTCCGCAACCAGACGATACGTCAAGGCCTAAAAACCCAACCCCTGCAGACCCAAGTAGAACAGTCCTAACTGAGAAGGTTTGGCTATGTCTGCAGAATGGGAGAACATCGGCTACCACGGCAAGCATGGGAAACTAAGAGACAGATCCAGACCTCCAGGACGACCCAAAGTCCGCTAGGAGGACAACATTAGACAATCTTTGAAGGACCGAGGACTAGAATGGAACAGGAGAAAGACAGCCCATTAAATAGTATGGCGCGCTCTCTCTTATACACCTCTACACTTCACGGTAGAAGAAGCTTCATCGACTTTGTCAACCACTTTCACCTCACCATGAAGTTCACCTCCCTCGTCTCCACAGTATCTGTCAACTTCCTTGACATTACTATTACTATCACGCCCTCCGGCCTTAATACCTCAGTATACTACAAGCCTACAGATGCCCACAGCTACCTCCTGTATACCTCTTCTCATCCTCGGGCCTGTCGTGACTCCCTTCCTTTTTCACAACTTCTCCGCCTCCGCCGTTTGTGCCAAGACGACGATAACATCCACTTCCGAGCAAATGAGATGTTGGATTTCTTCCGTAGCAGACTTTATCCGGAACATGTTCTCACGTCTGCTCTCCAACGTGTGCTCCCCATCTCTTGTCAGGAGGCCCTCAAACCTCACTATAAATCCACTTCGGATAGAGTCAAATTAATCTTGACCCATCACCCTCACAGCACTGCTGTCAAACAGATCCTTTTCCGCCACCTCCCTATCCTCCAAGCAGAGCCTGTGTATTTGGTGAAGCACCTTTGGTGGCATATAGACGTGACAAGAACTTGAAGGATCTTCTTGTTCACAGCCGTCTCCCAAAGGAGAATGCCACTCACTTTGGCACACTACCCTGTGGTCGGACACGATGCAACACGTGTAAGTATGTCATCTCAACCCAGAAGGTGTCCTTTCCTAAGGCTACGTACACCATCACTAGTAGCTTCACGTGTGAATCGCGCAATGTCATTTATACTATCATATGTAAACGTTGCTGCAAAACCTATATTGGCCAAACAGGCAAACGACTGGGGACAAATTCAGCCAGCACTTAAATGACATCTCTCAGCAAAAGTCCACACCAGTTGCCACACACTTCAATAGTCTTGACCACCAGGGTCCCATTGACATCCAGGTCACAGCGATCCGATCCTGCTCCTCTGACACTGCCAGCCGAGAACAGCTTGAGAACCGTCTTATCCACCGCATGGGGTGTCTAAAACCAGCCGGTCTCAACACTTTCCACACCTTTGTCTGAGGTCACCCTTTCCTCTCTTGCTCTATTTGGACTCGTTCCACTCTTCTCCTATTCTTCTATTTTTCTGCCATTCTCCATAATATGTATGCATGTACACGGTTTCTAATTTGTCTCGGTTTTTTATTTTATATTTATTTATCCCCCACTCATTCTGTCCTATTCTATTTCCAGTCCCCACTTTTTATTACGTTTGGGGTAGTTTCATTTGTTCAGTTTCGTTTTTTAGTTTTTTAGTTTCTTAGTTATGTATTGTGTACTTCCGGGGCAGAGGTCACTTCCTTTCCCAACCACGCGGTCCATCAGCGGACAGCAACAGTGATAGGATTTATGCCTTGCCTCCAGGGAAGTACCTAGGTTTTTATTTTTATATTTATTTTAGTTATTTTGTGTGTCCTTTCTACCCCTCACTTTCTTTCCTTTCCTGACGAAGGCCCTTGTGGCCGTAACGTAGACTATTTTCTTTGTCTTTTGTCCTCGTAAGACGAATCACCTTTTTTTTTCTTTTTTTTTTTTTCATACCCATCCACGGTAGAAGAAGAATGACTAAGTAAGTAAGTAGTAAGTATTCGATTATATCGATGTTCCGTTGTTGATGTTTCAAGTTGCAGACATAATCCTGTAAGTTTTATGTGCCACAGTTATTGCTGGGACCGAAAATGACTGAAAATGATTAATACAAGACTAAAGACCTCGTAGGTGAAACCATGAATTAGACCATGAGTAGGCAGAAAGCCAATCGTGATGAACCGGCGATTTTAGCGGAACCGCCTGATATATTAGTTTTTAATTCCCCCCCCCCCCCCCCCCCCCCCCCACCCCCGAACAACCAATTTTTTAATTGAATGTGCGTTTTTAAAGTAATATTTGTCGTACCGAATCTGAGGACTTAGTTGAGACGATGCCCGTGCAAATCATCATTATATTAAGCCTGTGTTATTACATGTTTGGTACTACTTTTGCTTAATTATATATTTTTTAAAATTTGTTTTCTTAATAATGTAATATTTTTGTCCTTGCACACAGATATTTGTTTTCTTCAATCATTTTGGTTTGCCTTTAATGCTGTCTTTATTTTTCACACGCATATGGAGTTTTAATTACTATTTACAGTTGGAAAAAACTATTGACGCGTAACCACAATGAAAACTTGCACTTGTTATACCACGGCCTCATAGAAACAAGTAGAAATAGATCTTACTTGCTTACTTACTTAGTCGTTCGTCTTCTACCTTGAGTGTAAAGGTTAGCTTGAGAGAGAGACAGAGAGAGAGAGAGGGATGGAGAGAGAGAGAACCAGGCTATCCTGTCTTCATTTGGCCTAGTTCCAGTCCAGGCCTCGGCCATTCATATTTTTGTCTAACGTCGTCATTCTAGCGATCTCTAGGTCGGCGTGGATGTCAGAAGTTAATCTTGACATGTCAAAGTGTACCCAGGCATAATTTTGGTGTAAAGAGTTAGTTCAAAACTCACTGAACAAAAATGCTAACCACTAATGGCTTCAAAATTTTGACACTAATATGCCTACGATCATCTACTATTCACTTACGTATACACTCACAAAATTTTCCAAACAGGAAAATTTACTAAAACATGATAGCAACAACCTTTCAAACAAACACATAAACGACATACAAACACACACGATTGGCCAGTATTTCCCCCGAAGGCGTGATGTCGGGTCAAAATATAAATAATGGCTTTTTTTCTCCTCCGTGTGACAAACCATAAATCCGAAGCCAAAAATCAATACAACGTCCATCCTGATGGGCTTGTCTGCTTCGGTTAGGTTAGGTCTAAATTTCACCTGGCTTCTTTTCTTTTTTTCCCCCTTCAGACGATGCGGTTTTGTTGTTGACAGTAGACATTCATTCCCCCACCAATCATTTGATTAACGAACCTTTTTAGCGCCCCCCGGGGGGGGGGGGGGGGGGGGGGGGGGGGGGGG
>JAMPIV010001524.1:0-66360 GCA_024509875.1 Oreohelix idahoensis
CCGAAGATTAATCACGTACTCGTAAGATGACTGAGTGTCGTGAGTCATCTCCGCGTCAATTAATAAGTCTTTTATTAGTCCCATAGGACCTCTTGGGGGAGCACCAAAAACTAATTCAAAGGGAGAGAAGCCAGTTTGTTCATGCGGTACCTCCCGATAAGCAAATAGAACAGCTGGGAGTGCTCTGTCCCAGTCATGAGGGTGCTTAGCCGTAACCTTATGTAGTAGTTGTTTAAGTGTACGGTTAAGTCTTTCAACCACACCATTACTCATAGGATGATAAATACTACTTAAATTCCTATCAATGTTCCAAGTTTTCATAACTTCCTTCATGGTGTCAGATATAAACTGTGACCCATGGTCTGATAAAAGTTTTCTAGGAAACCCTATTCTAGAAAAGATGAGATGTAGTGCATCAGCTACATCTGTGGTAGTGGTGGTCTTTAATGGGATAGCTTCTGGCCATCGTGTGCACAAATCAATGCACGTAAGGACGAATCTATGTCCTCTGGCCGATGGTAGCAATGGACCAATAATATCTATTGCCATCTTGTCAAACGGTCTTACTGAGATATCGCAAGCCTGAATAGGCGCCGTGTGAAAAGCTCCACGTGCTTTCACTTCTTGGCATGTAGTACAGGAACGTACATACTGCGAAATATCTCTTGACACTCCTGGCCAAAAGAATGAAGCCAGTACTCGAGATCGTGTTCGAGTATATCCCATATGTCCAGCACAATGTGAGTCATGTGCATGTTGAAGAATGTACCGTCTAAAAGTATACGGGACCATAACTTGTTGTTTCATTTGTGATTTGTCATTAAAACATCTAATCAATATGTCATTTTTTAATAACAAAACAATGTTTGTTATTATTACCTGAGGATAGATTGTCAACTTTATCAACCAACTTAAAAAAATTTTTTTAAAGATTTATCCTCTTTTTGTTTGGTTGCAAATGTTTCCCTGTCAATAGGTGAATTGACTACAAATTCCTCTTGGTTGTCTGCATCCATTTTATTATCATCAACTTTCTCCATGAGTTGAGTCTGCGCTCTAGTCGTCACGGCGTTTCCAGTGCAAAGGTTATGTTTCTCCCATTCTATAATCTCATCTGGAGTACAATCTTTACTGCCGTGTATACGACCAACCATCAGATCAGCTATAGGCTTTTTTAGCATACATACTTTTACGTTCCCTGTGAAAAAAGGTGTGTTAACATGAATAATAGCTGTGGGGTAAAACTCAATAGTTCCCCCAAAAGTCATGCAACGGACATATTCCCCCGTTGCACAGCTAGGATGTACCAGCGACTGTCGTACACCAATCGTTGTGGATCCTGAATCCCTCAGCACTGAGACGACGGATCCATTAACTAATCCCCTGTTAAAAATTAGTAGGCCTGTTCCATCGTTGACTGCAAGACCTACCTCTGGTGTAATATGTCCGCAGTTAAGCACTGTTTCTTTCGCCTTCTGAAAAATAAGATTGCATTGTTGGCAACTATTTGCCACATTATAATTAATAGCAAAACATGCAGCAGAAGACTGTGTTGTATTATTGTCAAGTGGGACCTGAGCTATAGGGGTAGTATTATTTGTAACTGCCGCCCCTGTATTATGGTTGTAATGAGATGATCCCCGAGAATGAGATCGATTCCGAGTATAATTGTTAGAATTATCTCGTCGTCCTCTATAGTAACTATTATCTCGATGTCTCGAGCCATGATTATTACCATTCCAGTTACTATTATTATTGGGAGTATGTGATCGATTATAATGAGTGTTATGTTGACCATTGTGGTAGTTTGTTTGAGGTGAATAATTTCTATCTCGTGATCTACCTCTGTTGAACTCATTTTTATTGTTGAAATCATTATTATATCCCTTCTGAAAGTGAACATTGTGATTTCTTTGGAACCTGCTTCTGTCTACACTGTGATGTCTTTGTTTGTTATTATGATTGTAGGCCATATTAGACGCCACAGGTAGAGGTTCTCTTAATGAGGAGTTAGAAATGGTTGCATTCGGATGTGCCGAACAGTAGTTTAAAGAAATTTTTTCTAAATCGTCCATAGTACCTGGTTTACGCTCCTGCAAATATGCAAAAAATGGCTGGCTAACCGAAGATAATACCTTATCCCGTAGTAGTAAATCAACTAATTTGTCGTATGATTTGTTGACTTCTGCCAGTTCAACCCATCTATTAAATGTATTGCGTATATTCGCAATGAATCCTGCAAAATCTTTTGGTGATTCAGGTAAAATTCCCTTAAATTTCAACCTACAGTGTTCCTCGTCCAGGTGAAACCTTCGTAAAAGCAAGGACTTAATAGCACCGTAGTTATTCGCTATTGATGGGTCAGCATTTTGAGAAGCCGTCAATGGTTCTCCAACCAAGAATTCATTTAACTTGAGTACCCATGACTCTTCAGGCAAATGGTTTGTTTTGCAAGTCTGTTCAAAACGTGACAGGAACGATGAAAGGTCGTCCACGTTCAAGTTGAGAGTGGGTAATTTAAAGTTGTAGAAATGTTTAGTTTGGCTGGATGATGATCCATTTTGTGCGTTATTATTCTGGTTTGCATCAGCACTTTGTGCTTGTAATTTTGCTGTCTCCAATTTAATACGCGCCAATTCCATTTCTTGTTGTAAAATAATTTCCTCTCGTTTCAATTTATTCTCTTCTTCCTGTTGAGCAATTTCTCTTAATCTATTTTCCTTGGCAATTTGCTTCATCTCACGTTCCTCTTCCTCTTTCTTTAATGCAGCCTTTTGTTCCTCTTCCTCTTTCTTTAATGCAGCTTTTTTCTCTGCTTCTTTTCTTTCATGTTTTTCCAGTTCTGCCTCAGCAAACTGACGAAGTTCTTGAGATTTATAACCATATTCCCGACCAATTTTAACGAAATGGTCTATAGTAAGCATTTTGACTTTTATCTGTAAGTAATTATTGATAATTACTGATTAAAATAGTCAATAGTAGCTTCAGAGTAATTATTATACTTACTCAACTTAGAAATATTCAATATAAATAATCACAATAGTACTGAACTCTAATGTCTAAGTTCAACTAATAGACAATATTTTGTAACAATATTGTATCTAAATAATACTATATCATAAATAGTTATGATATCTGTTAACTATTATGTAATTACTTCACACAATTAATCTCTATATCCAATAATGTTGGGTATGATTCCTAGTAATTATATTGTTCAATGTACTAAGTCACTCTCTTAGTACCAGAAAAGTATATTAAATAATATACAATGGGTCTATTACCTCAAAGGTAGCTATAAGATTATTTTATTTTGTCAATATATATATTATATTATTATGCCCTAGGCATCTATTATAAATTGTAGTGCTACTTTCTTGGACTATCACTGCATAATTATGCAATGTCCCATATTAACCTTAAATATAAGAAAAAATTAATTAAATTAAATTACAAGTATATTATTGCATATAATATCATATTATTAATGTAGTATTAATATATATTATGAGGACAAACAAAACAATGATGCAACTAAAGGGTACAAACAATGTTAAGACGCAAACAAGACATTTTCACAATTAAAAATGAATTTATGAACTAAATAAAATAAGCGGAAATGTCACAAGCCAAATGAAGGGTCAAGGTCTGACCCGAGGTCAACTTAATATTCAAAGTACACAAAAAAAAAAATGACTGCAAAAAATGATGACATCACAGGACTCATAACGGACGAAAATTTAACAATCATCAAATAAATGATAGTAAGAGGAGACTGGACGAAATAGTTAACAAACATGATACAAAACTAAAAAAAATTGTTAACTGAGTACGAATAAAATACGCCAGTTATCTACGGAACGGTACAGCTAACACAAATCGTCAAACGGTAGCAGATTTGGACAGATAGTCCAATGGCAAACCTCAATGGGGCTTCCAAAAGTGCAATCGTTTAACTGCCTTAAGAAACGACCGAAATCAATTCAGGCATCGTGAGAGCCACAGAATCTTATTTCGGTTCATCCTCCCTACCTCCCACGAATTAACAACACATTAAGACAACAAAAAGTACATTAAACATAGGTAAAAACATGCCGATGTAGGCAGAGGGCATGGACTTAGTAGTACTGTTTGCAATAACAACAGTTAAACACCTAGACTTATCTTTTCCGTTGCTTAGATCAGTGCTAGAGGTCGTCAACAGCTAGGCCTGTGCCTTTGACTGTCTGCTCCTGATGGGCAGGCAATGGTAGTCCATCTTATGCATCTTGATCAATTTGAAACGAACTAGAGAGGCGTTGAAAATATGTCTTCTTCACTGCGACAATGCAACAGTGACGTCATGTTGCTATTCATGATCACGTGCGTCACGTCAGCTTCGTAATGGTCATGTGATCGAAACTTGATCGTAAATATTTCATTCGAAAGTCATGAAAAAATTTTTGGTTTTTTGGTTGTTTTTCGTCCCCACACACCGGGCACCACTGTTACAAGGGTGGTGGTTTGCTCTGAACAATGTTCCATGTGATATGAATAAAACAATTATAAATTTCTGGCCATTGTTTTTTCATTGATGTGTTAGTTTTTTTTGTTCAGTGATAGTGCATCGTGCCTTCGATGGAAGATTAAGCGAATGCGGGGGTGGAAGATTCCAAACAATACTTGAACCTTGGAATACGATTGATTTGATAAGTCATTTCATTGAGTCCATACATTTAATTCACAGTTGTACACACATGATGATCAATTCAATAGGAGTAGAGCATAAGTCCATATAAGTCATGCATAAATTAATCAACAACGTAGACTGCTGGTTATGTGTCAATGTCCGTTTAAGGATACCATGCAGTATTGTCGTCAGAACATCACAGCTATATGCACGAGCAGATAGACATGGCTACCTGCCGACAGTGAGACTGCGAGTCTGAATATTTCATATGAATTTGACGATTATTCTCATCCTTCTGAGGATTCTAGTTAATTACTAACCTCCATAAACTTTCCTCTCATATAGAGTTCTAGGACTGACCCTGGTCCATCAAAAAATGCATATATAAATGGCTATATCATGCCATTGAATTGGAAGGTTAGAAAAACGCAGCTATTCAGCTTGGCGGTCAAGTAACAAAGGGTAGCGTTTCTTAGTTACCGACTGTGACCCAAACAACGCTATACACGTCATAATCGATCGTGTATGGAGCGTTCAATAATTGAAACATCTATCGCAATATATTAAATGCCTTAACCTTTTACAATTGCACGTCTGATAACCTTTAGCAGACGGCGTTAATATCATATACCGTAACACCCTACTAGATTCATAATAGAGAGTAAAATAATGAATGAATGGGTAAAAATTATGCCAAATAAAAGAACGATGAAAGAGAGAAATAAAGAAATGAAGCGATACTGCCGGAGTGAATGAGAGTTATAAAAAAGCACTGCTGATTTCGTCACACTTCTATTTCTCTTCTTTTTCGTCTTCAATATACTGGATTATTAAGAATCTCTGCTAAGCGTCATCAATTTGTCTGTGTCATTGTTTTACTGTCTCTACACTACCCTACTTCCCCTTCCTTCAGAACTATTTCCATTTCATGCTTCGATAGTCTTCTTGGTTTTCTTCTTGGTATTCTTCTTGGTATTCTTCTTGGTATTCTTCTTGGTTTTCGTCTTGATATTCTTCTTGATATTCTTCTTGATATTCTTCTTGATATTCTTCTTGATATTCTTCTTGATATTCTTCTTGGTATTTTTCCTGGTATTTTTCTTGGTGACTAATATGAGATTGTGCACGGGGTTGGCAACGTAATCATGTAAAACAAATGGCAACAGAAAAACTCTTTAAGCCCCAAGAGCCGCTATAATGGCTCAGGGTTTAGACCTATTTGGCCCAGGAGCCATTTAAGTGGCCTCGGATGTTTTGCTCCTGTCTAGAGCTCTGTTCCAATGTTAACAACCCAAAACGTCATTTCCATCAGGAAGTACTTTCATTTTAAATAACTCGTATTTACGCATATGAACATTAAAAAAAATTTTTTTCCAAACAACAACAATAGAAAAGCACTGTGGTGGCCGTTTTTGTTTGGGCCAAACCCTGCTTTTTGCTTGGGACTTAAAGAGTTAACTACGGCTGCTATTTTTCTGATAATATGACTGAACGTATTCTTTAATTTCGCAAAAGAGAAGTTGGCAAGAAGACGACGATGGCTGTTTATCGTTCCACCTATGTCCCAGTCTTGACGTATGGATGCGAGTCATGGGTAATGACTACAACCCACAAAAGCCAGATCCAAACCTCAGAAATGAGGTATCTGAGGAAGGTGGTTGAAGTAACAAGAAGAGACATGGTCCGCAACCAGACGATACGTCAAGGCCTAAAAACCCAACCCCTGCAGACCCAAGTAGAACTGTCTCAACTACGATGGCTTGATCATGTCTGCAGAATTGGAGAAGATCTGCTACCACGACAAATGTGGGAAACTAATAGCCAGGGATTTAGAACCAGAGTCCGCTGGGAGGACAACCATAGACAATCTCTGAAGGACCGAGGACTAGAAAGGAACCAGGCCAGGAGGAAGACGGCCGATAGAATAGTATGGCGCTCTCTATTCCAAACCTCTACACCTCACGGTAGAAGAAGGACGACTAAGTAAGTAAGTATATTCTTGTATTTCAACTTCAACATGTAAAACAAACTGCCACAGGCAGTGTAGCAAACAAGTTGTTGTTGAGTTAAATTCACATTACATAGAAGATGATATTTCTTCTTCTTTGATCCTTAGCCGCCGACCATCAAAGCAGTCAGTGGCTATTACGCCTGGTGGCGTCTTGTAGGGCAACAACAAATTGATTCCACTTTGCTCGGTCGGCGGCCATCCTTCGTACAGTGCCCCAACTCTGGTTCATTCTTTGCATCTCAGCCTCCACAGTCCTCCGCCAAGTTGTTTTTGGTCGGCCTCTCTTTCGTTTTCCTTCAGGGGTCCATAGCATAGCTGTTCTTGTGATGGCATCGGGGTCTCTTCTGAGGACATGGCCAACCCAGCTCCAGCGTCTGCCAGCTATGATGGTGTGCATGTCCTCTTGCTTGCTCCGAGTAAGCAGATCTTGGTTGGTGATGGTATTCGGCCAAAAGATTCGGAGAATTTTTCTCAGGCATGTTGTGTGAAAAGTGGAAAATTTCGACATTTCCTTCTCTGTAACTGTCCAGCTCTCCGGGCCATAGAGAAGCACAGAAAGCACACAGCTCTGATATAATCTAATTGTGTGCCTGTGCTGCACCGAGAGGACCCCCAGATGTTGTCTAGACCAAAAAAGGCCGTTCTTGCTTTGTTCATTCTGTTGTTGATCTCTTTGCTTGCTCCGCCGTCTGGTGTTACCATGCATCCCAGGCATGTGAAGGCGTCCGTCTGCCCCAGCCGCCGATTCCCTACCGACATGGGCCCTTGGTTGCTCACATTGAGCGTCATGACCTATGTCTTCTCTAGGCCGATGTTCAAGCCCACCTGCCGGCTATACCAATTAAGTGTATCCGTTTCTTCCCGGATGTGCTGACGTGAATGCACCAGCAGTGCAATGCAATCTGCATAACCCAGATCTTCCAATGCAGAAAACGCAGTCCATCCCATTCCTCTTGGACTGCCCTCCGCCGCCCGGCGCACCACCCAGTCCATGACTACTAAAAACAGAGTGGCCGACAAGGGGCATCCCTACCACACCCCCGTCTTCACCCCAAAGGTCAGGTTGCTCTGCCCAATGATACACGTAAAGTTGGCATAAAGGCTTTTTATGATTGACACTATGCAGCTTGGAATTCCATAAGCCCTCAGTATTCTCCATAAACTGTCCCTATGTATACTGTCAAAAGCCCACTCAAAACCAACGAAATCAATGTACAGCTGTCTTAGCCATTCTGAGCACTGCTCTATAATGTTCCTGAGGGTAAATATATGATCTACACATCCTCTGTTCTTTCCAAATCCTGCCCGTTCCCTCCTCAGCCTGTGGTCCACCGCTTTTGACACCCTCTGTATAACCATCCTGCCCAGTATTCCGCTGGGAACCGAGAGAAGAATTATTCCTCTAGAACTATTGCAGACCGCAAGATATCCCCCCCCCCCCCGGGCAACCCGACAACCATTCCTTTTCTCCACTCTGCTGGTGCCGTCCCCGCCTTCCAGACCCGCGCAAACAGTGTTTCCAATAGTTCCGCCGCCAGCTCTGGGTCCGTCCTAAACAGCTCCGCATCAATGCTATCATGACCAGGATCTCCTCCATTCTTTAACCCTCTGACTGCTGTGATGACCTCCTCCTCTCGTGGGATGTCTGTATTAACATCTAGATCATTTTCAGCCTCAGGAACATTCAATTGTGCTCTGGCGGTTCCTTATTCAGAGTTTCTCTGAAATGCTCTGTCCATCCTGCCTCCCGTCCCTCTAGTTTCGTGACTAATAGCCAGGGATTTAGAACCAGAGTCCGCTGGGAGGACAACCATAGACAATCTCTGAAGGATCGAGGACTAGAAAGGAACCAGGCCAGGAGGAAGACAGCCGATAGAATAGTATGGCGCTCTCTCTTCCAAACCTCTACACCTCACGGTAGAAGAAGGAGGACTAAGTAAGTAAGTATATTCTTGAATTTCAACTTCAACATGTAAAACAAACTGCCACAGGCAGTGTAGCAAACAAGTTGTTGTTGAGTTAAATTCACATTACATACAAGTTGATATTAATTCATGTTATATACAAGTTAATAATGAGTTTGTTTGTTTTGGTTTTAAAGGACCATCTTCATTGCATACGGACAACCCCATAAGTGCTCCGATTTCCTTCCATAGATCACACAAAGAGGATCTCAGCAAAGTGCACGAACTCCAACTAGCACCAGTCAGGATCACAATGCGTGTAAATAGGAATTACACATTCTATAAATATTTTTATGATGGATAGGTTTCCTAATTTTTAAATTTTGCCGGAGCAGCGCCCGTATGGCCTACTCTTTAAGATTTCCAACTGCCGAGTGGTTTTCACCGTGCGCAACTTGCACACGGAACCTATTTGTTCGCCCTTAACCGTGAAGACTAGGCATCAGATCTCACTACCCACGAGATCGGGAGGGGGGGGGAAGAGGGGGAGGGGGTATGACATTATTAGGAGCTACTGGTTCTGAAAAGAAAAATTCCATCAATTATATTTCCTGTACTGGGAGCGAACCCAATACCTTTAGAATTTCGGGGCGGCCGCCATACCTCTGAGCCACTCCGACCCGAAGAAGAGGTAGACAACATTAACGACGGGGGCTTTTTTCTGCTAATATTACAACTGCTATTCGTCAATTTCTACTTATCACGTAAAACAAATTGCCACAGGCAATATAGTATATAAGATTATAAACAAGTTGCTGTTGAGTGTAATTAACATAACATACAGGTTTATATTAATTTATGTTATGTACAAGTTCATAATGAGTTAAATTCAGATTATATACAAGTTTGCCGTTGAATTAAATTCACATTACATACACGTTAATGTACCTATCAGTTGAATATGTTTAACCACCGCTGCATGAACACGTGACTGCTTTGTGTTGGTTTCTGATAATGGGGCCGGCTGCAGTGATTGTTCCAAGCTCCGTAAGGAGCGAAAAGGAACATGATGATGATGATATTCTTCTATTGATATCCTCATCATCAACATCCTTCAGCTCATGCAGGGGCATAGGCCTTCAACAAACTTACATTTGTATCGCTACCGCGGCTATTCAGTCAATACAGCTTGATTAACTCTTTGACTCCGCAATTATTGTCCACCATGTGCCGTAATTTTAATTCTTGTTAGACTAAAAACAACGCTCAGAGAGTTGTTTTGGCACGGGTGTCAAATATGACCAACGCTCTGAGCGTTGTTCCGGACTCAAAGAGTTAATGCATGTTTTCCTTCCACAAACTGAAACCAAACCCCAGTGTCTTGTGGATATATTACATTTGAACATATCTTCTTTCTAGTATTCTCCGTGTGTCATATGATTAATTATCTTAACCTCTGGGGTAGAAAAGAATATAAGAAAAATACAGAACTACTGTTTAAAACAAGTGAAAGAATAAATATATCGGGACCATTGAAGATGGGAGCGGAAGTAAAAGCCTGGGCTGGATGTAGGACGATTAAACCTATTTGACCCAATCAGGCCCGTGATCACAGGGTTCTCGCCTCCAGCTTTGAAAAATATTACGAATTGAAGATTGTTTCAAGTTATATATCAGGAATATATGATATTACATTGTATCAAAAATAAAACAATATTTATATTTATTTACTTTTTTCACATTACACGTGTTACAACAAAATGATAATCTTAAGTCCAAGGAGTAGGACCACCAGAGTGGTCCTAATCGGGCCCCGCAATTATCAAGGCCGACTCTGGCTTCAGCAGTAGATATACAGCAACACGTACGAAGCATATTGCATGACTTATAGCAAGTTATGACTTAGGAAGGAATCACTGACGACATCCAAATCTCTCTACATCATCTATCGGAAGAAAAGAAAAAAAAACACAAGCAATGCTTGTTCATGAAAATACTTATAACTTGCCATGAATGATGAATACACATGCCCTTGGTATGTTTGACGTGATCAATCTCAGTCATCGGAAGACTCCATACTTGACACGAGAATATCTCAGATACAGATCCCAGGAGCCTTGCTACTCAACAGCGTAGCTCATTAATTTCCCCAGGGTATGGCAGGATGTTCCTAATCTGGTAACTGGCGCCTCTGGGAGTGTTGGAACTCGCTATCATAAGACACTTTGTTACGCACGGATCATTATTATTTTTCGTTTGTATAAACATTTTTCGTATGTATGATCATTTTTTGACTGAAATGTATATTATATATATTTTACAGTCAAAGGGGCAGAACCCGAGATATTGATACTGCTATTTTTTATGAGTTTACCTCCTCTTGTATAGAGACACGTTCGGTCTATAATTTCTTGAACGAAGCGTGACCATATCTCCTTATTTGGTAGCATCATTCAACTATGGTAGATGTCTGAAAACCTGTCTTAACGCTTCTGTTCATGACCATAAAAGGCGCGACTGTGTAAGACTTTTATCTCGAATGTTCTTAGAATCGTCTAATGTGAACGGCGACTCAGATATTGTTGTTCTGCGCATGTCTCGACTTGGAGAGTTCGTTTGTGGTTCCGCCCAGCTCGGGGCAGTTAAGAAATGGTCTGAGTAGCGAGCAGACGCAACCTGCGTCTTGTGATTTTCTGAGGGAAATACATTGTCTTTGTGAGTTAGTTAGCTAACTAGACTATTTCCCAGTATTATTCAAGCCTGCCTGGAGGCATATGTTCGTGGTTGATTTTCCGAAATAAGGTAATTCCTCTTGTATCGAACTTTATGCTATCATCTAGAGGTTCGTCATTTTGTCGCCTTTTGCTCGCCTGTGTGATTCAAAATGGAGAGGTACTTTGACTAGGATTAAGTCACCGGTATCTTTATACCTGAACTAGTTATATATATATATATATATATATGGGTCGCTCTAGACCAGCAAGACTATTGTCTGTGTTCCAGGATTCGTTATATCAGAGATCACGTCCAAGTCAGATGGTTAGACTTAGGACGGTTATAAAGGTCGAGCTGACCTGTAATCCATGTATGCTATTCACGTGCAGACAGTAAACGGACTTATTGTATACATCTGATCTGCTAGCATCAGGAAGGGAATATTTATTATTGTCTATGAACATTGTTGAGCTGCAGCTGACACTGTTGCAGAAGTTATATATATATTATTTATACAGCTTCACGAACCAGAACTTTAGGATATCGAACATACAGAAGCTATCTGTTTACAATCCAACTATTGAGTATTGAATCCTAGATGACTATCGACTAATATGATTTGAATGCTGAACTCGTTGAACTATGTTGATGTCATAAATATCATGACTGTTTTTGTGGCGTGCAATAAATGGTAAAAATTATACAACGAAGTTACCATTTCTATGACTCTACACATCATGTTGCCTGTGTTGTACCCTGTGAACTACTCTACTGCAACATACACAGCAACATTATAAACCAGATAAGACACCCACATCTTGCACTTTAATACCTGGTGTCGATAGGGGTGGTAATTTGACGTCATCCTAAATCCACCCTTATCACACTTCTTAGTGGATGAGATGAACAAGCGAGGGCAGGAAAGTTAGTGACAATGAATATGCCG
This sequence comes from Oreohelix idahoensis, assembly GCA_024509875.1. Taxonomy (NCBI): domain Eukaryota; kingdom Metazoa; phylum Mollusca; class Gastropoda; order Stylommatophora; family Oreohelicidae; genus Oreohelix; species Oreohelix idahoensis. The sequence continues at coordinate 12,246 of JAMPIV010001524.1, forward strand.
AAAGCGTTTTCGGGTCAACGATGTCTAGTGGAACGACAGCGATGAAGATATCAAGGACGAGTTCTATCAACAGGTACAAAAAGAAATGGAAACTACACCCAGGTACGATCTTATTATAGTAATGGGAGACCTAAATGCGAAAGTGGGAGCACACAATAATTATAACGAAAGAGTAATGGGGAAATGCGGCAGTGAAACAGCAAATGAGAATGGGGACAAATTAATCAGCTTCTGCAGTATTAACAACCTGGTCATTGGAGGAACACTTTTTCCACACAAGGAAGTGCACAAGTCAACATGGGAATCACCAAACGGACGAGACAGAAACCAGATAAATCACATAATGATCAATGGCAGATGGAGACATGCACTACAAGACGTGAAAGTAAGAAGAGGCGCAGATGTTGGAAGTGATCATCACCTAGTAGTAGCAAGACTGAAAGTGAAACTCAGAGCTGCTGGACCAGTTGCAGTCAAACAGAAAAGATACAACATCACGAAACTGAAGGATCCCCTCACCAGAAAAGCTTTCGTGGTCGACGTAAAGAGAAGATATGAGATTATCAAAAGCCAGGAAAGAATAGAGACTGATGATGTTGACCAGAGATTCAACACCATCTCAACAATATACAAGGAAAGCGGCAAGTCATGCTTGGGATTCCAGGAAAGAAAGAGCTAAGACTGGATAACACCAGATACGCAAAACACCATAGCGAAGAGAAAGGAAATGAAAAGAAAGAAAACAGAAGCTAAGTCTCCCAGGTTAAAGGCAATATATAGTGAACAGTACAGTCAGCTGGACAAGGAAGTTAAACGTCAAACCCGTGCTAACAAAAGGACATTTCTGGATGACCTTGCAAGACAGGCAGAAGAGGCAGCACTGAGAAATGAACAAAGCACAGTATACAAAATAACTAAAATCATCAGTGGAAAACGATGTGCAAACAATATTACATTAGTAAGAGATAAGCACGGAACATGCGTCAAAACAATTCATAAGCTCTTACAACGGGGGTTTCTTTAGCAACGTGTTTTACATGTTGCGTTTACCAGTTCCACGCACTGCCTCAGACTAGTCTCTACGAATCGCCTGAGAGTGCAGTGTTTTGTTTTTTCTATACACCCTAAGAGACCGTTTGAAAGCACGCTGGTTAATGTTATCGCACTCCCTTCATATTATCTTTCGCTAGGTATCCGATCTCACTACCCAGGAGATCAGGGGGAAGTATGACATCATTAGGAACAACTGGTTCTGAAAAAATTTGCATCCCTTATATTCCCTGTGCTGGAAGCGAACCCGGCCCCTTTCGGATTAGAGGCGGATGCCATACCTTTGAGTCACACGGACCCCACTGAACATTAGATATTTTAATTAAAATATTTTGCTTTCTTGAATATTTAGATATTGGAGGTTAATAGTTGAAACTTTGTTCTTCATCACTATCATATAGTACCATGCCTGCTAGGCGTAGGTGAACATGTCTCTCCACAACTGTCAGTCCCCAGTGCTGTTTATCAATTATGTGTTGACATTTTTCCGTGGCACGGTGCCATAATGTCCAGCGTCTTCTCTCCTTGTCGTCCTATATCTCTTTTTTCTTTCAATTTTTCCTGTTGCTACAATATATTTCAACGCTCTTCTTCTCATAACATGCCCAAAGCTAGGGAATAGCTTCATTTTAAGGGAGAAACAAGCTTCATTTGCACGCCTGGCTTCTTTCAGGACATCCTGGTTACTCGTTTTAATTGTCTATAGTGTTCTTAACAATTGTTTAATAAATGGATACAAGTAATGTACACATTTCTTCTGTTTTAGACGATATCTTATGGCCCAATTCACGCAGACAGAGTGGAACAGTCATAGTTACGAGGTTTGGCCATGTCTGCAGAATGGGAGAAGGTCGGATACCACGAAATATTTGGGAAACCAAGAACCAGGGATCCAGACCTCTAGAAAGAACCAGGGTTCGCTGGGAGGACAACATCAGACAATCCCTGAAGAACCGAGGACAAAAGAAAAACAGCCGATATGATAGTATGGCGCTCTCTTTGGTAAATCTCTACACCCCAAATGTAGACGAGGAACGACTAAGTAAGTAAGTATTCTTAAAATGTGGAGAAATGCATGGTTATAAGTAATAAATAACATTCCTTCTGTCTCCGTAGCGAGCTTGGCAGTAATAACATTGGTAAACGCCAAGTATTAAACTGTGTAATATTCTTTCGTAAACTGTTTATTTAAAAACCGACACAATTCTCAAATCGAAAATCTATCAATAGTTCTTGACATTTTAATATACTGTGAAAAAAATTTTTTTTTAATCGTAACTGCTGACTGTGGCACTTTTTTACAACCTTCTGCAAGTGTCGTCAACCAGATTTTCTCATTCGACAGTCCGCGTATCCCAGAGGATCCTCCAACTGTCCTTACAGGACCTGCGAAGAAGCCAATTAGGAGCAATCAATAAACAAACTGCAAGACTATTGGATGTCATAAAGATGTGGTTTTCGACAAGAATAGTAAGTATAGTCTCTTCTGCTATAGCGCGTGTCTGTAGTGCACGAATTTGTTTATGCGCGGTAGATAAATATTGGAATAGTATCAACAAAACGCGATATTGTCTTAGTTCATGAGGTGGCTTTTCTTTGCCCTACAGAGTAACAACAGGTGAACTAGAAAACGCCACACAGCTGAATGTAGTGGCCCACGGAGGAAAACCCAGTCCTCCTGCCCCACGACGAGTGTGTATCGCGCTGTTCTCCCGGGTTTGTGTACTTTTCTTGATAAAAGTATTCAAAACAGTATCTCAATCATGAATAAGCATGATTCATGGTCATGGTTATAAGAATTCAAGTATTGAACGAAAAAGGAAATCCGTAAATACTGAGGCTAAGCTTGAAATATGAAAACGTTGTGACAGAAACAACAGAACATGGCTTATCGCGAGAGCAACATGTTTAAAAGAATCCACATTGCGGACCATCAGAGGTCCACGCTGCAAAAATAAAATGTACTTGTTTAGCGGGAACAACTGCTAGTACTGCAAAGCCTATTAGAACAAGGCCCCTAACCTTCTTTTCCTACAAGCCTTGTTATTTTTAATGCTCGAAATCCCTCAACGCGGTATTTTTAGGAACACATATACCGACCGCGCTATAGGAGAACCGACTGTATCTCATAGACAGATAATAAGATTAATGATTTCCCTCTGAAGAGGTCAACATGCGATCGGCACTTATTAAACATATCAGAAGGAGGTTGTCCAATTTGTCCGGGTAATTCATGACAAGAAGGAAACAGCAAACATTTGTAGCAAAGGGCAAAGTTGACGGGAAAAGCGATAGAGAACGGCAGTGACGTACTAAGGAGGTGAGAGGGGGCGGTGCGTCCTGGATGACAGCCAGGAGGAAGGGGAAGGAGGTACTATCCGGCAGCATTACGACCACTAATGTACTGTTAAAAACTTCTTGAATGCATAATATATTTCTTTTTCTGTCTGTTCCCTTTTTTTTTCTTTTTTTTTTCTTGGGGAAAGGGGGGGGGGAAGAGGGGGGGTGTCAAAGGTAGGATTCGTCCCGAGTGTTAAATACTTCAAGTACGCCCCTGAAGAAAGAGAAAAAAACCTGACACTTTAAATGAATGCCGTGAAAGAGAGTCGACAGCAGCAGAACTGATAAAGTACTTGGAACCAATCAATCACTCAAACAATCAATCACTCAAACAATCAATCACTCAAACAATCAATCACTCAAACAATCAATCAGCACTTATCGGCTCCCCGTGGTGTACACGTCTTCAACAAACACATGTCAAGCCATCCTGGCCTGTGCCATCCGCTCCAAGTTCTTTCATGTCTTCTTTCTTGAGCGTCCTATTGGCAGAGTAGTTAGAGCGCTGGCGTCACTCGGCACAGGTACCGGGTTCGAAACAAGATAGTATCACGCTCCAGTCTACCCAGCTGTAAATGGGTACCTGACTTTTAAGTTAGGCAAGGCAAAGGCAACAGGGAAAGGAACTGGTCACCCAACCTCTCGAAGCTAAACCTAGTATAATTAAGTCTCTAACACTTCACTCCCCTACGACATTAACCGCAATCAGACGTTTAAAAAATGAAAATACTCGGTGAGAAGTCACAGAAAGTGGGTCTGAAATCACACAGGAAAAAGACAGAGATAATGAGAATAAATGCAATAAATGATAACAAGGTTGAACTTGAAGTACACTACTACAAGATATATAATCATACATATAATTTGGCCGCAATATAGACAAAGTTGGAGGGACAGACAGTGATATCAAAATACGAATACAAAAAAAGCAATAGGAGCTTTCATTGTATTGGAAATTATATGGAGATCATGATAAATCATTTCGAACAGAAAAATAAGAATCTTCAGCTCAAATATCAAATCAGTCCTATTTTATGGCTATGAAACATGGAAAACAACAAAAACAACAACAAAAAAGCTACAGACAATCTTAAGTGGGTGCTTGCGTAGAACAGTAGGATTGAATGGTATGACAAGGTTACCAACGTGGAACTGATGACAAGAACCAGACAAGAGTTAAGAAGAAGACGTTGGAGATGGATAGGACACACACAGAGAAAACTTGTTGATAGCATTACAAGACAGTCCTTGTTCTGGGATCCCCAGTGTAAGAGAGGCAGAGATATACATACACACACAAAACCCATGGAGAAGATAGCTGGAGACAGAAATGAAAATGATTAGGAAGACTTGGTAAGAACTTGAACTGATGGCACGTGACAGTAAGACTTGGCATGTGTTTGTTGAAGGCCCGGGGAGCTAACAGGTATTGACTGATTCATATGTAATTCTGCCAGTCTCTTTTCTATATTGAAAAAAGGGTAATGTAGAATTTGTGGCAGCTCTAAGAGGGCCAGAGCTTCCTCACAATTTGAGAAACACATAAGGAAGGGAAACCCGAGGCCTGTAAACAGTAAATTAATATTAGTAAATTAATATTAGACAAACATAAAGGTATGTTTTCAGGCTGACTCGTACTCAGTATAGCTGCTTGTACGTGTACGTAAGGATAGCCCGAATAGCAGCATCGATTTTTGTTAGAGCTGGGTTGCATGACATGGATAGTTTTTTTGTAAAGGACACTAGCGCTGCAAGGACGCAGCCTCGTGTTCATAAGTGGGTTATCTTCTAGTGAGACACATTGTGGTGTTTTTACACTCACATGCTTTGTAACACATAACTTTATTGTGTTATATTATTGTAATTTTATAATTATCATCATCATCAATATCTCTTTTATTTCTCGCTTTATGGAGCTTGGAACCCCTACTGCAGATAGATCCGTCAGGAAGCAGACGTCAAAGCAAAAACTTTTGCAGCGGGAGTTTCTGTAACAATTTCTTTTACATCATGAGGTTACAGCCAGTGCCGTCTTAAGCCATGGGCACACTGGGCAGTGCCCAGGGGCCCCACGATTCTAGGGGCCCCATGCTGGGATGCTGCCATATTGTTCATAAGACATCTCTTGGCAGAGTAGATAATTACTCGATCTCTCGCTGGAAAGGCCTGGGATTCAAATCAAACATGGCGTGGGTAAGTTGACGAATTTGTCATCTTACCAAATTTGCGTTTTAAAATAGATTTATAGCAAAAAATTGCATCAAAATTCATTTTAGTTAAGGTAGAAATATTACATATTCCTTAACATCGCCAACTTGGGCGGATCTCCCCTACTACACTATACTATAAATATTTGTAATATATTATAAATAAAAATTTTTAAAATATTTATATTTTGTTCCAGGTTGATAACCCTTTGAGCAGAAATGAAGCGTACTTGTATGAATGGAGCACAGCAGAGGAAAAGAGCTGCAGAGGAGAAGAAGAAGAAGATGAGCAAACTGTCAACGATAACATTTTGGTTCAATCCAGATACAATGTCAGCTAATAGCACTGCACCTCAAAATACAGCATCGCCACCTCACTTTACATACAGATGTCAGCTACTAGCACTGCACCTCAAAATACAGCATCGCCACCTCACTTTACATACAATAGATTTATAGCACCTCAAAAAATTGCATCAACCTCGCTTTTTAGTTAAGGTGTCAGCTATAATACTGCTCCTAAATACCTTAACATCGCCAACTTTACATACAGATCTCCCCTACTACACTATACTAAAATATTTGTATCGCCATCGCTTTAAATAAAAGATTTTAAAATATTTATATTTTGTTCCAGGTTGATAACCCTTTACAGAAATGTCAGCGTACTTGCATGACCTCAAAACAGCAGCAGGAAAAAGAGCTGCAGAGGAGAAGAAGCTTTAGTACTGCAGCAAACTGTCAACGATAACATTTTGGTTCAATCCAGATACAATGTCAGCTAATAGCACTGCACCTCAAAATACAGCATCGCCACCTCACTTTACATACAGATGTCAGCTACTAGCACTGCACCTCAAAATACAGCATCGCCACCTCGCTTTACATACAGATGTCAGATACTAGTACTGCACCTCAAAATACAGCATCGCCACCTCGCTTTACATACAGATGTCAGCTACTAGCACTGCTCCTCAAAATACAGCATCACCACCTCGCTTTACATACAGATGCCAGCTACTAGTACTGCACCTCAAAATACAGCATCGCCACCTCGCTTTACATACAGATGTCAGCTACCAGCACTGCTCCTCAAAATACAGCATCATCACCTCGCTTTACATACAGATGTCAGCTACTAGCACTGCACCTCAAAATACAGCATCGCCACCTCGCTTTACATACAGATGTCAGATACTAGTACTGCACCTCAAAATACAGCATCGCCACCTCGCTTTACATACAGATGTCAGCTACTAGCACTGCTCCTCAAAATACAGCATCATCACCTCGCTTTACATACAGATGTCAGCTACTAGCACTGCTCCTCAAAATACAGCATCGCCACCTAGCTTTACATACAGATGTCAGATACTAGTACTGCACCTCAAAATACAGCATCGCCACCTCGCTTTACATACAGATGTCAGCTACTAGCACTGCTCCTCAAAATACAGCATCGCCACCTCGCTTTACATACAGATGTCAGCTACTAGTACTGCACCTCAAAATACAGCATCGCCACCTCGCTTTACATACAGATGTCAGATACTAGTACTGCACCTCAAAATACAGCATCGCCACCTCGCTTTACATACAGATGTCAGATACTAGTACTGCACCTCAAAATACAGCATCGCCACCTCGCTTTACATACAGATGTCAGCTACTAGCACTGCTCCTCAAAATACAGCATCGCCACCTCGCTTTACATACAGATGTCAGCTACTAGCACTGCTCCTCAAAATACAGCATCGCCACCTCACTTTACATACAGCATGTTTGTTTATGTTTAAACATTGATTTTGTAGAAACATTTTTGTTGAAAGTACCATTAAATTATAAACCTATAGACCTATAGGTTTAATTTTATTGACCGTTTACATTTTTATTCCCGTGGGTGGGTAGGGCTGGTAGGGACCCCGTGCATTGCTTTGCCCACGGCCTGCAATGCTGTTAAGACGGTCCTGGTTACAGCCCCTTGGACAAACTTCATGTTAGTCGCTTTTTACTGTTTCATTGAGGGAGCAGCATTCCTCTTCCTTCTTTGTCTCATCATTTACCTCCTGGAACTAAACGAGGCTTATATTATAATTACGTTATTATTACTATTATCTTAAATTAATGACGAACATGATGACAATCACATCTGTTGGATAAGACACGACACTTACGCATTGTCACCATTCTGTTGAAGCCAAGAAACTAACACCCGCCTCATCTAAATGTACTTCTCCATTTTCAGAAAGAATCTGCCTTTCATTCGATCACCGTGGATTTGAGATTTTCACGCTTTACCCTTGAGACATTTGAGCATAAGTATTTGAGCTTTCTTGCAACCTCAGAGGGCTTTTTCAGCTCAGCTTCGTGTACATAATTGTCGCATAGAGATTTATGATCAATAAATTTTCTATATTCTTTTCTTTTTCTACCCGTGTCCTCTACTTTATTATCGCTCTTTTATCTTTTTCCTGTTTTTTCGCATTCGTTCGTTTGCGACAAAATATTACTTTCCCATTCTGACTTTTGCCGTTTCTTTTCTCATACTAGTAACGCATTTTATTGCGTAATATGTCAGTCCCTGGATGTGAACGAAATAGTGTGAGAATTCGTCTCGTCAGACATAGAGATCAGACATTTGTCTACATTTTCATCTGACACGAGTTTTTCTTCGGCAAGTTTCTCGGCGTGAGGTGTGGAAGGCGCCAATCTGCATCGCTCAGAAATGAGACATGTCGTAGTAGGTGTGAAGATGCGTTTTGGCAGGTATGGCCAGCGTCTAAGGTGATGTGAAGTGTTTAAGAGGAGGAGAGGGGGGAGACGCTCGGGTTTTTGGAGACATAGCGTGGCATCCTTTGTCCGTTTTCATATATCTACCCCAGTAGCTTAGACTATTCATTCAGTTCTCCTAAATTTTGCAGTAGACAGGTTGCTCGTGCTAAGGAAATAATCTTGCATAGCGAAGTCTTAGTTTGTTCTCGACAATTTTCCGAGCTTCTAGACTACCAATAAATATAAGCGTAATTCTAAGTTTGTGCGATCGCCTGTAGTTCTGTTTGGAAGTAAATATTATATATATATATATATATATATATATATATATATATATATATATATATATATATATATATATATATATATATATATATATATATATATATATAAAGTATATATATATTAATATATCGGTTAATATATATATATATTTATATAGATATATATATATATATTTATTTATTTATTTATTTATTTATTTATTTTTATATATATTTATATATATATATAGTAGTATTGAGTGATTTAGTGATAATCGCCTATTTCATTTTACCTAGTAGATTTCTGTGCAGAAGGATTAATTTATAAGTCTGTTAAATTCTCCAGTTGACGTGTTTCAGTGGATAGCAAAATAAATTATAATTTCTAGCTTAAACTCATGCAGCTATAAATAAATTTAATTAAATTGCCAGTAATTAGCCGAGAATATTTTAAACTAACTTATAACAGCACTGATTCATCATTGAGTATTGACGAAATACGTATGTATTTCTAATTCATGATGATTGATTTTATGTATATAACTTATTTCACGGGAATTTTAAACGATAAGTCAAGCTCTCCGCTTGCAGTTTGTAATGTAAGTTATAACCGAAGTAAATAGTATGAATAAGTATTTTATATGTTGTTTTTTTTCTTTCTTCAGTGAAACTGGGGTAGCCCAACTTTACCAACGGTTTTTAGTACTGAGAAACATCTGTGAAGAACAAAAACATTTTTTTCTTAAAGACTTGGGTGTATAAAGTAAAACCTGTCTGGCATTGCGTTGGCATCCAGAACGACAGAGTACCCATTACATGAACTTTAAGATTAAATGAAGTAACGGGCCCATCGAGCCAGATTTAATTCTTCCTGAGAAAAACCTCAAGTACATTTCAGCCCTTGTGGCAAGTAAAATATTACTATCAGTAACATTCCGACGGAGTTCTGACTAGTGGTGGTGTGACCAAATAAAGTCCTATACTGAGAGAAGGCACCGACCTGACATTCCTCGTTACTAGAAACCTAAGCTATTGACACTGTGCTCTCTGTTAACGTTCGTGCCTGGACATTTTTAATGTGACAGAAATAGATATCCTAAAATAAGAATAACCAAGGAAACGTTCCCTGAAGTAGTGAATGCAACCTATCTTTGGGGAGCTGGGGTTTCCTTGGCCAAAATTACCACTGGAGATTCTATATGTGCATGTCCTAAAAATTGTTTTTTTAGAAGTTGCTACCTCTTCCTTCCCATTTGTTCTATAAGACCCTAAAGAACATGAGGAAGGAAAAACAATGCCCTCTCAAATTTATAAAGGACAAGCAAGGCAAATTGCTTACTGCCCCGAAGGAAGTAATGGAAAGATGGAAAGAATATTTCTCAGAACTCCTTAATGGTGAGCAAGGTCAAGCATCAGAAACGATAACCACTAGCACAGAAGATGAAACAAATGGTGATGAAGATGACATAAAGATGAAAGAACTGAAGGCAGCACTGGAGAAAATCAAGATGGGCAAAGCAGCAGGGCATGATGGTATAACACCAGAAATGGTTAAATACATGGGAGCATCAGGCGACCTATTACTCTTAAGGGTCCTACAGGCAGCATGGTGCAACAAGACCATACCAAAGGATTGGGAGATTGCCATCATAACACCGATTTTCAAAAAGGGTGACAATCGACAGTGTGGAAACCATAGAGGCATATCCCTTCTCAGTGTCTCTGGTAAAATCTACTCTAGAATCCTAGAGCAGAGACTCCGACGCCTAGCTGAGCCACAATTGGATGAGGTCCAGTGCGGATTCCGAGCAAACCGAAGTACTCAAGACCTAATCTTCACACTCAGACAGCTGAGTGAAAAGGCCCTTGAGTATAAGAGTGAGATCCATCTTTGTTTCATAGATCTGGAAAAGGCGTTTGACAGGGTCCCCTGGAGCAAACTTTGGGACTGTTTGGCAAGGAAGAATATTCCAGCACCTCTGATTCATGCTATACAGAGCTTCTACAAGTCTTGCAGAAATTATGTGAGGACAGCAAACCATAAGTCAGAAGAGTTCAGGACCACCACTGGTGTAAGACAAGGTGATATCCTATCACCTTACCTCTTCATACTCCTTATGGACGATGTCATCAAGGCATATAAGGAGAGAACAAGAAAGTATTCAGTGGGGTACTGGAAGATGAGACAGGTCTATATTTCGGAGCTGGCATTTGCTGATGATGTTGCCCTGATTGCTAAATCAGAGGCACATCTCCAATCCAACCTGCAAGTCTGGAAGGAAGAGCTGGAGAAGAGAGGGATGGTCATAAGCAGCTCTAAAACAAAATCCATGGTGATATCACGAGAAGAAAGAAGACATCAGATTAAGCTGGGAGAACAGGTCCTGGAGCAGGTCGACCACTTTAAATACCTCGGAGCTATTATAGACCGAAAGGGAGGCATCAAAGAAGAGTTGGCCACTCGAAAAGCAGCAGCTGGGAGACTTTTTCAGGCCATAAATCGAGGATTCCTCAGCAAGAGAGAGGTTGGCAAGAAAACGAAGATGGCTGTATACCGCTCCACCTATGTCCCAGTCTTGACATATGGATGCGAGTCATGGGCAGTGACTACAACCCATAAAAGCCAGATCCAAACCTCAGAAATGAGGTATCTGAGGAAGGTGGTTGAAGTAACAAGAAGAGACATGGTACGCAACCAGACGATACGTCAAGGCCTTAAATCCTACCCCCTACAGACCCAAGTAGAACAGTCCCAATTAAGATGGTTTGGCCATGTCTGCAGAATGGGAGAAGATCGGATACCACGACAAGCATGGGAAACAAAGAGCCAAGGATCCAGACTCCGAGGACGACCCAGAGTCCGCTGGGAGGGCAACATTAAACAATCTTTGTAGGACCGAGGACTAGAATGGAACCAGGCCAGGAGGAAGACAGTCGATAGGATAGTCTGGCGCTCTCTCTTCCAAACCTCTACACCTCATGGTAGAAAGTCACAACTAAGTAAGTAAGAAGTTGCTACCGAAGCTGTAAGTACGAATGCAAGCTAGGACTGAGTGATTCCTTTATTGTTGTATTTTTGGCACCCATTTTGCTGTCTTAAATTTCTTTATGCTAGTTTTTGTTGCTAACAGTATTTTCCTTAGGATAGATTAGAGTATCAAAGTCTCTTCATACCTTTAAAGGGAAATCTTAGACTATAGCATATGTATCCGTGACTCTTTGGGGCTATCACTTTTCTTCTAACAGGACTGTGGGCTATACATCGAGGGAAAAGATCATACCTATGGGTCTATCATTCTTGTAGCAATTCATTGACTTATGATTATTTGTATATGTTTGATGGAATTTTATGTGTTGTGATGGAATTTTCTGATGATAATTAAATTTCACTTAAACTTATTCCAGTGTGTCGGTCAGTTCGTTCCCAATTATCTATATTTCTATTGTCATAATTTTCACGTATGTGCGTCTAACTGTCGTCACTTATGTGTGTGTGTATGTGAGTGATATATATATATATATATATATATATATATATATATATATATATATATATATATATATATATATATATATATATATATCATAATAGACTGTCCGATTCCTCTAAATCTGTTGTAGAAAATAGGCTGAAGAAGAGAAGATTCTCGATTTCAGGGACAGCCTCTATTATTTCCTCCATCTCACTCGTGAAATCTATTTCTATTTTATCATCTCCCACTGAGCTATCACTTGTTTCTATTTGCTATTCAGAAGGGACCAAACCAAGTCTTAATTCACCTATCACAAATCTACGACAATAATCTAAAATTTAAAATTTGTTATTATGTATTTACGTATATTTTTTTTCTAAGAAGTCGTTCATAGACTTCACTGGACAATAATAGGGGTCCATTGCATAAAAAAGGGTTAAACAGTCCTGATCTGTTCTATAATTTCGTCAAATTGTATATCTAGGATTGTTAAACAGGGTTGGTTTGGTTTGGTTTGATTTGGTGTTAACGACCATCTTCATTGTACACGGACAACTCCATCAGTGCTCCGATCTCCTACCTTAGATCACACAATGAGGATCTCAGCCCAGTGCACGAACTCCGCAGCACCGGCAAGGATTCCGATGTGTGTATACCATAAACATTCTATAAATGTTTTTTTCGTGGGTAGGTTTCCTAATTTTGTAAATTTTTTCATGGCAGCGGCTGTATGACCTACTCTTCACAATTTCCAACTGCCGATGGATTTTTAACGTGCGCAACTTGCATACGGGACCTCATATTTCTTTCGCTCTTATTCGAGAAGGCTAGCCACCCGATCTCAATACCCATGATTGTAATAAAGTCGATCTGTGTGACAACCCGCTCAAATTTACCCGTTTGAAAATTAACTAACGTACTCCAAAAATCTATTATTAACTACAGCATTTGAAATTTGTCTCAAGGCCACAGGCAAATCAACCGCCAACATTTTAACTAAAGAATTTGGATTTTCCACTACGCCAAGTTAAAAAAGTTACTACCCCCTTTTAACACGCACTAACCCTCCCAATATTTATTAACAAACGTCGTAAAAATTAACAACCAATCGTATTATTACCTCGTTTTATTGTGACGATAAAATCTTGGTTGTAGGAGAAAATATGCCTAATCTGTGCTTTGGAATATAATTAAATAATTTATTTCTCAAAAACTAAAGAGAATTAAAAGGAGAGAGTGATCTTGAAATATAGGGTTAATATTGCTTAATATATTGACATAAAGATTTCCCCGTAATAATATTATTTTGACATAGAAAATTTTATTTTAGTAATATTTTCCGTTTGGAAAAAGCACAATTAATTACTTAAAAATTATACAGATGAAAATGTGGAAGAATAATTAAATGAAACCTATATAGATAGATAGAGGGCATTTGGCCGTATAATAATCTATTTTGATACTAAAAATCTGTCCATAAATAAATGAGATATATAATATATAAAATAAAAACAGACGAGCGAACAGACTTATAAACTGCTCAATTTGGTAGCTTGGGGGAAAAGTTAAAATTTGTTGACGCGCGTTTTGATTGGTAAGGCGTAGGTGAGGATGGGGCAATAAGAATTAACAATTGCTTGCAAAGTCGGCCATTTGAAATCTAAACTAACTAAGCTGACATCAGCGGGAGAGCCTGTGTGACCAAAGCTTTCGCCGTCTGGAACACTAAAGCAGTGGTAGAACCCATTTACTGCCAAGTCAAGCTTAGGTTATGTGAAATTCTTACTTGAGGGTAAGGCAAAATAAATATTTGTATTGATTTAATTAACATGTAAGCCACAATTTGTGTTACGATAGCCTAAGAAGGAATGCAGTCTTTCGGAGTGAAATAAATGCATAAAATATTTGCTAGTGGCTTTACAACGTTTGCGAATGCCAAAGCAGTAGACCAAACTGGATATTGGCTTTTGTAGTGTCATAAATGTTTAAATGTTATGTATAATTATGTAGAAAATGTTAGTACGAATTTATCCACAGGTTTCAGTGCTAGAGTAAGCACACCCTATCTATTGTATGAACGACAAACCCTGTATAAGATGTTGTAAGGAAATCATTAAAGGGTCACAGGCTGGGTATGTACACCCCTGCCTATTATATGGAAGCGACACCTTGGAGGAACGGATCAGGGCTTTGTACTATCACTGAAGAAGATCGTTTACACAGCAGTGATGTTAAACAATGAAAAATAAAGACTGGTGTAATGATCAGCACACATAGCTGATCAAGGTGAGCTGTTACAGTGGTTATGTGTGGAAGTATTATAGATGAGAGTTATATGGGAGGTAATGTTCCTCTCATTTCAGGTTCTATGTCAGAATACTTCTTGGTGGCAGGAAACCTGGTGAGGAACGAAAATCTTGGGAGTGATCGCTCAGCATTCAAGTTGTAGCTAGCCCCAACACCTTTGACCAGGAGCACCACATTTGTTGATTCTGAGGACCTATGGGCCAACTGTTTTCTTCAATCCATGCCAGTTAAGTCCTTTAGAAAAGGCACTGACAAATTATTGATATCATAAAGTTCCACCATAATAACCATAATAATAATATAATAACCTTGAAGTGATGAACTCAACAGTCTTTCCAATATATTAACAGTGATCAGTACAAGCCGGTAAACAGAACAGTGAGTGGATTTCTTCAGTGATTTTCTTTTGTATAAACAAGAGACATGGACAGAGTTCCAATTTATTTATTTTAAATAGTGTAAATAAAAATTCGATTGAGTTTGACAATCCCTGTCCCATAAAATTGAGGTAAAGGGAGATTAAATTGTAAAAAATAATTACCTAAACTTCATCAAAAGTCTTACTTACTTTAATTTTATTGGCTTAAAGTTTTGTTTGACATTTTTCTTTCATCACATAAAATACATTACTCTAGACACTAGCCACACAACATTACAGAGATTAATTTGTACAAGGTGAGATCTTAGAGGTGGCGGATAGGGACCCTAAGAATTACATCATCATCATCATCAATTAGACTCAGGGAACTTACACAGCTTGACCTCACATTGTGTACCCTTAGTTTAGTAACACCATAACCTCTAATTTACCACAATGATATCAGGTGGGAGTATGACATCATTAGGACCGACTGGTTCTGAAAAAATGTCCAACAAATATATTCCCTGTAATGGGAACCGAACCCGGTACCTTTAGAATTAGAGGCTTTATTCTTAGCCACTCTGACCCTCTAAAGAGGGGTTTTTAAAAATTAATATTAATTTCCAGAATGGTGCAAACTATATTTGAATATTTGTATACAATAGTTCTATTAGCTGTTACATATTCTTTTGTTAGTGACTTAGGTGAAGAAATTAACGATTTAAAAAAAACTGTAACACTTTACAGATGACACAACCATTTGAGAAGCTTGGAAAAGTCCTCCAAATTTATTCAAGGTTTGAATTCATATAAACAAATAGATAAACTATTAAAATAGAGCTCCCGATTGGCAGAGTGGTTAGAGCCATTGCCTCTGGTGGCAAAGTTAACGGGTTCTGTGTTCGAAACTTAGTAACACCACGCTACGGTCTCAAGAGCAGAGTAGGCTGTGTATGGGTACCTGACTCTGCTCTTTAGTTAGAGAAGGCAAAGGCAGCGAGGAAGAGAACTAGTCAGCCGACCTCATAAAGCAAAACTTAGAATAGTGAAGTCTTTAAAACTTCACTGCCCCTATGGGAGTATTTGCTATAAGACTTCTTCTTCTTCTTCTTTCGTCCTTAGCCAACGACCGGCAAAGCAGTCAGTGGCCATTACGCCTAGTGGCGTCTTCAGGGCAACAGCGAATAGATTTTCTTTGCCGTTGTTCCCATCACACCTAATGGCGTCTTTAGGGCAACGACAAATCAATCCGTTTGCTGTTGTTTCCGTAATCAAAGTGACTGGCAAACGGGTGATCAGCCCGTTGGGTATAAGACTACATTAAGGTTAAAAAAAAGGGGGTGATGAGGTCAGCATCACGCCGGCCGCCTTAACCTTCACAGAGTTGCTCTGGTACCCATTTGTGGCTGGATCTACCCAGGAGCCGTTTGTAGCCACCAAACCAAAGTTTTGTCTTGGTCTTTGTAAATGTTACGGTCTATCACTCCAAGGGGAGGTCATTCTGTAATTTACTAGTCTAAAGGTTAAGACTACCGTACATCTAGCATTTGTCAGAAGCCAGTCTAATAGTTTGAAACATCCCAATAAATACCAGTAAATATCCAACGGCATACAATATATCTGGGGACGAGTGTACCAGGAAGTTCCAAACATGATGTTTGTCTTGGTCTTTGTAAATGTCTACATCACTTAATTCTGTATTTACAGGTTAAGTGCCGTAAAATCTAGCATTTGTCAGTCTGAAAATCCCAATAAATACCATTCCAACTACCCTTACAGTTCCAAAAACAGACATCACTGCATTACTCCCTTACAGGCATTTCTATGGGACTATCTTTACCTTTTTTTCACATGCCCAAAAACAGACATTTCACATGTCCAAAAACAGACATTTCACATGTCCAAAAACAGACATTTCACATGTCCAAAAACAGACATTTCACATTCATACGTTGTTTTACAGAAGTTTCTATTTGTATGTCTTAGAGGGGAACATCAGACAATTATACAGAGTGGAGATCTAGAGGTTGGCCTTTAAAAAAAAAATACTCTATTCCGAAATTGACCAACAGATCATTGCCTTTAACGAGATCACACGAGAGCAAGGCTTCTTAACCTGTGGTACCCACGGATCCATTGAGAGTCCGTGGATAGATTCTAGGGGGACCGTGTGCATAACCTAATCTATTGAATTATTTTAAATATGTAAAATTTGTAATTATGCATCAAAGTACATTTTTTTCTAAGAATGTGTCCCCAACCTTCATCTGACAATCAAAAGGGTCCATAACGCAAAAATAATTAAGAAGCCGTGAACTAGAGCGACCTGGGGCATATGGCGACTGCCTCTGGGAAGAGCCGGGATTAACGGGGAAAAGCAACTTAAAATTGCTGGAGTTTTGTTAAGTGTGGAGGAATTATATATAGGTCAGTGTCCTGCTAATTAAAGAATCTTAATTATAGTTATCTCCTGCTTTATGTCTTTCTTTTCTTTCTGTTTTGTTGTCTTGTATTTTTTTTTTAAATTCTGAATCTTTTTTCTTTCTTCCTCATCCTCTTGCCCTGTTCTTTCTGTTTTATTGTTTTATTCTTTTTACGCTTCTTTGTCATCTTAATCTTGTTCTTACCCTTCTTTCTTCCTCTTTCTTTCTTTTCTTCTCTTTTCTTCCTTTCTATTTTCCTCTTTTCTTCCTTTCTTTTTTCACCTTCATTTTATTTTCTTCTTTTCTGTTTTTCTTCTTTTTGTTTCTTCTTTTTTATCATCTTCGTTTTTCTACCTATCCTTTCACTTTCTTTTCTTCTTTTTTCTTTCTTTCAATTGTCGCTCCTTATTTTTCTAATTATTTTTTTTCTTGCTGTTTTTACATTTTCTTCTTTCTTTCTTATCTTTCCTGTGCTTTTTCTTCTTCTTGTCACGGTTTGCCTCCCCTGCTTTGCAGTAGTGGTCCAACAATGGCCAAAACTCAAGAGTATCTAAATGGGTCGTCAAAGGTGTTTACCTTCGCACAAGATTACGCTTGGCAGAGATGTAGATAGAAGGGTAATGGCGCTTCTATCCGAAGGGATTCTTCACAAGATAATTCAGAAGTCAAAAACCACGCGGCATAGCGCTGAGCAATGGTTAACTTATATCTGTCCGTCGCCTTTTGTGAAGGATTTAAGCAATGGTTTTTAGCCAGATGGCTCTCGTGTTAATTGCGATCGTGAATCAGGCGTTCGTGAAGCAAAATAATATAAAACCTAGATGGGGAGGGCCAAAAGTGGACGGTCAAATGCTGCACTATTTCTCATATGTGACCCTTACTCGGCCATTTAAGGCCTGCCATGCTGCTGAGCGGCTCATCTTTGCGACCATCTGAATATGTCATTCTAATGTGTTCTTCCAGGTCTTCTTTCCTGATGTTTAGCGTACCCGACCGTGGCTGCTCAAGCATTTTTTTGGCAAACTTGAAGGGCTCCCTGAAGAATCTTTCCCTATCCCTTCGAGTCTTCCTTCTCTTCCTGCACAACCTTTCTGCTCTACAAAGGGCATTATGTTGGCCTTTCAGGTGCTCCCAAACCTGTCGTAACCCTTCCTTCTCTGTGGCAACTGCGTTCTTGAACAGTTTTCGGGCATGCTTCTTCTGTTTCCTGATTTCTTCTATTTTAATTTGTCTTCTATTTTTTGTGGTGGGTTACTTTCCTTTGCCTCCCAGACTCCGAACACTTTGCGACAGTGCAGATATATTATGTCGCCGAAGATTTCCATCTTCTTCTCCAAAGTTATCTGTTTCAGGTTGTTATCCAACTCTTTTGCCAAGGTTTCTTCCAGCTGTTCCCAAAGCCCTTTTGCACTGGCAGGTGGAAACTTGATTGCATCTCTCTTCAAGTCCAAGAAGTGTGGGAGATCATCATCAGGCAGATCAACTTGAATGTACTGAGCACTGTGGATTGACTCCTAGCTGCGTTCTTCTAACGTCTTACCCGTCGAGACAGAGCTCTGTTGATCTCCCCATGATGAACTCCCACACCTCTTTTTCGTTCTGTGGATTTTCATTCCTCTCTGATTAGAGAATTTCCTACCACAGGCACATGGAAATTCCAGCCGTTGTTCAGAGCTCGAAGTCCGTGTAACAGGTCTGGTCGATTCCAATGAGGCGCCTATGAATTCATCATTCTTCCCCCCCCTTTTTGGTGAATCGTGGGGGCATCTATCATTCTTGGGTCCTGTAGCAATTGTAATACAGCTTACGGGGTGCTAACCCGGTCAGCCGGTTTCTAATCTTTCCCAGTGTCATCTGTCTTTCCAGAAGTACATCGGTCTTTTCCCGATTGTCACTGGTTTGACCATGCAACTATGATAGGAAACTCTTTACAGAGCGATACAACAGGAGGCAATCTGATCATCAGAAGCATCCCCCCCGTCCGACAAGTGTTTCGGCCCAGCATACTCCTTTACACTCTAAGGGGGACGGGCCCACTTGGGTCATGACTCCCAAGTGTCTCAGCCTCCTGTTGTCTTGTATCGAAAATGAACCCATTTCACTTTGGTAGCAACTTTAAAATCCACAACTCCGCCAGCCGTGGAGGCAATTGTGAAAGTAACAAAGAGAAGACAAATTATTCCGTTCGTTCCGTCGCACAACACAACTAGGGACAGACACTGAAACACCTGCGCGAAGCCGACGAGGCTAGCTACTGCGCGCTAGTAACTGAAATTCTGTGCCCAACACCTCTTATAATAACGCCGCGTGTTGCTCGTCAGTCACAGCCCTTCACCAGTACACCGAAAAACTCAACGTATTGTGGGATTAGAAAAATTCCTGGTGTTTTCTGTACCGCAGAGTTTACTGTCACGATTTCCATAGCCCATTGCGGCTGTTCCACAGCCAGCATGATCAGTGGCGGATCTACTATGAAAACTAATGAAGCTTAAGCTTCAGGGCCCCTAATCCCGGAGGGGCCCCAAAAGCGACTTCAGTCTACATTGCTTAAAAATTGTGGGTCTACTGTGTGAGAAGGGGTTTTTTTAAATAATAATATTAATATAGTGTAATTCAATACAAAATAATAGTTAAAATACAAATTAAAAGGTTATTAAAGTATCATGTAGGCTAGCCGTAAATGAAAAAACGCTTTCTCAGAAAGTAGACCTAAAATTTTTCCTTTCAAAGTGTCGTAATTTTTATCTGGGAGAGTTCTGATGGATATTGGTCCTTTAGAGTGTAGAATGATAGTGATGGCTCTGTGAGAATAAGGATTTAGGAAAGTGAGGTAGTAGATTCACAAGGGCTGGGGAAGAGTAAGGACAGTCTCTTATTACGACAATATTTGTCTCTCAAAAACTATTCCTACCACTCTTCTGAACAAACAGTTGTTTGTCAGTTCCAGTCGCTCATGCGCACACACCGATTTGGTGATTCTGACGCACAACGTACATGAATACACACTACGATAACAAAATATGGGAAATGTTTGGGTTTTGGGCCAGCCGACACCAATGCTAATAAAGTTTTTAATACTTTTATTATCATAAAATCAAGTTACAAGTAAGTATCAATGTACAGTCAGAAATCATGGGTTACAAAACACAAAATAACAGGGGGGAGGGTTTCTGAGGAGAAGTATCCAATGCACCTTTTCCCGCTTGTATTTACTAACAGAAAAGACCGGGTCCCAAAGACGAGAAAGGGGGGGGTGATGATGATGATCAGAGATAGGCAATTTAACCCAATGGTAAATTTATTACTCTGCGTCAAGAGAGTTACAGTAATAGGGGGTAAAGGTAAAGCTAGTGGTCATCAAATGTTTTCCTTTGATCAACCAATTTTCCCGGGAGGGGGGAATGCTCACAATTAAATAACCCCGCTAGGGGAAATCCCGTACAATTAATACAGTACACCTTAATACTAGGTTGAACTAATTATAAGGGTAAAAAGATTAAATCTCCTTTTTTCATTTAAAAAAAACGCTTGGCTGGCCAGCACACAGTCACACACACACACAGATTTACCAAATGGTGAATTCTGGCACTTCATAGGAAATACATTAAAAAAACAGCACTTAACCTTGGCTTAGGTAAAAAGTATTTTCTTCCGTGTACAGCCCCAGATTAGCGGGTTGTTGAAGTTAACAAAGTGTCCCGAAATCGCTGGACGTTGAAGTTTAACGGTACTGTTTGTTTATTAGATAAAGTTCCTAAAGAATGGCACAGGCACTTGGCTAGATGTGAGGAATGGTGTGGTGTCAAGATTAGCACAGCTTGTGGAGATAACTTTCTTTTACAGTAATGTCACAAACTACAAAAAACACTGAGGTAAGTTCTTCAGGGGGTTGGTAAAATCCAATGATTATGCTTGACAGACAGTGTCAGGGAAATCTATGGTCTTCTTCACGAATAGAGCAGTGAGTAAAATATTGCTACTGTTGACTGTTCTTCTTCCAGTTTGATAATTATAAAAAAAACGACTTTATGAATTGGGATTTTAAAATAGTCTTTGGGTTTGCTTTGTTTCTGTATACTTCAGATAGCTTGTCAGGATCGCCACAAAGATTAAATTTCAAATATGTTCATAAGTCACTGGAGTAATCGAACTGAGTCGGCAAGACTCTAGATATATATTATTGCTGCGAAATGGCTGCTTAAATGATGTTCATTGCTGCTTTATTGCTGCTTAAATGATGTTTCATTGCTGCTTAATTGCTGCTTAAATGATGTTTCATTGCTGCTTAATTGCTGCTTAAATGATGTTTCATTGCTTCTTAATTGCTGCTTAATTGCTGCTTAATTGCTGGGATGCGAGGTTCAAAAGATCATTCTGGATGCAATAGAAAAAAACATGAAATACAATAAAATCATATTAAAATCTAACGCGCGATACATTTACAGTTTACCTATTTTCTGCACTCGCATCTTCAATTAATAAAGCAAGAGAGAAAAAAAAAACTCCCCGTGAGGTTAATAGTTGAAAGAACATCTATTTATACAGAACTAAACTGTATTAAAGTTATAATTCCCATTAAGCGGCTATTGTATTTGGAAATAAACTTATAGATGTAACATTTAGTTGGCACTAGAACTTTGAAGATGGGCTTATTTAATAAGGTTAAATTTACACCACAATCCAGTGAACTAAATATGAAATAACTAGACCACTGATCACTCGAAGCTAATGTATAAATTACCGTCTGCACAGAGAAAGAATTTCACTCCAATAGCCAACAATTTAGATGAAATCTAGCAGGAATTTTTAACTATTTGCTAGTGAATCTTAGAATTCAGTCAGAACGAATGATACGTTGCCCTTTTCAGATTCTGTATTTATCTATTAGAAAGGCAAGATAAATGGTACATGTGAAAATTTCGCGCCTCTTCAGTTCCCAGGGAAGTCGAAGTTATTTAGCCGCCATGCTAACCACGATGGCCCGACTGGCTTCCGATCTACGTTCGTCTCAGGCTACTCACACGAGCATGTGAAATTCCGGCGAGACTAGCCTCGTTCGCGGTGAGTTTCCTGATTCCTCAGATCGTATCCGCTACGCTGAGCGTTCCGTCTTTCGGGCACGTCTGCCGGTGGCCACAGAAGTGTGAAGTCTGCATGAAGCTTTCTTCTGACCGCTCGTGTCCGTCTTGCAAACGGTTCAGTCTTCGTACGGAGATGCTAAACTTCTGCTTCTCTGTTCTGGGGATCTTCTTGGCTGCTTTGATCCTAGCCGCTACTCTTCGTTGATGAAAAGTTACAACAATACTGATGTTCAGGGATTCTTCTTCTTCTTTTCTCCAATTTATGAAAAGCAGTAGTCAACTAAAGTCCCCCTTTAATCGACTGTGTGGATCCATCAAATCAGGGGAAAATTCACACCTTGACAAACTAGCACTACGTCATACGTCACAATCGTGCCCCACTATTTTAGACTTGCGGCCAAACCATTTTTCATGCTTTTCCTTCGTGACAATAGGAGTGACCTCGATTTGGTGACATCTTGAAGGATGAGTGGTATCATTCAGAAAATTTTGCTCTACGTCACTTCCTCTGTATTGGTGACCAGTTTTCTACTCAGAAGTCTAACTTCCTCAGCAGTTTCCGACATTCATTCTGTTTTCCTGGAATATATTCCACTTTGAAGGAATAGACGCTCAATAATAATGCCCAGCGCATAATCCTTGCGTTGAATTCCTTATTAGCACCAAGGAAGGCTAATGGAGCGTGGTCGGTTTGTACTGTGAAAGAAGTACCATACAGAAACTCATGATGGCGTCTGATGCCATGAATCAGAGCGAGACATTCTCTTTCAACGACACTGTAGTTGCGTTCAGCCTTGTTCAGTTTCCGACTGCCGTAAGCTATTGGGAATAGCATATTCGGGTCACTGTCCTCGGCTTGCAACAATGTTGACCCGATGCCCTGACCTGACGCGTCAACTCTCAGTACGAAAGGCTTCTTAAGGTCAGGTAACCTTAGGATGGGGTATGCCGACAACTGTCCTTTCAAAGTGCTGTATGCATGTTCGCACTTTTGATCCCACATGACCTTATCAGGACAACCTTTCTTGGTGAGGTCAGTCAGAGGTGCCGTAAGTCCGTTGAAGTTCTCGATGTATTTCTCATAATATGCACATAGTGATAGGAAGGAACGCACGTCTTTCTTCGTTCTGGGCCTTTTGGCTGCAGCTATTTTCTCCACGTTCTTCTGAACAGGCCAACTACATCCGTGGGAAATAATATGCCCCAAGAAGTCTAGCTTTTCAAACCCGATGAGACATTTGCTAGGTCTGGCTGTGAGACCAGTTTCCTGTAGTCTCCTGAGGAGCATAGCAACCGTAGCAATATGTTCGTCGAAGGTTTCCGATGCAATTAATATGTCATCCATGAAATTATGGATGTGGGGACTTTGCAAAGGTTCTAACAGCTTCCTCATCATTCTGGTGAACACTCCTGGTGCGTTATGCAATCCGAACGGCATCACATTAAATGTGTAATGTCCTTCACTAGTGCTGAAAGCTAGCAAAGGTTTAACTTCCTCCTTGACTGGTATTTGATAATAACCTTTACTGAGGTCAATCTTGGAGAAAATCGTTGCCTTGCTGAGCTTGGTGAACAACTCAGAAACAGTTTGGAGAGGTTCGGGCTGGAATTCCGTAACAGCGTTTAGCAGCCGGTAATCTATACACAGCCGAACTTCCTTATTGGGCTTCTGCAACAGCACTACACTAGAACTGTAAGGAGATGTAGACTCACTGATAATTCCTGCCTGACGCAGCTTGTCTATTTCTCCGCGAAGTGCATCAGCTTTAGCGTACGGGATGGGGTAAACTCTGGTTCGAACAGGGGTCTCATTTGTTAGTTTCATATCAAATTCGATGAGATTTGTTCGACCAGGTACATCCGTTAAGACTGCACTGTACTGTTTTAGTAGAGCCCTGGTTTCTGTTTGTTGTTCTGGTGAGAGATTGTCGCCGAACTTGACATCTTTAAAGGATTCTGTGGTTGCAGTGGATACTCCATGCAACCATCATCATCTTCCTCGTCTTCCGTTGCTATGGCGACAGCCAGGAGATGCTCGGAGGATGGCACCGGTCTTTCCAAATATTTCTTTAGCAGATTTATGTGGAAGACCTTCTCCTTTCCTTTGATGGAGATCTTGTAATTGGTACGTGAGATCTTTTTAAGGACGGTAAACGGGCCTTGCCATCCGATGCGAAGTTTATTGCTTCCGGTTGGAAGTAGCAACAAAACTTTCTCCCCTGGTTGTAGTTCTCTCTCTTTTGCAGCTTTATTGTATCTTTTAGCATGTTTAGCGCGGGCTTTCGTAAGGTTGGTAGTAGCTAGATCCCATCCTAGCTTTAGCCTTTCCTTGAGCTCAGATACATACTTGCTTGCAGAGACGACTGTCTCGTCAGCCTTTTGGTCTGTCAGGGACCGAAGTAAGGCTTCTAGTGGCCCCTTAATAGGTCTGCCAAATAAAAGTGTAGCTGGCGCGAATCCCGTAGACGCTTGGGGAACCTCTCGGTAGGCGAATAAGGCAGCCGATATATATAGGTCCCAGTCTTCCGGTTTCTCCTGACCCAGCTTACGTAACATGGTGGTGAGGGTGCCGTTAAAACGTTCCACGAGCCCATTTCCGGCCGGATGGTAGGGACTTGTGTGGATATGTTTGGCCTTCAAGATCTTAAAGATCTCCTCCATTAACAGGCTACGGAATTGGGATCCATTGTCCGTCAAAACTTGTTGAGGGAATCCCAACCGTGTAAAAATTTGCACGAGGGCTTCTGCGACATGCTTGGAATCTGTGCATGTTAGCGGTATAGCTTCGGCCCACATTGTGCAAGTGTCGACTAAAGTCAGGATGAACCTGTGCTTTCTTTTGGTCCTTTCCAGGGGTCCAATGATGTCGACAGCAACCCGTTCAAATGGAGTACCCACTATTGGCATTTGCCCCATAGGTACTGGGGGTGTCAAATGCTTGGGTGCTACCCGTTGGCACTGGGCGCAGGATTTCACGTACCTGATAATGTCAGAGTTCATTCCTGGCCACCAATAGTGGTTTTTTATTCGCTGAATAGTGGCGTTTTGTCCCATATGTCCGCTAAAGGGAAGAGAGTGCCCCATTTCTAAGATCTGACTTCTGTACTGCGTCGGTACTAGGAGCTGGTTATTCCCCGTGTCCGGGTTGCCCGTTCTACGATACAATACGCCGTCCTTAGAAATGATGTCTCCGTTGTGTCTGGGGTCCTTAGCCATGGGCAGTTTTCTAAAGCAGGGCTCCAGAGTAGGGTCCTTTTGTTGCGCCTCCTTCAGTTCGTTCGGCAACAAATTTGGCGCAGGCTCCCTCTCCTTCTTGGCTTGCCCTCTTGTGGTTACCGCTGCCACAATCGGCTCCTTTGGTCTCCCAATAAACACATATCTACATCCCAGGATAACTGGGTAGATAGGATCATCCATAATGGCCGCTTTAATAACTCCTCTGACAAAGTCAGAGTGTATTTCTACCAGTGCGATAGGAAGCGTCCTGGGTGCATCACTCCTGAAAACTCCACTAAGTTTGACGGTTTCCTCTGTCTCCTGACCTGGTTTGACTAGGTGTCTGGCGACAATACAACTAAAGCTTAGTCCAGTGTCAAAGAGACAAGTAGTTGAGGTACCATTCAAAATTACAGTTCCTCGAGTTGAGGGTCGGTCCCCCTCAGGTTTAGAATCACTGACATTGACTCTACCTTTCGAGGCTGTATGCAAACATCCGACGCGGTTTGAACCGGTTTGTTTGCCCTGATCAGACGTTCCTGGTGTAGGGGTCTTCCCTTTTCCTTGACCTTGGTGGCCGCGCTGCCACGTAGGCTTGGTGGGTTGATCAGAATTGTTGGGGGGGGGGGGGGTAATCGGGTTTTGTAGAATTTCGATTTTTCCTGGGAGGTCTCTGGGTATTATTTTCTCGTTGGTTATAGTTCTGAGAGGAATTAGAGGAATAGGATGACTGCTCTAGATTTTGTTTACGAGATGGCTCATCTGTGGGTTTACGTTTAGTGCTGGGAAGTTCGGCCATTGCATTGGTATAGCGTTCTGCCTTATTGAGTATGTCCTCAAGCCTGACTGCGCCCTGTTCAGCCAAAAATCTACGGGTTTCGTTTGACAAAGTTGACTTTATCTGTTCCACAAGAACAAGTTCAAGTAGTCCCTCATATGTAAGAGGTAGGTCAGATAATTCAATGCACTTTGTCAAATAGCCCGTGAGACGTGAAGAGAACTGCGGGAATGTTTCCGTGCTCTCTTTCCGGCTGTTTCTGAACATTTGCAGAAATTTTCGGGCGGTCATCTCAAACCGTTCTAGCAAGGCCTTCTTTAGCATGTCGTAATCATGTTGGTTCGGTCCCAGCTTTGTGTATACGTCATAAGCATTAGCTTTTAGTGACGTTGAGAGCTTAAGTGCCCAGCGGAAACTCTCTAACCCATACAGATTTGCGAGCCTTTCGAATTTTTCTAGGTAGCTGTCAATTTTTTCATTGGGGCTAGGAAAAGATTCTAAAGCAAAAGACATCGCCGTTAATTGGGCAGACTGAGTGCTGGAGAGATCCATTGACTGGGACTGGGGCGAAGACGGCTCTCCGTTATTCGAAGTAGAGGCGCCTCGACTCTCTAAAGCCTTAAGCGCCAGTTCATGTTGTCTTTCCCGCTCCCTTTCTCTCTCTCTGCGGGCTTCCATTTCTGCCTCAATTTTCTTGTTTTCTACCTCAATTTTCTTCTGCTCCAATAAACGCTCCTCCGCTTCTTTCTTTTCTGCTCTATCTTGAGCATCTTTCCTCTCTGCTCTCTCTTGTGCTTCCTTCCTTTCCGCGTCATACCTTTCAAGTTCCTGGTTGACAAACAAGTTAGCGGCTTCTCCTTCTAAACCTGATTCTTTCGCCTCCAGCCTTAGGATGGATCTCATCTGAATCCTCTCTGACATGATTAAAGAACTGGATGCTACTACTATTAGAGAATAGCAAGAAAGAACAAGAAGGGGAAAAAACTCAAACTCGCTACGAGAAAAAAAAACACAAAGTATAAATTTACTTGTGTCACCTCCTACCTTAAATGTGTTAACTTATCGCTGCTGTTTTCTGGCAATTAAGGCTCTAAACGCAAGCGACTAATGCCACTAAAATGGTAAGTTACACTGGAAAAATTTTTACTTTTACTAAAAGTAGAGAAAAAATTTTTTTTTAACAATTAAATAAAAAAAAAACATTTTCCTGAAATTTTAATTCTCCACTACAAAAACTCCCCCTGAAGTCAATTATATGAGAAGAGACGATGTTAACTAGACTTAAAAAGTCAGAACAAGGCGTCTTTAGCTAAGCTCAACTGTTTTTAACTTCAAAAACCTTTAATGACTGTAAAACCAATCACGCCATCCCAGCAATTATATAATAAAATTTCAATTTTCTCTGCCAGAGAATACAAAGGTGACAAATATCTTAATCACTAACTTCTTGCTCCTGTGGAAGGAACAAACCTGTAATACTTATTGTGTGGTCGGCCCAAAATACTAAAAGGCTTTGTCTAGGGGAAGTAATTACTTTTTTTTTTTGGATTATACCCTACTTCACAAAGACAATCAACCACACTCTATTTAAACTAGGCTCAGAATCCGGGACGAGCTAACCATTTATTTGTCGTAATTTTTATCTGAGAGAGTTCTGATGGATATTGGTCCTTTAGAGTGTAGAATGATAGTGATGGCTCTGTGAGAATAAGGATTTAGGAAAGTGAGGTAGTAGATTCACAAGGGCTGGGGAAGAGTAAGGACAGTCTCTTATTACGACAATATTTGTCTCTCAAAAACTATTCCTACCACTCTTCTGAACAAACAGTTGTTTGTCAGTTCCAGTCGCTCATGCGCACACACCGATTTGGTGATTCTGACGCACAACGTACATGAATACACACTACGATAACAAAATATGGGAAATGTTTGGGTTTTGGGCCAGCCGACACCAATGCTAATAAAGTTTTTAATACTTTTATTATCATAAAATCAAGTTACAAGTAAGTATCAATGTACAGTCAGAAATCATGGGTTACAAAACACAAAATAACAGGGGGGAGGGTTTCTGAGGTGAAGTATCCAATGCACCTTTTCCCGCTTGTATTTACTAACAGAAAAGACCGGGTCCCAAAGACGAGAAGGGGGGGGTGATGATGATGATCAGAGATAGGCAATTTAACCCAATGGTAAATTTATTACTCTGCGTCAAGGGGGTTACAGTAATAGGGGGTAAAGGTAAAGCTAGGGGTCATCAAATGTTTTCCTTTGATCAAACTATTTTCCCGGGAGGGGGGAATGCTCACAGTTAAATATTCCCGCTAGGGGAAATCCCGTACAATTAACACAGTACACCTTAATACTAGGTTGAACTAATTATAAGGGTAAAAAGATTAAATCTCCTTTTTTCATTTTAAAAAAAAAACGCTTGGCTGGCCAGCACACAGTCACACACACAGAGACTTACCAAATGGTGAATTCTGGCACTTCATAGGAAATACATTAAAAAAACAGCACTTAACCTTGGCTTAGGTAAAAAGTATTTTCTTCCGTGTACAGCCCCAGATTAGTGGGTTGATGAAGTTAACAAAGTGTCCCGAAATCGCTGGACGTTGAAGTTTAACGGTACTGTTTGTTTATTAGATAAAGTTCCTAAAGAATGGCACAGGCACTTGGCTAGATGTGAGGAATGGTGTGGTGTCTAAGATTGGCACAGCTGGTGGAGATAACTTTCTTTTACAGTAATGTCACAAACTACAAAAAACACTGAGGTAAGTTCTTCAGGGGGTTGGTAAAATCCAATGATTATGCTTGACAGACAGTGTCAGGGAAATCTATGTTCTTCTTCACGAATAGAGCAGTGAGTAAAATATTGCTACTGTTGACTGTTCTTCTTCCAGTTTGATAATTATAAAAAAACGACTTTATGAATTGGGATTTTAAAATAGTCTTTGGGTTTGCTTTGTTTCTGTATACTTCAGATAGCTTGTCAGGATCGCCACAAAGATTAAATTTCAAATATGTTCATAAGTCACTGGAGTAATCGAACTGAGTCGGCAAGACTCTAGATATATATTATTGCTGCGAAATGGCTGCTTAAATGATGTTTCATTGCTGCTTTATTGCTGCTTAAATGATGTTTCATTGCTGCTTAATTGCTGCTTAAATGATGTTTCATTGCTGCTTAATTGCTGCTTAAATGATGTTTCATTGCTTCTTAATTGCTGCTTAATTGCTGCTTAATTGCTGGGATGCGAGGTTCAAAAGATCATTCTGGATGCAATAGAAAAAACATGAAATACAATAAAATCATATTAAAATCTAACGCGCGATACATTTACAGTTTACCTATTTTCTGCACTCGCATCTTCAATTAATAAAGCAAGAGAAAAAAAAAACTCCCCGTGAGGTTAATAGTTGAAAGAACATCTATTTATACAGAACTAAACTGTATTAAAGTTATAATTCCCTTAAGCGGCTATTGTATTAGGAAATAAACTTATAGATGTAACATTTAGTTGGCACTAGAACTTTGAAGATGGGCTTATTTAATAAGGTTAAATTTACACCACAATCCAGTGAACTAAATATGAAATAACTAGACCACTGATCACTCGAAGCTAATGTATAAATTACCGTCTGCACAGAGAAAGAATTTCACTCCAATAGCCAACAATTTAGATGAAATCTAGCAGGAATTTTTAACTATTTGCTAATGAATCTTAGAATTCTGTCAGAACGAATGATACGTTGCCCTTTTCAGATTCTGTATTTATCTATTAGAAAGGCAAGATAAATGGTACATGTGAAAATTTCGCGCCTCTTCAGTTCCCAGGGAAGTCGAAGTTATTTAGCCGCCATGCTAACCACGATGGCCCGACTGGCTTCCGATCTACGTTCGTCTCAGGCTACTCACACGAGCATGTGAAATTCCGGCGAGACTAGCCTCGTTCGCGGTGAGTTTCCTGATTCCTCAGATCGTATCCGCTACGCTGAGCGTTCCGTCTTTCGGGCAAGTCTGCCGGTGGCCACAGAAGTGTGAAGTCTGCATGAAGCTTTCTTCTGACCGCTCGTGTCCGTCTTGCAAACGGTTCAGTGTTCGTACGGAGATGCTAAACTTCTGCTTCTCTGTTCTGGGGATCTTCTTTGACTGCTTTGATCCTAGCCGCTACTCTTCGTTGATGAAAAGTTACAACAATACTGATGTTCAGGGATTCTAATGTTATGAAAAGCTAAAGTCCCTTTAATCATCCATCAAATCAGGGAAAATTCACTTGACAAACTAGACGTACGTCACACAAAGCATGCGACAATAGTCGCACGACTCAAATTGATTGAATTTTTTTGGTATATAGATTGTTGAAAATCCCAAAGTTTGAGAGTAAATAGCACAGATATTGTAAATGTGGAGTGTCGCTGTAAGTTGGCTGTTCTGCTGTGGCTAAAGTAATTTTTTTCCCTTTTTAACAGAGGTAAAGACTCTAGAGGAATAACAATGAGTTCAAGAAAGTACTTACCAAAAACGCAAACTCAAGTAAAACCGATATAATGAAATCTCTAAATGTCAAAAACTAACAAACTATTTGGCAATGTCAAGTTTGTCAACACCTACAGTTGAAACAAGCCAAGCAAACACCATTGAAGCCACTGATAGTGCATAAACTGTGGGAGCTCTTTCTAGCAATATTCAACACACTGTTTACGCTTTTGATACAGATGACGATCACAGTGGTCAACATGAAAGTACCGCGGAACAAGCAGAGACTGAGCAGAAACATGAAACAGGAAGCAAATTCAGTTATTTCAAAGAATACAGTGACCTCGAAAACTGGCCCATAACAGTTGATAATGATTTCATACAGAATTGTTTAATGCAAGACATAGGTTTTTTTTTCAAAATAAAAAACCAGATTATGTATATACCGAATCAACCAGGGTTTACAAGGAGCAAAACAGAAGTTTCTTAAACAAATATTTTGAAAAAAGATTGAAAAATGGCCAGACTGTGATGAAATCCTGGTTAGTTTCCTCAAAGAGCAAAATATACTGTTTTGTTTGCAAACTCTTTTCTAAATGCCAAACATCACTTACAACAGGTGGGTTTTCTGACTGGATGAATGTACTCAGAACTCTGGAGAATCATGAAGACAGCATGGAACATAAGAGGGCGATGTTGTGTTGGATAACAAGAAAGTCAAATAAAAATACTGTGGATCAGCAACTTGAAGAACAGATGACAAAAACCATACAGTACTATTTTGAAGTACTGAATTTAGAGGTCATGAGAAGAAGTCATGCAGAATTCGACCCATTTTTACATGAACATCTCGAGAAATGTAAAAATGAAAAAGCAAATGCTACTTACCTATCCAAAACCGTGTATGAAGAATTGATAGAAATTATGGGAAAACATGTGCAAGATGAAATTGTGAATCAAATCAACAACCTAGACACCAAATACTACTCTATTATTGTTGACTCTACGCCTGACCTGACACATGTTGACTGCTATAATGGAAAACCCAGTGAGAGATTTTTAACATTTTTACCGATAGAAAACCATTCATCCATGACCTTGTTTAACAAAAATACAACAAGTCCTGGGTGAACATAAGCTTTCACTTGAAAATATTCGTGCTCAGTCCTGAGATAATGCATCTAACATGAAGGGCTCGGAGAAAGGGCTGCAAGCACTCTTTAAAAACATTAACAGGTACGCAGACTATGTACCATGTGCAGCCCATTCACTTAACCTTGTTGGAGAAAAGGCAGTCTACTGTACCTGAAGGTGTTGACTATTTTGGCATTTTGCAGGAACTGTATGTTTTCTTTTCTGGATCTCCACGAAGATGGGGGATTTTAAACACACAGGGCAATCTACATTTTTCTCTAAAGAGCAAGATGGTCTGCACACTATGAAGCAATCCGGGCAATTAAAGATGGATATATAGGTATTTTACAAAATTTCAAACATATTTTTGAAATACTCAGAAGAGAAGCCTGAATGTAAATGAGATGCAAAGAATTTATACAACAAGTTGGTACAGCTGGAATATGCTATTTTAACAGTCGTTTGGGAAGAAGAGCTGGAGCATTTCAACAAAACAAGTAAGAAACTCCAAACCCCTGGTTTTCATGTATTTGAAGGTTATCTTCTGCTTTCATCTTTACTTTCGTTTGTTAAAGAACTCAGAGAACATTCAGCCAATAGGATTGCACACTATGAATCAGAAGCAAAAGGTTTGTGTGAAGATATCACTTTTCTGATGCTTCCAAACGCATTGTTACAAGAAAATTTTCAGATGGAACAAGTGGTATTGCTTCTTTGAGAGGAGCTGACAAATTTAGGATAGAAGTTCTATATCAACTCTATGACTGCTTGATAATCCAGTTACGCAAGTGGATTGACCCATATGAGCAGATTGCGAAAAGGTTCAAGTTCTTCTCAGAAATGGTGAACAATTCTGAAATTGATGATGACAGTATTAAACTTATAATATCGTATTACAAAGATGATATTGACCACAAATTAGTAAACGAGTGTTATCAGTTCAAAGAATATTTGCACCTTAGGAAATCCCAGAACACAGAAGAAAACACGCCATCTAAAATGCAATGAAGTTCTTCAGCTTATTTGTGAGTAACACCTAATTGAAGTGTTCCCCAATATTACTACTGCGCTTAAGCTGTACTTGACAATGCCCATCACGAGCTGTGAAGCAGAAAGGAATTTTTCAAAGCTATCCTTTATACAAAACAAATTACGGTCTACCATGACTGAAGAGCGCTTAAATTCTTTATGCATATTGTCTCTAGAAAATGACATTGCAAGGAAGCTCTCATATGATAAAACTGTACGTGAATATGTTGCTAGAAAAAAACAGAAATAAGAGTATTTTGTAAAATGTGCTACATGTAGTATGTTCTGGTAAGCTTAACTTTTCCTTCTGAGCACAAATCTCTTATGGATACACCTTGTCAGCCTTGTTTTTTTAACAAATGTATTAAAATATTTTATATTTTCCTCATTGCTAATTTTCTTATCTTATAATTTTCTTGGTATGTCTTCAACGAACTAATTCTGAATGATGGAGGCAATCATTAAAACAGTTAAGATTTTTAAAAATCACATACCAAGGTGCATAGTGGTTAAGTGATCAGACCATATGCCTTCCAAGCAAATGTTCTACATTCAACTCCCAGCAGAACTGTTTCTTTTTTGAAAATTCATTCATTTCTAAGAGAGTTGTGATTGA
Organism: Oreohelix idahoensis; assembly: GCA_024509875.1. Lineage (NCBI taxonomy): Eukaryota > Metazoa > Mollusca > Gastropoda > Stylommatophora > Oreohelicidae > Oreohelix > Oreohelix idahoensis. The sequence continues at coordinate 45,773 of JAMPIV010001524.1, forward strand.
AGAGGGAAGGCAAACCCGGTCCCAAAAAGTGCCGTGCTGACGTCGGATGTGTTGGCCGAAAGGCACAGATATCGCAGCTCCGCTGTAAACAGACACAACGCAACCAACGTCCTTTTCATGACGAACGAGGAAGAAGAAGAAGTATAGACATTTTGTCTGTTGTGTGCCATTTCCATTGTGCTCTGGTTGTATGAAATTAGTAATTGTTTACATTTTTGGGAGTGAATATTAATGTTGTGTGACATTGAATGTTTTTGTTATATTAACAATGCACACAATTTGTTTCTATTAAAAAAAATAAATGTTATTAGTTAATGCGTTGTTCAAGATCTTCAATCATATTTTTATGAAGTAGCTTTGTAATCTCATACTATTTCTGTGTCTACAGGTGACAAGAAGAGAGAGCGGGTTAAACTTAAGACGGCAAAAAAAAAAAAAAAAAAAAGCATGCACGCAACCTTTCGTGTCCATTGAATTTCGGGGAATAGCAAATGCCGTTCCCCTCTAGATAAAGTTGGAGAAGCCTTAGCTTTGAAGCAGCATTTGTTAAAATTACACGGTAACACATTTAGATGCTACTGTAAAGACAATAAAGTGTTTATAAACTGTATATACTTTTAAAATTTAAAACATTTTATAAAAATCTATAAATAAATGCAGAATTTGCAACAAAATTAACAACATAAATATTATGGTGAGACGAAATCTACGGGTTAAAGAATAAGGGGGGTAAAAAATATTTGTTAAACTTCTGATTTTTTTTTTCTCTCACAAATTTATGGTAATGAATTCTATCCCTTTAAATAATTTCCCTTTATGCTAATCTCTCTATTGATTCAATATAATACGTGTTGTGCTCCTGTCTGCGCGTCATTTCTTCTACTTGATCGTGTAATAAGAGGCATATGGTGACTAGTTGTCGACTGTTTCGTGGGAACCTTGCACTAAAGTGATATTGGACAACACTTTTTCATTCTTTCTTACTCTTCTGTTTTCAAACTTTCATACTCTTCTGTTTTAATTCTTTCTTACTATTCCGTTTTCATACTTTCTTACTCTTCTGTCTTAACTCTGTTTTACTCTTCTGTTTTTATTCTTTCTTACGCTTCTGTTTTTATTCTGCAATACTCTTCTGTTTTAATTCTTTCTTACTATTCCGTTTTCATACTTTCTTACTCTTCTGTCTTAACTCTGTTTTACTCTTCTGTTTTTGTTCTTTCTTAACACATCATATATGTGTCACTTTTGTTGCCATGCTTAATTTTTTTTTTCACACTAGCGTATCTTCTCGCAGTTTCACATTATTATGTTCAAAAATTGTTTTCTTTATTCTGAATGAATTGCTTTGTGTTTTTGTGAAAGGTGGCTGAGATTTGTCCCTCAAGAGAACTGATATGTTTGTCACACTAGTTCTCACGTTCTTCTTGTAGTCAGGACCGGATTTAGACATGGTGAAACCGTAAGCTATAGGAGGCTATCGAGGCCCTATTTGGCAATTGGTAACTGAAAATACGGCCGTGTGACAACTGAATTTGGCCAGAATGTCGCCAAGATGCATAACAAATCCAAACGAGGTGGGCTCCCTTAGAGGTTTAAAAATAAGCCCCCAGCTTACTTAATTCAGCGAATTCCTCTTATAATGGTATAGCTCTGTTTAGAGGTAAATATATGTCTAGGTATAGATATATTAAATATTCTGGCTCATACGTTTGCTTTCATACATATAAAACTGAAGCGACTATGATTGTTTAGTTTTAAAACAACATGTAACAATTTTAATAATGAATTAGTCTTTAACAGTTAAAATAAATATGGAAAATTTGGTGAAATTTTATATTGAAATCAAATTTTCTCCTCACGGAGATTAAATAGAGGGTTTTATCAATGTCCGTTGCTTTCGCCTGTTAATAAGCACTTAGCTTGTCTACGTGAGTCCTGCCGCCGTTGTATCGTCACTTTCCTGGTGATGCGGGCACTTCTTCGCCTAACTCGTCTTATGTAGGTGGTCAGTGTTGATTCCCAGCTCTCACAACTAAGGGCGTATAACCGTCAGTCTTGCCGCTTCGTCCTCGAACGGTCTTATAGCTTCGTTCCATAAACTATTGGTCAAAATAGGAAACAAATGCCTCTGCTAAGTACAATTGTTTGAAGCACTCTTCCGTTGTCCACCCACCAATGTTAATCTCTCAGAAGAATTAAATTCTTGAGCACATAACGTAGCTCAATGAATATGATTAAAATTCACCAATATTCTTCTGAGTATTAACTGGGAAATGTGTCTGGACAGCGTGAATAATGATTTGTGCCTGAATTAACATTAACAAGTTACATAAATCTCACAAAATGATATGCTACACTTGAGGCACATATGATGTGGTCATCACTTATCACTGCTCCAGCCGGAGCCTGGGGTCACCTCTGCTGTCGGGTTTTCCCGCACGACTAGCAAGAAATAATCACCAGCACTTGCAGTAGTGGTTCATGAATATACTGTTTTCCTATGATGAGGTTGCCAGCCTCATTTATAACCACCAAGCAAGAAACCTGTAAAACTTGCATTCGTAAATAAATTGTTTACACCTACCCGAAAATTTTGGGAATACACAATCTCCATGCAAAGATTTAGACTGGACACAGCTCTGTATTAGATGCTTCGAATCACTTAGGTCTGGAAATTAGAGTTAATTCCTCTGACGGCGGGTGTTCTGCGAAATCACTGGCTTGGGAAAACTTTTGTTTAATTCCCCTATGACTTGTTATCAAATTCCTAGGTTTCCAGTCTTGTTATTTAAAGTCCTGGTTCCTTAAGTTTCCAGACTTGTATTAAAAATGCGGGTTTGCTTATTATTCCAAAGTTTCCTAATACTCGATCTGTTACTTATAGTTGTGGAATTTCCAAGTCCAATGTCTATTTTCTTTCTGGCTTTTATGAGTCGCTAGTCTGACGTTTGCGCTGCAGTGTGTGCTGTGACTCCGATTTTGTTACATTATATTTCCAGTTTCCAAGTTCCAATTTCAGCTGTGTTTCCGCCTAATTTTCCAATGAGATACATTGTATTTTCCGGCCTCTCAAATCAACCAATCCAATCGAATCTCGTTCAGCGCTACGTGGGTAGGGGTGTTTCAAATTCAAAAAATACCCTCACGTGTTTCAAAATATTAAATTGAATATCCACGCGTGACCTCTATCTAATAATGCAGTAACATTTCAGCCGGCATCTATCTATCTCTCACAAACAACATCTGTGAACTGATTTGATGTCCAGATGTTTTTCTGCCAAGATTTTCTCTCCAGACAAATTTATCTGTATTAATGTTACAGACAGAGCCCAGTGCATGCGATAATCTAATTATCACTCATCCTTCATACGGCTTCGTCCGACAGACAACGTAGTTTCTAGTGAACCGATCGTGAACGACCGTCTTGTGCAAACATAGGGATGGTCTCTATCCACCTGGGTCAAATGTTGGACCGTCACGTTCAAAGGGGTCAGCCGGCTTATGTGATAACGTATAATCTGCTAGCCGGTCTAGTTACCTGGCGGAACGTGAATAAGTATGAGATGGTAAACAAGATAAAGACAGTCCCATAGCCGATACTAGTGGGGTGTTAGAGACTTCACCCTACTAGATTCAGAATAGAGAGTAAAATAATGAATGAATGGGTAAAAATTATGCCAAATAAAAGAACGATGAAAGAGAGAAATAAAGAAATGAAGAGATACTGCCGGAGTGAATGAGAATTATAAAAAAAGAACGGCTGATTTCGTCACACTTCTATTTTTTCTTTTTTTTCGTCTTCAATATACTAGATTATTAAGGATCTCTGCTAAGCGTCATCAATTTGTCTGTCTCACTGTTTTACTTTCTCTACACTACCCTACTTCCCCTTCCTTCAGAACTATTTCTATTTCATGCTTCGATAATCTTCTTGGTTTTCTTCTTGGTATTCTTCTTGGTATTTCTCTTGGTATTCTTCGTGGTATTCGTCTTGGTATTCTTCTTGGTTTACGTCTTGGTATTCTTCTTGGTTTTCTTCTTGGTATTTTTCTTGGTCTTTTAATTGTATTCTTCTAGGTTTTCTTCTTGGTATTTTTCTTGGTTTTCTTCTTGGTAGTCTTCTTGGTATTCTTCTTGGTATTCTTCTAGGTATTCTTCTTGGTTTTCGTCTTAATATTCTTCGTGGTATTCTTCTTGGTATACTTCTTGGTATTTTTCTTGGTTTTCTTCTGGTATTCTTCTTGGTTTTCTTCTTGGCATTGGTCTTCGTATTCTTCTTGGTTTTCTTCTTGGTATTTTTCTTGGTATTGGTCTTGGTATTCTTCTTGGTTTTCGTCTTGATATTCTTCGTGGTATTGGTTTTCTTCTTAGTATTCTTCTTGGTATTCTTCTTGGTTTTCTTTTCGGTATTCTTCTTGATATTCTTCTTGATATTCTTCTTGGTATTCTTCTTGATATTCTTCTTGATATTCTTCTTGATATTCTTCTTGATATTCTTCTTGATATTCTTCTTGATATTCTTCTTGGTATTCTTCTTGATATTCTTCTTGGTATTCTTCTTGATATTCTTCTTGATATTCTTCTTGGTATTCTTCTTGATATTCTTCTTGATATTCTTCTTGATATTCTTCTTGATATTCTTCTTGGTATTCTTCTTGATATTCTTCTTGATATTCTTCTTGATATTCTTCTTGATATTCTTCTTGATATTCTTCTTGGTATTCTTCTTGATATTCTTCTTGGTATTCTTCTAGGTATTCTTCTTGGTTTTCGTCTTAATATTCTTCTTGATATTCTTCTTGGTATACTTCTTGGTATTTTTCTTGGTTTTCTTCTGGTATTCTTCTTGGTTTTCTTCTTGGCATTGGTCTTGGTATTCTTCTTGGTTTTCTTCTTGGTATTTTTCTTGGTATTCGTCTTGGTATTTTTCTTGGTTTTCGTCTTGATATTCTTCGTGGTATTCTTCTTGGTTTTCTTCTTAGTATTCTTCTTGGTATTCTTCTTGGTTTTCTTTTCGGTATTCTTCTTGATATTCTTCTTGATATTCTTATTAGTGTTCTTCTTGATATTCTTCTTGATATTCTTCTTAGTATTCTTCTTGGTTTTCTTTTCGGTATTCTTCTTGATATTCTTCTTGATATTTTTCTTGGTATTCTTCTTCGTAGTTTTCCTGGTATTTTTCTTGGTGACTAATATGAGATTGTGCACGGGGTTGGCAACGTAATCATGTAAAACAAATGGCAACAGAAACCACAGTTGCACGATCACGTGAATACATTGTGCTGGCTTTCTGCCAGGGAAACAGCTCCAACGGTGGCTCCACGATTTGTAAGTAACGCGTAAAAGGAAAAAAGATGAAGGCAACATTAACTACGGCTGCTATTTTTCTGATAATATGACTGAACGTATTCTTCAATTTCGCAAAAGAGAAGTTGGCAAGAAGACGACGATGGCTGTTTATCGTTCCACCTATGTCTCAGTCTTGACGTATGGATGCGAGTCATGGGCATTGACTACAACCCACAAAAGCCAGATCCAAACCTCAGAAATGAGGTATCTGAGGAAGGTGGTTGAAGTAACAAGAAGAGACATGGTCCGCAACCAGACGATACGTCAAGGCCTAAAAACCCGACCCCTGCAGATCCAAGTAGAACAGTCTCAACTACGATGGCTTGATCATGTCTGCAGAATTGGAGAAGATCTGCTACCACGACAAATGTGGGAAACTAATAGCCAGGGATTTAGAACCAGAGTCCGCTGGGAGGACAACCATAGACAATCTCTGAAGGATCGAGGACTAGAAAGGAACCAGGCCAGGAGGAAGACAGCCGATAGAATAGTATGGCGCTCTCTCTGGTATTGTATGATGGTGATATTACTAACTGTAATGAGTGAGGCCAGCTGTGAAGGCTCCTGAGATAAAATGTAGTTGTGAATTGTCAGAAGGCCTTTCTTGCTACCACTACGACCTCACACTCAATTTTTTTTCTTAATGAATGTAGCTATGTAAAATGTCTAGGGTAATGATGTGTAATGTGGTGTGATAGTTATAGATACACCCACAGATATTTAAGCAGACTAATAATATTTAACAAATATTATAATACACTGAACTAACTCAAGAGTGTAAAATTTTTGATAGAATTATATTACATTTATTTGTTCTGGATCAAGTTTTATGTTGACCAGAACTTTTTTTAAAAAAAGGATTTAAAAATTATGAAAGAAATGCATGGAATGTTACATAATAAATGCAAGAGTGTACATATATAAGTACTAGACTAGTTAGTTTTATTAAAATGTTCTAGTAGTCATCTACTTGGGAGGATAGTTAATGCTTGTGCTGTTGGGGTGGCCTCATCACACCTGTCTATATTGACTACACAGTGTCCAGTAAATTGCAGGAATTTTATGGGGTATTAGTAACTAAAAGGCGTTGGTGAACTTCCAGCAGACCAGAGGCTCACTCAACTTGCATGTGTAGCTCTGGTGCTGAAATCTGGTGGTCCCACCTCTCCGTGCTGGCGGGCAATAATAGTGGTCTCTGTCACAACGTACTGCACAGATACACTCGAGTAAAATCACCAACTGAATGGACACCGCCTTGTTGACAACTGAAACTCACAGCTCTGCAATCAAAGTATTGGCTATGTGTCAAAATTCTATTCTCTACCCACGTCTGGACACAACACGGACACAACAACCACATCATACAGACAGGTCAGATCTCTCTGACCAAACAGCACATTTACCATGGTGGTTTTACATCAGATAGGTCCTCCCAGACTATAGATTCTGAAAAATATTTATTAGTTTCCTTCCCTAAAAGTGGATAGGTAATATGTTTCATTATTCTCAACACTTGATCTGTCTTTCCTAACCCTTGCTGGAGTTTATGTATATTGTTGGTCCCTAGACCCTGACTTGGGCGGGGGGTCTAGAGCAAATCCCTACTTGTTTGTAAGGCTAGATTATGATATGGCAGTATCAAATCACTCGAACATTAAACAATATTCAAAATATACAAAGAAATAATTTCAATCTTACCAGATTATGAATAAAGAACACAGAAATGCTAGCAAAACTCAGCTGAGCTGCTGGCTATAGTATGGCGTCCCTGAACTTATTTCACTTTCTTTCATTTGGAAATCACCACACTTTAAAATACTGTGTCTATCATCGAACAACTATTGAGGAATGGCCCCACTTGCGCGTCTGAGCGCCGATAAAATGATTGTCTGTGGCCAATCACTGCCTAGGTTTATTTCAAATTCAAATTTCCTACCCTAAAGTCATTTCAGTCATGCTTCAGTCAAGTATGGATGTTTATCTGTTAGTCTGTCCGTCTCTACTTGTTTTTTTTTTCAAAAAACGTACTTGATTTTTGAACCAACCTTTCTCTCCCCTCCAAAATTTTGTCGTTAAAAGTTATATTTAGACACAGCTCCCACCAATGTCCCTTCGCTTCCCTACTAAGTAGATTTGAACACCTGCGTCTCGAGGTCGTGTTTTTTTGTGCAAATAGCGACACTTTTTATTCCATACAGTCTGTCGCTGATGTGAACAACACTGTCTTTTGTCATTATCTTCAATATTATCTATCCGTCTGTAAAATTAAGAACATATTAGTTCACTGCTCAGAATGGGCCATCCGGCCAGCTAATTTTTATATTCCTAACATTAATATTACGAAAAATTTACTTTTTAATTTTTGTAATATTCCAAACATCTGCGTTCTGCCGCTGAATTCAAATCAAAGGCTTGGTATCGCAAAAGCGACCAATAAATGACTGTGGCGTAACATATCCAAGGTCCCTTCTGTCGAGTTCCTTACTTTATGTCAACTTGGGAAACGTGACTTTTCCCCCGTTCCCCCCCCCCCCCCCCCCCCCCAATTGCGTCTCCTTAGCCTTTCTAGTCTCACGCAATCTTTCCAGTCATATTTTTTTTCCTTTTTATCCGCCGTTCCCCTCCTGTCTAGCAAGTCAATTTTTATGGAGGGTGATGACCCGCGGTCTGGGCGATCATGTACTATCAGCAGCCTACGCATTATGTTTTTATCCTTACATGTTATCTTTGGAGGTATTTTACCGTTGTATCTCTGTCAATTTCACTACACATCTCCCCACTTGAAAACATGCCTATGGCAAGTTCCAAAACCAGCGATACACATAGGTAAAATTACTCCTCACGTCTGCCACTACTCTAATTTTGATCACAGGGGTGCCGACTGAGGAAATCTGCACCGACATTCAATTTACGGCTTGCATAAGCGACTGGTTTCAGTTCCCCATCAGGTGAAGATGATCTTTGCAACAAAGCCCCTCCTAGTCCTACATTACTTGCATCGGTTCTTAAGACAAAGTCCTGTGTCAAATCAGGCAGTTTGAGAATAGGCTTGCTAGTGAGTTTTTCCTTTAACTCTTGGAACGCTAGTTCACATTGTGCAGTCCAAATAATTTTATCTGGAAGTCCCTTGCGAGTCAGATCAGTCAGAGGAGCACAAATAGCGTTAAAATTCTTGATGTATTTCTGATAAAATCCGCATAACGACACAAATGATCGCACGTCCTTTTTTGTTTGCGGCCTAGGTGCTCTCTGCAGTTTTTCCAAGTTCTTAGGATCAGGGGTCATATTACCCTGATATACAGTGTGTCCCAAGAATTCCAACTCTTTGCATCCAATACAACATTTTGTTGGCCTAGCAGTTAAGTTCGCCTCCCGAAGTCTATCAAACAACATCTCCAGAGCTTCAATGTGTTCTTCAAATGTCTCTGTGGCGACGAGAATATCATCCATGAAATTCGTGATACATGGGTTATTCAGGGGATCCAACAATTTGCGCATCATCCTTGAAAACACACTCGGAGCATTTTTCAGTCCGAATGGTAGCATATTGAATTCATAATGTCCATCCGAAGTGCTAAAAGCCAAATAAGGTCTCACTTCAGGCTTCACTGGGATCTGGTAATAGCCTTTACTAAGATCCACCTTTGAAAAGTATTTTGCCTTGTTCAGTCTGGCAAATAACTGTTTTGTGTCTGGTAATGGATCCACTTGTCCTTCTGTGACAGCATTCAGTTTCCTGTAATCTATGCACAGTCTGTGTTCCCCAGACGGTTTTCTCAACAAAACGACACTAGAACTAAAAGATGATTCACTGTGCGAAATAATCCCCTCCTTCAACAAATACTCTATTTCTTCCTTCAATGCCTTCTCCTTCGCGAACGGAATAGAATAGGCTCTCATACAGATTGGGTTTGAGTCTACCAGTTTCATGTCATACTGTAGCAAATTTGTATGGCCTGGTTTATCTGTTAATACATCTGTATGTTCCTCCAGAACCTGTTGAACTCTCTCCCTCTGGTTTTTAGTCAGGTGCTTACTGACTTTTACCTGTGCTGCGGTTTCACAAGGATGTAATGGGTATTCATGTGAGGTGAGTGGTTCTTTTTGCATCTGGGTTGCAATAGCCAAGGTCAATAAGGGGGTGCTTTCCTGGAGTGGTCTGTCCAGATACTTCTTTAACAGGTTTACATGATAAACTTTCTCCTTCCCCTTTTTGTCAATTTTATAGTTTGTTCTAGACACCTTCTCTAGAACCGTATATGGACCTTGCCAACCAATTTGTAATTTATTCTGGCTTCCGGGTGTAGAAGCAGCACCTTCTCTCCGACTGCCAGTTCCCTGTCCTTTGCCTTCCTATTAAAATATGCTGCATGTTTCTTCCTGGCTTGCTTCAAATTATCATTTGCCAGTTTCCATCCAGCTTTCAAACGAGTGGTCAGTTCGTTCACGTATTGATACGATGAGGTAACAGTCTCTTCCGCCTTCTCATCTGTCCAGGTCCTTAATAGAGCTTCTAATGGACCTTTTATTGGCCTCCCAAATAGCAGAGTTGCGGGAGCCATCCCGGTTGAACTATGTGGTACCTCCCGGTACGCAAACAATGCGGCGGGCAGGAATTGATCCCACAGATCCGGTTTTTCGTGTGCCAGCTTTCTCAGGATAGAAATGAGAGTCCCGTTGAACCTCTCTACCTGGCCGTTCCCTTGTGGATGGTACGGACTACAATGAAAGTGTCTGGCTTGAAATAGCTTAAAAACTTCTTCCGTTAGTTTCCCCTTGAACTGAGAACCATTATCCGTCAAGATTTGATGCGGGAATCCTAATCGGGTAAATATTGTAAGTAGTGCCTCTGCTACATGTTTTGAATCAATTGATGGCAGGGCTACCGCCTCTCCCCACATAGAACAAGTGTCCACCAGAGTAAGGATGTAACTGTTCCTCCTCTTGGTCCGAGTGAGAGGTCCTACAATATCCACTGCAACCCTCTCAAAAGGTGTTCCCACTATGGGCATTTCCCCTAGAGTTGCAGGAGCAGTCCAGTGCTTTGGAGCTACCCTTTGACATTCTGGGCAGGATTTGACATATCTTTTTATATCCTCCGTTATCCCTGGCCAGAAGTAATGACAAGCTATACGCTGTCCTGTGGCGCTGATCCCCATGTGACCACTGAAGGGAATCGCATGCCCGAGTTCCATCACTTTATCTCTATATGAAGTGGGAAGAACCAGCTGGTTGTGACCATTTGTTCCAGTTCCGGCCTTCCTGTATAAGAGTTTGTTCTTCATGAAATATTCCCCCTTGCTCGGAGGTGTGTGGCATTTGGGCAATTTTTTAAAACAGGGCTTGAGTGTCCTATCCTCAGCCTGCGCCTTCCTCATCTCCTCTGGATGAGCATTTATAGGTTCACCTTCTTCCTCCTTCTTCTGTGACCTGGTCTGCACTGTCGCCATGATCACAGGTTTCTCGGGATTCCCCAAGAAGACGTATCTACACCCCAATATCAGAGGGTAGATTGGTTCATCTATCACTGCTGCTCTGATTTCTCCCTCCACATAGCGAGTTTTCACCGTTATCCTTGCGATGGGAAGTGTCATGAGTGGTATGTCCTTAGTCGCCCCTTGTATTTCCACTGTTTCTGTGGTATACTGACTTGGGTCCACTAGGCTAGACTTCACAACTGAATCATAATCCAAACCTGTATCATAAAGGCACCTTATGGTGACCCCATTACAAATAACATCCTCACAAACTGGGGGGTGATAAGGTTCCTGTTGTCCATTAGGATTAACCTTTAATCTTCGCGTCCCCGACTTCATTGCAGCAATGTTTGAAGGTTTCCTTCTACAAAATTCGGTGTTATGGTTATCCTTCTTGCACCATTTACACCATCTTTTTCCTTGGTTCAACGGTTTTCTTTCATTGAACTTTTGGTCATTGAACTGTGAGTTTCTGTCGCGATAGTCATTTCTTGGCCGCTCAAAGTTTGTCCTACCTTTATTTCCCTGCTCTCTATTATCAAATTTATTAAATTGCTGTGGAGCTTTAAAATTGTCTATGTGCTTCTTTTTAGCACCACTTACCTCTGCCTGAGCTGCCTGATACCTCTCAGCAACATTTAAAATTTCCCCCAACTTCTCTGCACCTTGTTCCATGAGAAATTTTCTCATGTCTGGAGCCATGGACTCTCTCAATTGCTCAATCATGATCATTTCTTTAAGATCTTGGGTCTTCCCCAGAGCCGTCCATTTCTCCAAATAGGTTTCTAGTCTAGCAGAGAATTGGTGGTATGTCTCCCCAGACAACAGTTTGGCATTTCTAAATTTCTTACGATAAAATTCACCATTCTTCTCGTACCTTAATAACAAAGCCTGCTTTAACATGTCATAATTGTCTTGGTCTTCCCTGTTCATTTTGGCAAATACTTCATAAGAAGTACCTCTCAATCCCTGTGATAGCTTTAAACTCCACCTCTCTCTCTCTCTAACCCATATGTAGTAGCTAATAACTCAAAACGTCCTAGGTACCCCTCTATGTCATCGTCTTTTTCAACAAAATGGTCTAAATGAAACCCCATAGCTGAGTTTGAGGCTCCCAGACTGGGCGTAGCATCTGAGGCAAAAGGGCTGGCACCATTTTCAGGAGCCGGGCCTTGTAATTCCAGCTCCCTTAGTCGTAATTCGTGCTCCCTTTGCAACCTTCTATCTTCTGCCTCCCTTTCGGCAGTCAACCTTTTTTCTTCTGCCTCCCTTTCGGCAGTCAACCTTTTTTCTTCTGCCTCCCTTTGCTGTCGTTTTTCTTCTGCCTCCCTTTGCTGTCGTTTTTCTTCTGCCTCCCTTTGCTGTCGTTTTTCTTCTGCCTCAATTTGCTGTCGTTTTTCTTCTGCCTCAATCTGCAGCCTCTTAATTTCTCTATCAGCCTCAATTTGTAACCTCTTCTCTTCAGCTACCTTTCTATCTTCCCTTTCAATATATTTATCACATTCAGCCGTTACATATTGAATTAAAATTTGACCATCCATTCCCATCTCCTTTGCGGTCAGCACAGCAGCTGATCGGAATTTTGCTAGCTCCGCCATACTTTTCAGACAATATAATAATATACAAGCTAAATCTCTAACCAGTAAATACACTAAGTACTTCTTATGACTATAGTCTAACTAATTCTAACTAACCAGTTAACTAATTAATTATCACTGGCTGTGAAGATTCACCAACTTTTATCTGCAGGGACACTTTTAATTTTAAAGGGAATTTCACAATTTTTTTTCCCCTAATTTTATTTCTCCAACCAGGAGATCCTAATATTACTGTTGGGCTAATTATCCCTGGACAAGACCCCAATGTATGTAGTGGGTTTGATGGTATTGTATGATGGTGATATTACTAAATGTAATGTATGAGGCCAGCTGTGAAGGCTCCTGAGATAAAATGTAGTTGTGAATTGTCAGAAGGCCTTTCTTGCTACCACTACGACCTCACACTCATTTTTTTTTTTTCTTAATGAATGTAGCTATGTAAAATGTCTAGGGTAATGATGTGTAATGTGGTGTGATAGTTATAGATACACCCACAGATATTTAAGCAGACTAATAATATTTAACAAATATTATAATACACTGAACTAACTCAAGAGTGTAAAATTTTTGATAGAATTATATTACATTTATTTGTTCTGGATCAAGTTTTATGTTGACCAGAACTTTTTTTAAAAAAAGGATTTTAAAATTATGAAAGAAATGCATGGAATGTTACATAATAAATGCAAGAGTGTACATATATAAGTACTAGACTAGTTAGTTTTATTAAAATGTTCTAGTAGTCATCTATTTGGGAGGATAGTTAATGCTTGTGCTGTTGGGGTGGCCTCATCACACCTGTCTATATTGACTACACAGTGTCCAGTAAATTGCAGGAATTTTATGGGGTATTAGTAACTAAAAGGCGTTGGTGAACTTCCAGCAGACCAGAGGCTCACTCAACTTGCATATGTAGCTCTGGTGCTGAAATCTGGTGGTCCCACCTCTCCGTGCTGGCGGGCAATAATAGTGGTCTCTGTCACAACGTACTGCACAGATACACTCGAGTAAAATCACCAACTGAATGGACACCGCCTTGTTGACAACTGAAACTCACAGCTCTGCAATCAAAGTATTGGCTATGTGTCAAAATTCTATTCTCTACCCACGTCTGGACACAACACGGACACAACAACCACATCATACAGACAGGTCAGATCTCTCTGACCAAACAGCACATTTACCATGGTGGTTTTACATCAGATAGGTCCTCCCAGACTATAGATTCTGAAAAATATTTATTAGTTTCCTTCCCTAAAAGTGGATAGGTAATATGTTTCATTATTCTCAACACTTGATCTGTCTTTCCTAACCCTTGCTGGAGTTTATGTCTATTGTTGGTCCCTAGACCCTGACTTGGGCGGGGGGTCTAGAGCAAATCCCTACTTGTTTGTAAGGCTAGATTATGATATGGCAGTATCAAATCACTCGAACATTAAACAATATTCAAAATATACAAAGAAATAATTTCAATCTTACCAGATTATGAATAAAGAACACAGAAATGCTAGCAAAACTCAGCTGAGCTGCTGGCTATAGTATGGCGTCCCTGAATTTATCACTTTCTTTCATTTGGAAATCACCACACTTTAAAATACTGTGTCTATCATCGAACAACTATTGAGGAATGGCCCCACTTGCGCGTCTGAGCGCCGATAAAATGATTGTCTGTGGCCAATCACTGCCTAGGTTTATTTCAAATTCAAATTTCCTACCCTAAAGTCATTTCAGTCATGCTTCAGTCAAGTATGGATGTTTATCTGTTAGTCTGTCCGTCTCTACTTGTTTTTTTTTTCAATACGTACTTGATTTTTGAACCAACCTTTCTCTCCCCTCCAAAATTTTGTCGTTAAAAGTTATATTTAGACACAGCTCCCACCAATGTCCCTTCGCTTCCCTACTAAGTAGATTTGAACACCTGCGTCTCATGGTCGTGTTTTTTTGTGCAAATAGCGACACTTTTTATTCCATACAGTCTGTCGCTGATGTGAACAACACTGTCTTTTGTCATTATCTTCAATATTATCTATCCGTCTGTAAAATTAAGAACATATTTGTTCACTGCTCAGAATGGGCCATCCGGCCAGCTAATTTTTATATTCCTAACATTAATATTACGAAAAATTTACTTTTTAATTTTTGTAATATTCCAAACATCTGCGTTCTGCCGCTGAATTCAAATCAAAGGCTTGGTATCGCAAAAGCGACCAATAAATGACTGTGGCGTAACATATCCAAGGTCCCTTCTGTCGAGATCCTTACTTTGTGTCAACTTGGGAAACGTGACTTTTCTCCGTTTCCCCCCCAATTGCGTCTCCTTAGCCTTTCTAGTCTCACGCAATCTTTCCAGTCATATTTTTTCCTTTTTATCCGCCGTTCCCCTCCTGTCTAGCAAGTCAATTTTTATGGAGGGTGATGACCCGCGGTCTGGGCGATCATGTACTATCAGCAGCCTACGCATTATGTTTTTATCCTTACATGTTATCTTTGGAGGTATTTTACCGTTGTATCTCTGTCAATTTCACTACAGTAAGTAAGTATATTCTTGTATTTCAACTTCAACATGTAAAACAAACTGCCACAGGCAATGTAGCAAACAAGTTGTTGTTGAGTTAAATTCACATTACATACAAGTTGATATTAATTCATGTTATATACAAGTTAATAATGAGTTTGATTGTTTTGGTTTTAAAGGACCATCTTCATTGCAAACCGGCAACCCCATAAGTGCTCCGATTTCCTTCCATAGATCACACAAAGAGGATCTCAGCAAAGTGCACGAACTCCAACTAGCACCATTCAGGATCACAATGCGTGTAAATAGGAATTACACATTCTATAAATATTTTTATGATGGGTAGGTTTCCTAATTTTTAAATTTTGCCGGAGCATCGCCCGTATGGCCTACTCTTTAAGATTTCCAACTATTGAGTGGTTTTTAACGTGCGCAACTTGCACACGGAACCTATTTGTTCGCCCTTATCCGTGAAGACTAGGCATCAGATCTCACTACCCAGGAGATCGAAAGGGGGGGGGGGGGGGGTGTCATTATTAAGAGCTACTGGTTCTGAAAAGAAAAATTCCATCAATTATATTTCCTGTACTGGGAGCGAACCCAATACCTTTAGAATTTCGGGGCGGCCGCCATACCTCTGAGCCACTCCGACACCAAGAAGAGGTAGACAACATTAACGACGGGGGCTTTTTTCTGCTAATATTACAACTGCTATTCGTCAATTTCTACTTATCACGTAAAACAAATTTCCACATGCAATATAGTATATAAGATTATAAACAAGTTGCTGTTGAGTGTAATTAACATAACATGCAAGTTTATATTAATTTATGTTATGTACAAGTTTATAATGAGTTAAATTCAGATTATATACAAGTTTGCCGTTGAATTAAATTCACATTACATACACGTTAATGTACCTATCAGTTGAATATGTTTAATCACCGCTGCATGAACACGTGACTGCTTTGTGTTGGTTTCTGGTAATGGGGCCAGCTGCAGTGATTGTTTCATGCTCCGTAAGGAGCGAAAAGGAACATGATGATGATGATATTCTTCTATTGATATCCTCATCATCAACATCCTTCAGCTCCCACAGGGGCATAGGCCTTCAACAAACTTACATTTCTATCGCTACCGCGGCTATTCAATCAATACAGCTTGATTAATGCATGTTTTCCTTCCACAAACTGAAACCAAACCCCAGTGTCTTGTGGATATATTACATTTGAACATATCTTCTTTCTAGTATTCTCCGTGTGTCATATGATTAATTATCTGAACCTCTGGGGTAGAAAAGAATATAAGAAAAATACAGAACTACTGTTTAAAACAAGTGAAAGAATAAATATATCGGGACCATTGAAGATGGGAGCGGAAGTAAAAACCTGGGCTGGCTGTAGGCCGATTAAACCTATTTGTCCCAATCAGGCCCGTGATCACAGGGTTCTCGCCTCCAGCTTTGAAAAATATTACAAATTGAAGATTGTTTCGAGTTAGATATCAGGAATATATGATATTGCATTGTATCAAAAATAAAACAATATTTATATTTATTTACTTTTTTCACATTACACGTGTTACAACAAAACGATAATCTTAAGTCCAAGGAGTAGGACCACCAGAGTGGTCCTAATCGGGCCCCGCAATTATCAAGGCCGAATCTGGCTTCAGCAGTAGATATACAGCAACAAGTAAGAAGCATATTGCATGACTTAAGCAAGTTATGACTTAAGAAGGAATCACTGACGACATCCAAATCTCTCTACATCATCTATCGGAAGAAAAGAAAAAAACACAAGCAATGCTTGTTCATGAAAATACTTATAACTTACCATGAGTGATGAATACACATGCCCTTGGTATGCTTGACTTGATCAATCTCAGTCATCGAAAGACTCCACACTTGACACGACAATATCTCAGATACAGATCCCAGGAGCCTTGCTACTCAACAGCGTAGCTCATTAATTTCCCCAGGGTGTGGCAAGATGTTCCTAATCTGGTAACTGGCGCCTCTGGGAGTGTTGGAACTCGCTATCACAAGACAGTTCTTAGTGGATGAGATGAACAAGCGAGGGCAGGAAAGTTAGTGACAATGAATATGCTTACTTCAATGTACTGTGTGTTTTTGTGAGCTGATATCGCTAGTACAGTATGTTGCTGCAAAAGTACCGCTTTTGTGAGATGATTTTCTTTATGTGATTCTGCCGGTATTATTAAGTATGTTCTTTTGTACCGATTGTAACAGAATGGGGCGGTTCCTATCGATCTATGTTTCACTCCGACAGTATCGGTACATTTGTGGTACTGATTTTATTGTGTGCTTTCATTTGGCGCACTTTTTTTTTTCTTTCTTTTTCTGCTATGTGTAGCAAATATTATGTATTTTCCTTCTTACATCCTTCTCAGGGATAAGTAGATGTCGCGAGAGGTTCAGATGTTATTAAGATGTAAGATATCCTGGACATAAAGTTGTATCAGATGATACCAGGATAGTGCCAGATAAGAGACTGGTCTTACAAGAAATACCCCCTTCTCTAAAAAGAGCAAGGGTGTATCGACAATCAAAGGTAGGATCAAGCTGTATAAATCGTCAGGTATGATGATAGTGTAGGTTCCTGAATGTCTATGTACTACCTCTCCAGATCCTCCCTTGAATAATGGTTATTATTATTATTTGTATTGACTCTGCTAGGGGATTAATTAATTAAATAAATATGTACCTATATATCAACCAGAACTTTAACTCTATTTAAATAATTCAGCAACACTGATTATAAATATTTACAATTTATTGATTCTATACCGTTTCTCTTTTCGGTTAGGAAAATTATAAAGAATTCAAATGTTTTTTACAAAATAAAATAAATAAACATGGAATGTCAATTTCCAAAATAGTTCAATGTGATAAATTTATCTTTCAAGTATCAATTATATATTTCACATATAGTTATCACTTTCGCTGGACTGTGAAGTTAGTTTAATAATGTCCATCATGAGTCATCACTCACTAGGTTTGTGTTATTTGTATTTTATTTATTAAATAAAGTCTCTGAATAGGCTGACCAGTGGAATTGCTTTTCCACTTATCTGTTATGTTGAGATGCATCCGACTCTAGCCATGATCACACAATGTTCTGGGTCTCCAGGCCGGGGAAAACAGGGTAACTAGTTCTATGAACCTCAAGAACTTTCGCACCACAGAGTCCCACAGAAGTGGATGTCTCGTACAATCTTGATACTTGCAGGATAAAACCCTCAGGCAATACACACAAGCTGTAACAGGCTGTTAATGGGCATCTAGGTCTGCTATGCAGATGCAGTGGCAAAGTATATCACAGTAACACTTTTACCGCTCTCTTCTGTTCAGCTTGCTTTTTTGAAAAAGTTGTGGCCTCATTTCAGCCAAGTTCAAGGACTTATATACTGCCGCATCCTCCCTCTCGGATGGCATGGGGTAAAAGCGGTGTTAAAAATCTAAAACGGAGGCGTATATTTGCCTTCTGTTCAATTAGCAAAATTTTTAATATTCATTATCTTGCTTAATTCTGGGTCGATTTTGATCATTTAAAGCTAGAATTATACTGTGAATGTATTTTTACCGTTCTATATAATAATTGGTTAGGTAGCAAAATGCATTTTAATATATGCATTCTTTAACTAGCTAAATTGGGACTAACCATGATGTAACGAAGCCCTTTCTCTCAATATTTCTTTCTTCTTCTTCTTCTTCTTTGATCCTTAGCCGCCGACCGTCAAAGCAGTCAGTGGCCATCACGCCTAATGGCGTCTCGTAAGGCAACAACAAATTGATTCCACTTTGCTCGGTCGGCGGCCATCCTTCGTACAGTGCCCCGACTCTGGTTCATTCTTTGCATCTCAGCCTCCACAGTCCTCCGCCAGGTTGTTTTTGGTCGGCCTGTCTTTCGTTTTCCTTCAGCGGTCCAAAGCATAGCTGTTCTTGCGATGGCCTCGGGGTCTCTTCTGATGACATGGCCAACCCAGCTCCAGCGTCTGCCAGCTATGATGGTGTGCATGTCCTCTTGCTTGCTCCGAGTAAGCAGATCTTGATTGGTGATGGTATTCGGCCAAAAGATTCGGTGAATTTTTCTTAGGCATGTTGTGTGAAAAGAGGACAATTTCGACATTTCCTTCTCTGTAACTCTCCAGCATTCCGCACCATAGAGAAGCACAGAAAGCACACAGCTCTGATATAATCTTAATTTTGTGCTTGTGCTGTATTGAGAGGACTTCCAGATGTTGTTTATGCTAAAAAGGCTGTTCTTGCCTTATTCATTCTGATGTTGATGTCTTTGCCTGCCCCGCCGTCTGGTGTTACTATGCATACTAGGTATGTGAAGGTGTCTGTCTGTACCAGTTGCTGATTCCTTACTGATATGGGCTCAGGGTGGCTCACATTGAGCGTCATGACCTCTGACTTTTTAAAATTGATGTTCAAGCCCACCTGATGGCTAAACTTATTAAGTCTATCCGTTTTTTCCTGGATGTGTTGATGTGAATGTGCTAATAATGCAATGTCATCTGCATATTCCAGATCTTCCAATGTAGAAAATGTAGTCCATCTTATTCCTCTTGGACTGCCCTCTGTTGTCTGGCGCATCACCCAATCTATGACTGTTAAAAATAGAGTGGTTGATAAGGGGCATCCCTGTCGTACTCCTGTCTTCACCTCAAAGGTTAGGTTGCTCTGCCCAACACTACACGTAAAGTTGGCACAGAGGCTTTTAATGATTGACACTATGTAGCTTGGAATTCCATAAGCCCTCAGTATTTTCCATAAACTGTCCCTATGTATGCTGTCAAAAGCCTTTTCAAAATCAACGAAATTAATGTACAGCTGTCTTTGCCATTCTGAGCACTGCTCTATAATGTTCCTGAGAGTGAATATATGATCTACACATCTTCTGTTTTTTCTAAATCCTGCTTGTTCTTTCCTCAGTTTGTGATCTACTGCTTTTGAAATTCTCTGTATAATTATCTTTTCTATTTTACTAAAATACTATTTGAGAAAGTTTTTACACCTACCTCTAGCGTAACATTTCCGTTGTTGAATTATATACTCCTTTCCGTTTAAACTTCTTTAGTCCTTTAGAAATTAAATAGCTTCGTACTATCATTTGCACAAAATGGGCCTCCATGTTATGCATAAAATGTTCCATGCATACATGAACTGTAACGTACGATAGTTTCAAGACCGGACAGCGGATTCGTTGTCTATTAGTAAATCAAAAACTGGTACGAATTTGGGTTATAGACGAATTTCCTTGATCACGTTCAAACTGCCCTCATGACCATATGGTTTTTTCTTAACTTTTACAAGCATTAAGACCGTGGTCATGTATTACCACACTACGTTAACCTAAAAGACAGCCGGGCTTCACGAAGAGAGAGAGAGAGATGTCACGGTTTGTTTACGTTATGCAATAGTTACCACGTCGTCCCTCACTGCGATTGCAAAAAGTGAACAGCCAATCCCACGCGAAAGCCCATGTATGTGCAATCTGGGTGCCCATTTTTTTTTTCAAATAAACCAGTGATAAACAAACACTATAGGCTAGAATAATCTGCGTGCCACAAACAACAAACTAGCCCATCATAAGCGTGCATCGCAGTCTTGCATATATA